>KB445813.1:40849-207940 GCA_000320605.2 Gelatoporia subvermispora B
TCTCTTTCTGCTCTTGAGGCCACCAAAACATACATCTGCATGTTCTTGCTCGACTTGGTCCCGTTTTTTGTCTCTCGCGGACTGATTGTACTCGTCGATTCCACCAATACTGCGACTGATTCGTGCCAGCAGAATAGGTATGGCTATTTTCGACAGAATAATCTCTCGTCTGATTTCTTTCCAGCTGTATGAATTGAGGCACTACCATGGACCACGACTGCCGACCCTGGATGCACTAACCCCCGGTGTCCACCATCTCGGCACCACATTCGGTCCATCGGTAACGCAGGACTTAGCGTTCTCTATCGGGAGGGGCGCTGTGTCGCATAGCTACAATATGCATATCCAAGTTCGGTCCGTTGTGTCATCGTCAAGCGAGAATTGGAGCGGTAGAGGCCCTTGGTGTGGTTGCCATATATCCGCTAGGTCTCAGCTTGTATGGGCGGGAAGAGAGGGTCAGCGTATAGGTCAAGGTACGTGTATGCGCATTATCGAGAACGTCGAACTCGTTAATGTGTCCAGTATCATCATTTGTCCCTTCCGTATCGACTGACAATCCGACGCGCTGCCAGCAGTCCTGCGTCCAGACCAGGGATTTTTCCTGACAAGGGACGCAATACCCGAACTCGAGCCTTTGGCTCATTGTAGTGCGTCGTAGCGAGGAGGTAGCCTTAAGCTCTTCTATCCAAAGTCTTGCACGAGCTAACTGACCCATAGTAGACCGAGTCGGGCCAGTTCTGCGCGACTAAAGCAATCACGACGTCACTGGAGTAAATTACGCATGTTGGTCCGCGTCTTCGCTCGTGCCGCCAATACATCATATGACCGACGTCCGTTGGATGCTCAACGGAGGCGACCACATCCACCGACGTGACTCCAGTGCTAGATTTTGCCACAGCGTACCGCCGCTGTCAGAACGAACCGAGCACAACGTGAGTAGTACCTCATCCTGCGGGGGAACTGCAGAGGTGAGATAATGGCGGGGCTGATAGTCGGCAAACGCTCCTAGGAATTGGCAGGGTAACTGAGCGCGGCCCGTTCGCCACCTGTATGAGGTGTACTCGTGGCTGCCTGTATTATGAGCAAGTCTCTACCGCGGTTGTTTACCGTAGGACGTCTCAATCATATCGCAGACGTGCTTTGCCTGAAGCTAACCCCCGAGCGGTGGTAATCCTCTGTGCATATCTCTAGATGACCTACAATGCGCGGGTAACACGTCACCTTGAACTGGCATTTTTGTCTGACCTTCAAAAAGTGTTGCTGAGCATGTGAGTTCGATATGTATCTGTCTAGATATAGATTTGTTGTTCTGGGATGTTGCGGTAGCAAATATATTTGTTGACCTCCGTTACTAGCTGCTAATGCAATTGACAGACCGCGACTTCACGAAACAGAGGAAAATGGACTGCCTTATGCATAGCGTGATCGACTGCATGCTATCAGTGTTCCCACCCTCATGAATATGAGACTTGTGCCTACTCCAGAGGTGCGTGAACCGTCCATCACTGTGAGGATAACAGCGTCAGAGGTGCAAGCACGAAGATGTTATTTCTTGAGCAAGTTGGCGAGACCCAAAGCGTTCGAGACTCTGATTGGCCCGCGGAGGAGTACGGCGACTCGGAGGACACAAGTAACAGCAGAACGCCTGCGATTCGGAAGCGAGGGAAGTAGTTCGAGTCATTGACCAGGCCGAAAAGTGAAAAGTGGCTAGCACGAAGATGCGCGGCGCGAGGGGCCCAACAGGACTTGCGCGCAACATCGTCGGGACTCAGTAACTCTTGCTGTGCTGAGATCTCTAATGAACTCCCACCGACATACTGACGTGAGATCCGTGACTAAGGAATGTACGAAATATATTAGGCGACACCTTAATCTACATCTGTCATGGACTGCACCACTCGAAAACCGATCGCATTCCCGAAGTCTGATAGCTGCGATATAAGGCTCGACTTCGAGTCGCTTTTCCGAGAGTAAGTACCTCAGAGCAAGTACCTCACAGAAGTCGGGATTGGGCATGCGTAGCGTCAGAGTGTTTGCGATGCGTCAAACACGGGGGTATAGTGTCCCGGATTGTGCAAGCAAGATTAGGGGAAGTACCCTGATATCACCACTTGATGGCAGTACGCACATTAGGGGAGGTAGGAATCGTACGTGATTCTCCTTGAGTCGTTTGGAGAACATATCAGCGAGTAAGAGAGGGATCGTATTTGAAGCCTTTCATATGGCCAGAGCGGTGCTGATTAAGTTGCCGGCACCGTTCTTGAAGTGATGCAGCCGTGTCGAGCCCGACCTATCCTACAACCTGATCTCCTGAGCCAGTGATCCCCTGGTTGCGAATCTTCCGTTGGGTTTGGAGAACCTATATGCCAGATAAGCACGATCTGATTGTACACAAAAGAGAGAAACGTACCCACTATGGATCGGGAATCAGTAACAGCGATCACCGAGCAGGATCTCGAACGACGTCCGCTCGTTAAGTACCTACACAACTCGCGTCAGAGCACGTCCTCCTCCTTCGCGCACGCCTACTCTCGCTGTGGATGCTCACACCAGAGTCGGTCTACGCAACCGTCGTCTCCGCAGTAAGAGGATTTCCCAGTAGCAAGGATAGGGTATTCATGAACTTTCTGTCGTCGAGGTTGTTGCCTAGCCCGCCCTCTTGTGTCTATTTCGCAGTCCTGTGGCCCTGTGATCTATGGACTACCAGGCGCTGCTACAGCGTGTCGAGCGCGGGGACAAGCAAGACGCTGATAAGAATTGCGCCGGACCGCAGATCGGCGTCAGCCATCCTACCAAATCTACTTGTATCTAGCCAACGGCTGGGACGTACCTCTGACAACCATGCTCAGCTCATCATGCGTCCCCGTCGTCATGTTGTCGTACTCGAGTACGAATCACCATGCTGCCCTAGCCCTACCTAACAAGGGTATATACGACTGGGGGCGCCGCTGGCGCAGGTCCGCAATGTCTATCAATCCGGACGGAAATATCGGGCAGTCGCCAGAGGAGGAAACCGAACGGGGAGAAGCCACTGTCGGAGACAAGGCTGAGATCTTAAGGTCTTGAGGGGCTGGTCATTGGGACGATGTCAGCATGAGGGCCCTCCCACAGGCTGCCTTCCGTCCGGAGGGGTCCACAGCACCGCTTGGAGAAGGGCAGCATAGGTCAGTACGACTCGGCTGCGTTGGCCCTATGCATGAAAGGGCATATAGGGAAACGTCACGGCGTGGGACCAGCATGAGGACGAGAGTCGGACCCAGCGACGTGGAGCTTGCAAGGGCGGATATTATTGGTGGTCGGCGCTGGACAGACAGATAGGAGCAGGGTCTATCGCAATAGTAAGACAGAAGGTCGTTCACTTCGGCTCCGCCGTTGTTGACTTGGACGTCCCGGTGCACACCGGAGCACTCGGCCCGCCGGTTTAGGGCAAGTTCGGTATGACGCAATGGCCATTTGGCTTTCGGGACGCGGCATTTTCTGCGCCTTTGTGTGCCTTTGTCTGCTGCTTGCGTCTCTATAGCAGACTTCGAATTGGGCCTTGTTCATTGCGACACCAGTGCGCGCTCCGCGGACACTTCCTCAATACTAGGCCCGGACCCTGCGACCCTTTCGATGCCTTCTGTATGACATGTCTCTGCCCTGTCTGCGCCCCTGCCGCCTCTCTGAATACTCCTCCTGTGGGATATCCTTCTTCTCCGGCCTAACACCTTGAAACTCGTCGGCACTTCTGGCGCCCCTTCTTGGGGTTTCGAAGCGCCGTATACTGTGTGCTCAATCTCTCACCTTCTAAAGGGACGGATCCAGGTGGTACCACTGGTGTGTCCCGTTAGCCTGACCTTACCACCGAGCTCGCTCGCAACACCGCTGTTCGACGCATACATCTTCTTGGTAGACTCTCACTTGCCAGAACCAGCTGGAACTCCCCAAGTGTCCCTGTTCCGGGTACAGTGCTCACAGTAACCGCCCCACGAGCCTCCCGCCCTACCACCGTGAGGTTCGCTTCGTTCGGACGACCTTCGGACCTACAGCTGTATGTAGGGAGTGATATTCCCTGGGTCACTCCTCATGTACTGTCACGGCTCCTCGCGTTCTGCTTTGCATCCTGTCGTTCGGGCTCATGTATGATACCCTTGTCGGAAATCCGTTGCGATGCTACTCGCGTTCTTCCTGCTATTTGGCCGTTCCATTCGAGTGACGTCTCGCTGAATCGCTCTCTCAATTATGGCCTCTCATATGTACAACGGCCGTCTCATCTCTCCGGCCCTCCCAAGTCACTGCTCTACGCCGTGTATTCATCAGTACCGGCGGTACTTGCTTCGGTCCCGGTTCAACGTGGCTGTCTGTGATGATACACGACCAATGCGCTGGTACGCATTACTCCTACAGGCCGAATAGAGCCAGCTTGCACAGCACTGGCAGGCCGGCGCTGCCAGAAGTGACGGCGATCAGGTACCGCTGTCCTCAAATGTCTATCAGGATCCTACTGTCTCTGCCCTTGCACGCTGCCTTCAGCAGAGGAGCTTCTCATCGAGTACATCTCCCCTGTCGTTTGTCGTGATTCCTCTGTCCAGTCTAACAAATGCCTCGTGTACCAGCTCAGAAGGTTTCCAAGGGGGTCGAGACGGCTGTCAAGCGCTGTCTTCCTTCCAATTCCAAGACCACCTCAATTGATTCTGACAGTCTAAAAGCTACTGTACAGGGTTTCAAACGCGGTGGCTAATGCTATGTCCTTCATTTTTCTTCAAACCGCGACGGGGCCGGAGCGACTGGTATCGGGGCAAATCGACTAATGCAAGGTTTGTAGACGGTTTGCATGAAAGATCGGCTCACCAGTGAATCGCTCCATCCAAAGCACTCGTCGCCAGTCGCTGTGAAGCGGTCTCAGTCGATAGTGTACAGAAACATGACCTGCTTCTCACAACTTCGCGGTCCTCCTGAACTAATCGCCCAGCTTGATCGCCGGCGTCGTCTTGAACATGCGGTTCACGTTGACCAGCTGTGAGGGCTGCAGAGAGTCCATGTTCGACCTCACTGGCAGCATGTCCGAGCACAACTTGACCGACAGGAAACGCAACCACAGGACGATCGCACCGAGCGTGTCCTCAAAATTCTTGATCGTAGCATCTTCATCGGTCTTGAGGTACATGCAAGGCAGGATTCGGTCAGTAGTTGATTCCTGATGCACCCCAAGGACGATCGCGTACGTGAATGACAGCCTGGCCACCGCCTGCCAAGCTTGAGCTCGCACGCCTGCATACTCCTCTTCGACACTGCCGGGTGGATCCAATCCTCCACGTGCTCCGAGGGGATCTGCACGGCCTCCAGTGGCCCGATAGACTCCGCGTAGTTGATCAGTAATCCACCCTGGATGCCGTATCAGCCTGTATGCATCCAACAAGACTACACATCTGCGCACCTCGACATCCGCCATTCTCTGGACCATGACCTCCATCGTGATCTCCGCCTGAGTCTTGATCACATGCTACAGACTCTTGTCGCTGACACTGTCACCGTCAGGTCAGTATAGGCCCATCTTCAGAGTGTGCACGACTTACACGGCTCCCATGTCAATATTCTATCCGAGAAAGACACGAACGGGCACTCTTTTCCCTCCTCCAGAAGCCAATACAGCACGCCCCCCGCACACGAGTGCGCTGTACAGGTCACCATGACTCGGTGTGCTCCACTTGCTCTTGACCTCAGTGGTCTCGATGCAGGACAGGAGAGTGATCTTCGCGATGCGCGGGTAACGCTACTGCTTAAGTCTATGATGCGGAGCTACTTACTTCGTCGAGAGAATCGCCATGCCATCCTTGACTGCTAGAGCTCCCCTTGTCCATCTCCGGCTGGTGGTAATGCGTAGAGAGACAGTGGACAGATAAGAAGCAGCTGAGAACCCCTCTTGAAGCGCACTAGCACAGAATATTGCGACACAAGACCGGACCGAGAGTCTCAGAGAGTTGAGATGAGATGAGACGATGGTCGCGGTCGTCTTCGATTCAGTGGGCGGGAGCAAATTGAGACCGCCCGAAGCCACGCGTCTAGAGGAAAGAGCACGATCGCGATCGGGCGCAGCCCGCGCTTATGCAGCAAACGCAGCCTGCAGCGTCGTGTCGTGTCTCGTCTCATCTTGATCAAGTATGTAGAGCCCCAGCGCATTGCTCTCCTCGCTATGCTTTGTTGACGGACATAAGGCTTCTCGGAAATTCCACGATCCCACTGGCGATATCGAAAGTACCCCGGTCTCTGATGTAGTGCGGCGAGGCCTCAGGAGCTGGCAAAACGGACGTTCAAGGCCACGGGACACAGACATCGTTGATTGCGAGAGCTGAATGATGGACACTTACGCCGAAGACTGAAGCTGTGCATTGAGCTCTCATGCCTAGGACTCCCATGAGAACTCGTATGAGGACTTGGCCGAGCAAAGACAAGGATAGAGGGGGACTTGAGGGTGAGATGATTCTACATCCCTTGGACAGTCACCAGTGCGCCATCATACATTTGTCGATTCTGGTCCTGTGCTGATCGCGTTCGTCATCTTATGTTTCGCAGCATGTCTATGGAAAAGGCCGGTGCTCATGGGGTCCGCCCGTCTGATCGCACCGCTGAGGTCAACAGCGATAGCCAGGTGAGACATGTCTCAGCCTCCCGATTGACCGCGTCGCGCTCATGCATACTAGGGCAAGTTTCAGATGTCGGCTACTCTCGCGGTAACTCTAATCTGAGAGCTCGCAGACATCACGATGTTTATGACACTCCGTAGATGAATGCACCACAAAATATTACACACCCCGTTGTGCCGTGTGCTAAGCAATTAATTTCCTCAAGGGTCCCCTGGTAGGTGAATGGTACGCTGGTGACAGCGTTCAATCGGTGGATTGGCACTCCTGCGAGAAGTAGATGGTAGTATCCAAACGCAACCTGCGGCTCCCCAGACTCGAGCTATCCTTAGTGTGCTGATAGATCCAGGTCCAATCCCTGCCTTGTATTGACTGGGACAGCTCAATACGGTCCAGCAATAAGACTCACGTATTGCGGATGAGCGCTGCATACCAATCTGGAAGCGTGCATTCATTCTGCTTCATCCCGCTCGAATGGGCGACCTCGTGTCCACAGCATGGTACACTGCCTCATGCATGCGCTCTTCTGTGCGCTCAGCCCCCTCCATTCACTCCGTCCGCTGAGCAGCATCTTTGATATTCATGTCGCAAGAGACTGACCCTCCGGGATGTGGATGTTGGAGGAAGGGTTCCCGAAGAGAGAGAAGAGAGGTCAATAGTCATCTCGTCCTTATCGCGCAGAGGACCTAACGTATGTCTGATTTGTAGCCTAGCGACGCAGCCGATGCGCTAGTATCCAAGCTCCAGGCTACTCTCGACGTCGCAGACGAGATCCTGTCAGCTGCCCCCATACCGGGCGTTGCCTACGCAATGCCTGTATTGAAGAGCGTGGCGGAGCAAATATCTGTAAGCCATCACACAATCGGTCCATGAAATGTTCCGAATTTTCGCAGCTTATGAGAGCGAATGTCAAGACCAAAGAAGACGTGATTTCCAGGATACAAGCCCTGAGAGATCTTCTCGTTGCGATTGCGGAGGATGTGACTGCGGAGGTTGGGGCACTATCTCTGTTTGAGCGTAATCAAGCGGAAGGAGAGGTACAGCAGTCCCCGCTTCTCAAGTGGCGGATTAAGGCGTTCATCGAGTAAGAGTTACCCAAGCTCGACTGTTACCCCCACCTAAGCCAATGTACAGGAGGTTGGAAGTCATACGCAACTCTGCAGAGGCTCGCCAACGTATCAGATGGTATCAACGATTTTGGTTCGCGGAGCCAGAGGCCGAGTTCTTGAAGGACCTTGGTCGGGATATTGACAACGCGAAGAACAATTTCGAGGTCAATGGTTCCTTATGACCGTGTCGCTATGTTCTTTACTGATAGCAATTTCTAGCTGGAGGGCTCTATTGAAATCCGAAAGCACGTGGTCGAGCTGGTCATGTCCACCCACGAGATTTGCAGGCAGATGAAGGAGAAAGGTGAAAACTCGGCCGAACCCATGAGAATATTGTCATCTTACCAGATGAGGTCCATAGCAATGCAGGAAATTCTAGATGGACTCAACCCCGCTAATGCGACATATACTTCCGCCCTGATCGAGGAGAAATCACGTCTTCAAGAAGGCACAAGAACCGCAATCCGTGCCGATCTAGCCAAATGGGCAGTGGATAGTGATCCAGAAAAACGCATATACGTTCTTTACGGGCAGGCAGGAATGGGGAAGTCTAGTATCGCCCACGCATTCTGCAAGGAACTTCAAGGGCAGCATTTCGTGGCATCATTCTTCTTCCTACGCGGACATGACACGTGCAGTGATGCGTATCGCGTTTTCCCGACAATCGCCTACCAGCTAGCAGACAAGATACCAGAGGTACGACCCCATATTGTGAAAGTGGCTCGGAAGCATCGAGCGGGTTACGAACAGGCGCTAGACCATCAATTCAGGACCTTGATACTCAACCCTCTGAAGGCTCTAGCTGCGTCCATAGCCCCGTCTCTCCTGATATTCGTATTCGACGGCGTCGATGAATGTTCAAATACACCTGACACAGCCGTTTCTTCAATGCTGCGGCTCCTATGTGAGGCAGCACATGAACTACCATTCCTTCGTATTTTCATCGCCACCCGCCCCGAGACATATATCCTGGATGCATTGCGCTCATTAGGAGAAACTGCGATGCTACACTGGCGTGACTTGCAAAGGGAGGAAAATATTGACCATGACATTCGCCTGTTCATCAGAACAGAGCTCGAGAGGAGCGCAGCGGCTGGGGGATTTCCACTCCTGGCAGATCGTCCGAATGCTACAGACGTCCTGACACAATTAGCAGATGGGTTGTTCATATGGGCGCGCACGGTGATTCGCTTTCTCGTTCAACATAAATATCTCGCTACTAGGAATTATGATATCCTCCTCGCGTCCCAGGAAGCCAAAAAGCCATCTGGAATATATGCGCAACTCGACGAACTCTACATGACTATCCTCAACAGCGCATTTGACCGCTCCCGTGGAGACGAAGAGGCCATGCACCGTATTCGCCTGATACTAGCATGGATCACAACGCGCCGGTTTCGTCTTGGTGTTGACGAATTCGAGGTATCCCCTGAAGGTCTCTCGGTTACTGGAACACACATGGAGGTCACCGTGGACGTGATGGACCGCCTCCGTGCTGTCCTCATCGTCGACGGCGACCTCACTGTGACTACCACAATTCGGGCTTGCTACGCTAGCTTCCCTCAATTTCTCTCTGACAGCGCCCGCTGCACCGATCCCGCCTTCCTCGTCGACCCGCCGTCTGGGCATGCCATGATCGCAACCTCGCTGCTTGATCTCCTGGCTCGCGACGACGTCGATAGCCTGCGGGATGCGGATGGAGACATGCCGGAGATGTGGGGGTATGCCATACTGCGCTGGGATGACCATCTCTGTGATGCCCGATACACGCCCGAGCTCGGGCGAGCTCTGCGGGGCTTCGTGGAGACGCATCTGGAGGACTGGCTGCAACAGAAGGCTCCATGGGACTCTCATTATGGTGCGGCGCTCCTTGTGGAGCTCTGTAGAGAAGTTCGCACCTGGTGCAAGGTGGGCTGAAGTACACTCCTTGACCGGATCGGACCACGCTGACATGGCACGTGCAGATGGATGGGCCTGATGATGGGCTCGTGGCAGCGCTCGACACGATCATTGACCGACGGGTGAAAGAGATCGTCGCGGAAGCAGCGCGAGGGCCTGATGAGTACCTTGGTGATCCTGACCGGATCAAAGTCTGGGCGGAGAAGGGTTACACACCGGAGGGCGAGGGAGATGCGGGCGAGGACGAGCGCGAATAGGATGCTGATTTTGAAGAGGATGCGATATATTATCTAGGGCAATTATTTCCATCTTGTGTTGTATTCGTAAAGTCGCGACGCATACACGTCAGAGCCGCAAGCTTAACAATCACATCTGCTTCTCTCGATGGCTCGTGGGCGTATAGAAGGGCGCAGTCTCCGTTCCAATGCAAACACTGCTACAGCCAAGGACAAGATAGGCCCTCATAGACCCTATGATATTCTCGTATGATCCAGCACGATTACACAAGGTCGACTTTCATTTCCTCTGTTCCCTATGTGCATAGAGCGTATGTATATGATACAAAGAATACATTGAGCGTGGAATGGGCTGGGGCATAAACGAACTGAATATTCACATCGTTGCGTGACCATGACGATGAGGCACCATGACCTGTCTGCGAAGTTCGATACAGGGGTATTGAAAAAGGAGTCAAAGATGTATTTCGGAATGTCTGCTCACCTTCCCCGTCACGCATACAGCCTGAAAGGAGAGCCGAACGACATACGATGAACAGTGTACTGAAGACTGGATGTATGCTGGTTCACATACCTCCGATGCTAGCACTGAACGCAAACTGTTGCCCAGTCTCCAATTCCATTCTGAACAGCGTCGACCTTGTCCCTTGGAACCCAATCAGGCGAGGGTCAGCTTGGGGTTCGGACGGGTGCTTGACCTAGCATGACACCGAAGGACCACTGCATCAGACATTGCAGACCGTCAATAGCAGCTGAAGTTTGAGGGATACATACGTCGGATAAATGTCGAGATACGCAGAGGTGAAATGCGGGATGGGGCCTCGTACGATGTAGATAGCATATAGTCAGCCCGGCCGCGCACTCGTTCAGTAGCTGCCAATCTGAGTGGCCCCTGGGGACTGCTGGTACAAAGAGGGAGCGGGCAGACACTCCGACCTGTCTTGGCCTCTATGCTCTCGCTTGACGGGCGATCGAGACGTTCAGCAGGTGATTGGGGTCGAAGCTCGGGTCAGGACGTGTTGGAGTGAGACGTATGCTGACCGGAGTTCGGGGGATGTGCCAGATCGCGCGCATGTCATCGGGCAGTAACGGAAGCATACCGAACGTCGAGACAAGAAGTCCCGCGAAGCCAGTGGGAGGGATCGAGGAAGAGTGTCGTCGCCAGGCATTGACGTAGCGCTGTCCTCAAGCTATGTGCGCTTGATCACAGCATGACGGGTCCTCTCCGCGTCTCAGATTCTGCTCCCTCCTCCTGCTCTCCGTGCTTTCTGGGTCGTCGAGGACTACTTTGAGCCCTCGAGGCTCGAGGCCCACTACTGTGACTGTCAGCATTATTCGGCATAGCAACGAGCACATTGGCTGATCGCTCGACACACGCGCTCTGTCTCTGTGAGCGACGACCTTCGCGCGCCATACCGCTCACCGACGACTCTCACCTCAAAGCGCTTCAGCGGCAGCACCATAATCACGCCCCGTCTCCACTCTTCCCTCCCGTCGATCGCAGGCTGCTCCCCGCTCCCGAGTCTCAACCCCTTTCTGCTGGGCCTCAATCGTCAATGCTACGACCCCCAGCACAATACACCGGACCTCAAGACGTACGTTTTGTCAGCTAGCTACCTGTACAGAACACTGCCCTGACAGCTTCTCAGTCCCTGAAGATGCTTGCTTGATTTTCGCCCTTGACCCTACTTGAGAACCCATGCATCTACGCACGTCCCCGTGGTCGACCCGGTTTCAGATTTCCGCCCCCCTTAGGACGTATTGGATTCATCGATGCTTCCTTCATACTGCGACTACTTCGTAGCAGTGGAAGATGTGTGATCATCATCGACGCTTATAAACTTCCCTACCCCGCCCCAGCTGCGCGCATTGAAGCAGGACCATCGTTCAAGACGACCAACCGTTTCTGTCCCTTCTGTAGTATCCGACTACCAGCATTGATGCATCGGAAACCCAGGACTCGGTGTTCCCCACCGGGAGGAAGAATGTCGCATAGTCGTATGACGCGTCTTCGAGCCCGGCCCATCGTGTCATCGGACATGGGAGTGTGAGAGGCGGTCACGGTGGTCGAGGTAATCGTCATACCTCGAGATCGGCTCAGCTTGTGCAGACGGGTAGGGGGGAGACAGTCAAGGCAAAGTTAGAGTACGTATATGCGCATCATCGAGAATGTTGGGCTCATTACCGAGTCCAGGATAACCATGTGCACCGTCCGCATTGTCAGCGGCTTGCGGCTCGCCTACAGAAAGAGACGATCCCTGACACAAGAAACAGAACACCTGCAATCCCATTTGATCCGCTGAGGTGCGTTGATGCGTACTCCACCAAAATATTGCGCGATCTAACAGAGCTATCGTAGATCGATCCGGGCATTTTTTGCGCGACTGGCGAAGATCAAATGGCATAGGATGAAATATCCATCCCTAAGCACATCGGTGTTCGTGCCGCTGATTCATCATAGGCTCGGCGTCCGTTGGTTACTTGAGGCAGGTCCCTGCACCCATCGACGAGCAAACCTACACCCATCGACGCAACGTCAGTAATTGTTTCCATCGCATCATTCTGTCGCTGGCCTGACGTGGCGAGCACGATGTTCAGTCGGGCAGTCTCTGCCTGTGCCCTTCTCTAAGAGCGGCCCACCCTTTGTGCCATGGGACCGACAGACGTGACGAACAACGGCAGTCATCGTGTTGTAGTGCACGGCGTTTTTTGTATGGCCTACCAGCGCGGCCACATGTTTGTGCGGAACACTGAATCCATGCCGTATGTGTAACACGACGGCGGCGGGTATCCACCCGAGGCCGAAGGCGAGAGAAAACTCGTGAGTATCATGGCGCTCGATTAACGTCTCCATTTTACCTTGACATCTGCCTCACTATCTCTCACTGCTCCTGTGACAGAATCCATGCTTTGCTGAACGCTGGCTCTGTCAATTGAACCGCATCGTTCTTGTAGGCTCGTTAGAAGATGACGTACTGCTTCACCTGGCCGCGTGGCTGTCTGAGGCACGGCGACGTGCGTTTCCTCCATCTCCTCATTTCGTCTACCCTGGGCGGCTTGACTCTCAAGCGTTTACCCCTGTGCCTTCCGACCATTGACCACTTCCTATGTACAGAATCCAGCTTCGGGCACCACGGCTACCCGCAACATCCTCTGTGACCTCCCCAGAACACAGGACGCTCCCGGACCTGTGCTACTACTCTCGATCACCACCAGACCACCGGCGACAAAGACGAGCTACTCGGAGTATTGCACAGCCACAGGACTTCCCGTCACATCCCACTGCGAAAATGGCAAGGCGGATAATTCTCAAGCTGTCCTAAGGAGTCATACAATGAGTGAAGATGGTCCTTAGACCGCTCATACGAGGTGCACTCACGTCTAACTCTGTCGATTATATAGCAATAGCGGCGTGAAATGTTGTGAACCAATACAACCGTCGGGATATCTGAAGGAGTTCGAGAAGGACGGGATTGATCCAAAAGGTGCGCATATAGTCAGCGTTCCAGATGCTTTGATGCTGAAGAGCATTCCTTGACGGGTTATAGACATTCATCGTAATCTTAGTCTTCAACTGACGTATTCCCATTCCCCCGAAGCGCGCCGACGCCTTTTTATTGCGGCACGTGCGCTTCTCAAAGCCCATGAGACATGGACCGATACGAAGCCCTCGGTGTTACACTGGCTTGCTAGCCGGCCAGAGTTCGATGAGCCATCTCACTGCAGGTCCTTGCCGTTGGCTATGAGTAATCGAAGTACATCCGCACCATGTGCGCTATTCAATGTCTCGATGAACAGGTAATTCACAGCGTCTGCAGTAATCATACTACCTCACGTGTCGGATCGCACAGGGCGTATAATGGCAAGGTATTGCGGTGCGGCTGTCGCCAGTAGCTTGACTCCGAACCGGTGTTGACCTGCATGTCTGTTCCCCGACTGCCTCCATCCTGCTCTTCTCCCACCAAAGAGCGTCTTTGCCTTAGTTAGAGATGACTCGACTGTCCATAGAGGTTGATGCTCGTCCACTTTTTATGCTTCGTTTTGTGTATTTCGCGGTAGAAAATATATCTATCGTCCTCAACTACATGCTACCGATGCAAATGGCACTCGGAGAGCGCACGGAACAGAGAGAAACAAACCAAATTATGCAGTTATGCACGATACAACCGCATTTATACTGATCCTTCCACTTCCAAATTGGCTGCATTGAGATGTATGTAAAGTCCGGATGTTGAATATATATCTCGCAAGCGTTGAGCCCGAGTGGCTGAAGGAGACGTTGGAACGAGTGTGAGTTGCTTGGATCGATGGGATCGCAAATGTTTAAGCAAAAGGGACAGTTGAAGCTGCGCAGAAGCATTGAAAGGATAAGAATGTGAGAGAACTTACAGGATGGCGATAGAAAACTGAAGCCAATAATCAATTGTATGTAGAGTCTCCAGAATTGCCAGTACGAGATGGGCTACTAGGACAGACTAGGGGCGGCCATATCTTTGGGCTGTAGGAGTACTGAGAGGTACCGTGCAGTCCAAAAAGCTCAGAAGACCATCTGGCGTAAGTCTGGTATGTTGGGATGAGGAGACGAGAGGATGTGCGCGCAATCGCCTCCATCGTGTTCGACTGCACAGTCATCGCGTCTCAGGCACACGGAGCATGCGGCCCGCTTCTGGAGGTCCAGGCCGAGCTCAGTATGACGCCATAGATCTGACTCGGGGACGCAGCAATTTTTCTGTCCGCTGCTCGGAGCTGCTCGCCCTCTGGCTCCTTCTGGTTGTCGCCTCGCGTCCCCCATTCACTCTGCTCATTCTATGCCACGCACCTGCTGCTCCGTGTGTCGCTACTCTCAGCCGGCTCTATCTAGGGATGATGCGATGACGTGAGGCTGAAGTGGGGCCTCGTTCTCTTTATCAACGCGTTCAACGGACCTCCCAAGTCCCCCGCTCGGGCCTGTGTTGATCGATGTCTCTCGTCCCGCCGCTGTCCCTGCAGGTAACGGGTTTGCACGGTTCGAGACTAGGGAGTGCGAGACGAGCGACAATCCTGCACTTGTGAGAAGTCATTGTCAAGCCAATTCTCAGCGAGACGCCAACTCTGACAATGGCCGCAGGTCTGGCAAAGCACCGGCAAAAGTTATAAGTTATATTTCCGAGCCAATTACTCTAAGTACATCGAAACAGAGATACAAGCAGAAGTAGATGCCAGTGGGAGAGCTAAATATACCAGCCTGAAGCTTGTACGGCGATGTTCGAGACGAATGCAAAGTGTAATCAGTGAAGCCCCTGCAGATGCAGATGACGCAGATGAGACTCGCGAAGGAAAAGGAAAACGGGAATAAGAAAGCAACGGGTCAGATAGCTTGGTCGAGTACACCAGGGCGGCTGAAGCTCAGACTCGGGTAGGAGCAAGCAGAAGATGAGTATACAGGGGCGTTGGACCATGTAATCAAAGGAAGGCGAAGAGTGCACTCTGCGGTAGAGCAGAATTAGGACAGGGAGATCAAATTGCACGTACCGGTGAGGCCGCACCTGCCTGAGCAGAGCTCTAGAGCCACGGGAGGCCAGGGGCATCGGAGAGCACAGAGCACGTTATCTAGCAGAGACAACGGTCCCATCAGCCTTGGAGGCTCTCCACAGAGGGGATCAGGAGGGCAGCGGGCACAAACGTATATTCACACAGCAGGCCTGAAGCCGACTGACTGCGCCCAACTCGAACACGTCCGAGGTTTGCAGCACACATGCCGACTTATCAATTTGGATAGTGGGAAGCAACGAAATACTGTTCGAACAGGTCCCAAGATCGTAGCTCAGCGAAATGCACCATGTGCTGACCAACGAACATAGCACAGACAACAGAAGAGATATATTACGACTAATTTGCCTTTGCTATTCTCGTGCGGTACGGTTTGTCAGTGCAGGTTACGAAAAGTACGTCCTATAGCAGCGGGTCCGTTGGCTGTACCGTTAGAGCATCCGGCCGCTTGTAGATCACATTGACACAGAGGATTGGGCGATGTGCAGTGCAGGGACGCCCGGTAGCATCTCGCAGCGGAGATGCACACGCTGGTCTTGCGCTCTTGCTAGGCGAGATGTTAGAGTTGTATTCATTGCCCCGCTCATGCATACGTCCGTGTGTACAGTCGTGTGCGATCTAAAGTAAATTCCGCAGGTTGCAGTAACGGTTGAAGTGTGTTGAAAGTGCATAATGGGAGACCACGTACTCGTAAGATGCCACAAATGAATTGTACTCCCTGGACCTGCTTGATATTGCAACACTTAAACCCCTGCATCACCCCTTCCAGACGTTATAGTGCGATGCCCCCAGTCAATACGAGATCTACGGGAAGAACCCATCTAGTGAGTCGAGGATGGCTATCACACGCACGGAGATTGGGCACGTGTAGAATCGATCTCCCATTATATAAGGGCGATGGGCGGGGTAGAGCATTCGAGCATTACGACATAGACGAACCCCTGAACCTGGAGACGCACTGAATTGACCCTGAGATCTGGAAGAAGGCCTCTTCAACGGAATGGTGACGGTTTCCCCGGGTGTATGGAGCTATTCTTCGAGATCTATGGTGAATCCATCGCAGAACGTAGTGCATAATAATTCGGTACATACCATGCATCACGCCCACACACGTGCCACAGGAAATTTGCGATCCGCAGTCTCCCGACCAGCACGCTCGTGGTCACTTCACTGTGGAGGTATCAGCATACGCTGGTGTCAGAAGCACGTAGGGATGATGGGATATGAAAGAGCACGCGCTCTTGGGGCTGCGAGCTCGACGAATGTATGGTGGTCCTGCAATACAGGACCAAGACTAGTCAGTATCGCTTTGCAGCGGTGGCCGTAACTTGGACTCCAAAACATACTGGAACGCATGATGACAGTCAAATCGAGGGCAACCTCTTGGGGGTGTGGTTGCTGCTGAAGCGCTGCAGTGTTGCTGCGCTCCCCGAGCTTGCGTGAGAGAAAAGAGCCCGGATAGCGTCAGTCGACCCTAACCCACTTCCCGTGTGCCACGGTCGAGGCTGGATCAACGCTCGATGTACGCGTTCACCGGTGCGTCAGGCACGCGCTTTGTCTCCATGGACAAACGTGACAAGTAATCGAACGCGCCATCATGCGACTCGTCGAAGATTACCACTTTGCGACCGCACTTGTGAACAATCAGACTGCTTGACATGCTTTCTATGTTCTCCCCCCCTCGAATAGACCGCTTTCTCAGTGATTCCACCTACAGCCTCAGGCCTCGGGTACTAGCCATTGTCAATTACAATGTGCCAACAAGGTCTGACAGGATTACAAGGCGTCAAGTTCGCCAGATATGATTGTATTTAATCCTTCTGGAAACCGGAAGGGAGCCTCTACAGTCTCTGCATCTCGTAGTTCTTGCTATGCGATGGCATCGTATGGTTCTCGCAATGCAGCAATTTTTCACATCGCCCGAAATTAAGTTTAACACGTCCTTGGTGTGAATGTGAGGTCTGTCCATATTTAGGTTTGCCACGAGGAGTACAACATAAGGTACTTCCCTGCTATATGCCACTGCCTCGAGGCTGTGAGACGCCCTTCTCCTCGTGGATATATAGTCCATTACAGCCCTCAACCCACTACCATCTCACCAGCAAAGCCAAGGCGTGGCCCATGGTTCTCGCTCAACTTAGTCGGCTATTTGGAAGGCGCGGGGCATCGAAGACATGCGCACATAAACCACAAACTCAGGTTTGAGTCAAGCAAATCTCTGTATATCCTCTTAGCACTTACTGATGTTACAGATTATGGAAACTCCCGCTTCCGATGGTCCACACGAGGCTGGTAGAGATGTCGATGCGCTTGTCTCCAACACCAAGGGTGCCATCAAGATCGCGCAATCAGTGCTCGATAGATTTCCTCTACCAGGCCTCTCAGCTGCCTTGTCAATCGGAGACCAGCTACTGGATCGTATCGATGTAAGTTCGTATTATGGCTTGGAAGCTGGAAGCTCACTTATGCCGTCAGGAAATGAGAGGCAACGTTGAGGAAAGGAAACTGATTATGGGTCGACTCAAGGACTTAGTGGAAATGCTCAAGACGATGTGCACGGATGGGGAGTCCAACATGAGCAGCTCCGCTGAACCTGCCGAGCAAGTGGTCATGCGCTCAAGACTGAGATCGAGTCCGGTGGATGCGCGTGTAGCCCAGGCCATCAGGTGCGCATTCAATGACTGCAAGCCGCATTCCTAGCGTCTCATCCTCTCGCAGCAAACTCGAAGATGCTCTTCGTACTTCCACAGACAGTACTCATACGGGATGGCTCACCCGGCTATGGTACTCGAAGCAGGATGCCCAAAATTTGGCACGCATTCGTACCAGTATAAATAATGCGATCGGAGATTTGGAGGTGCGTACAACCATGACGACGTCTAGAGTGCTTGTCATAAACTTGCCTGGAAACAGATGCAGGGTGGCATCGCGGTGCAGCAACTTTTGAGCCAACTTTTGGAGGTAAATTGCACTTTCCTAAGGACTCGACGGGGATGCTAATTACTCGCAACGAAGACGATTAAGCAAGAGGCAAACAACAGAGGCAGGTGATGGCATAGCCCGCAATATATCCATTCTCATAAGGGTGTCCCAGGTGACCGAGAAGTGCTCGAGAAGCTCAAGCGATCCCACTCTGCATCGTACACGTCTCGCTATATCGAAGAGAAAGCAAAGCTACAACCGGGCACGCGAGAACGAATCCTCAATGAGGTACTGGCGTGGGCAAAGGAGCCAGATCAAACTCAGCGCATACAGATCATCTACGGACCCGCTGGCTGCGGCAAGTCTGCAGTTGCTCGTGCCGTCTGTGGAGCACTCGCCAAAGATGAGAGTCTGGGAGCATCATTTTTCTTTCGTCAGCACGACGTCGAGTGCAGCGACCCCTACCTTGTCTTTCCAACGATTGCATATCAGCTCACACATTCACGGCCGTTACTCGCCTCTCGGATTGTATCATCAATCAAGCAACATGTGACTCGACATGACCAGTCGCAGGGCATCACGACTCAGGGACAACTCCTATTCCTCGATATTATCGAAAGCCTGGATCCCCAGAGACCGACGGTTCTGGTATTCGACGGTATTGACGAATGCTCCCGAGCCTCCGAAGAGGCCGTGCAGAACCTCCTGCGACTCATTTGTCAGGCTGCCGACAACTTCGCGTACGTCCGCATCCTCATAGCCACTCGACCAGAGACATACATCATGCGTGCTCTACCTGGGAAATCGGAGGGCAAGGCTATTCTGCGTAACCTGTGGATAGATGCTGAGGGCGAGATCGACGATGATATACGTCTTTTCATCCAGTCCGAACTCACCCAACGCGTATCTCAAGGGAACTTTAATCTACTCGAGGAGCGCCCCAACGCTGTAGAAACACTCACACAACTCTCTGCATCAGCAGAATACTACTTCCAGCTTTGACTCTGCTTTGACGATTTGGGCGCGCTTTCGCGCTTTAGGCGTGCTCTGAATGCTTCAGGTGACTTTCGAAAGCAGTAAAGCGGCCAGATCCACAAAGTATACAAAGTCGTAGTATGTAGTTAAGTCACATTTGACCATTTTGTGCGTCGAAGCGGCCGGAAGCAGGCAAAGTGATGGACTCTCCCACAATATACCACTAAATGGAATCACAATCTAGTGATTCTAAGGATGCGCCCAACATGTACCTGTGAATGTCCGAATATCACCAATTCCCGCAGCGACCGTCGGAACCTCGCTTCGAAGCGAGACTGTCCAAAGATCAGACGAAGTTAGTGGATGATAATATGCCAGTTGCGGAATCTCTCACAGTCTGCATATCATAAGATGGTTTCGAACGAGTGGTGATCAATGTATCGGTTGACGTAGAACCGATCATAGCGCTGAAAAGTTTGGTGCGGCTGGTGGTCGACAGGCACTGGAGTGCTCGTAAATTTTGGCATCAGATGAGCGGCGCGGATGATCCGATCCAGGGGGATAGTAGATATGTGGGCTTTCCGGGTGCGATGGTTGTAGTCCCTCTTGACTTGCCACATCCCTATCTCGGGGTCTGGCGCATTGCCAATGATTTTGAACCAATGGACCAATGCGCAAGGATAAAATACACCGCGATACCTGAACGACAAGAAACGCTTGACGCGTGCGATTGCCATCCCATCTCGTAGCGTTGGAGGGACGTCGGAATGTTGCTCTTCGACAAATACACAATCGAACCGCTCGCCACCTCCGTACCAGCTTGGTGTTGCCCGGATGTATTCACGGTGCATACCCCCAATGCCACAGGGGTCGCTGGGTGCATAAAAGGTAGCAGCGGCGGAGTGGTATACGTACACCTTCTCGTCAAATCGAGGGCAGTCGTCTATTGGTACGGTTGCCCTATCCTGCACGTCATTGAGATGAATCTCTGTGTATAGGAAGCGTCGAATCGACTCGACGAGCTGCGGCTCGCGGAGATGTTTTGCTAGTGCCTCTACATTACGGGGATAATGCCGTTCTAATGGACAGATTCAGGTACAGATAGGGTGTACATCAATGGAGAACTCACGGCGTGTCCGCGCTAGCCGAACATAGCCAGCAGATCTGGCTCCTTCAACTTCGGTCGCCTCTTCAGGCAGACCCTGTGCATTGTCCCTGGTCATGCTGTCGCCCGCGTCCTTGTCCGGGTCGGCCACACCAGTATTGTTGGCACCTGACTCGTTGAGTGACATGTCTGCTAACCTCAGCTGGGAGTCTTGACGTGGGTCTATACCTGTAGAATAAGGGTAGGGCATGTATACATATTGGATAGCCAGAGGAATTACCTAGCTGCCGGTAGATGTCCTCAAGAACTGAGCCTTCCAGCATTCCTCGCTCCTTGAGTTCTACTCTGAACGCGGCGAGCTTGTCCAACCTTTGATTGATCAGTAACATTTGCCCGAGAGCATGATATCTGTTCGAACGACGCCATGGTTCCTTCACTGCCTTGATGTGCTTAGACTCTGTAATTGAGGAACACAAGCCATTGGGCGCGCCGAAAAGTTTGATATGTCGCACGTAGTGCTTGAGCGAATGTTGTCGTGGGAGTGCAAATCCCTCGGGCCGGACGCCAGTAGTCTGGAAGACTTTCCGATATCGATGGAACCGACCCAAGGCGTTGTCAAGGGCCTCTAAAGTGTGCTTTGTATGCACTTCACGTCGAGCGAGATAGCAGAAATCGAGGAAAGCTCGGATTGCTTTTGTCATGTCTGAAGGGATGTAACCGACGACTGCAGGCAACCATACCTGTAGGTACAAGGAAATGAACTTAGCATGGCATGCCTGTCTTGGGAGCCCGAGAGCATACCTTCATTAATGCCTTGGAGTCATTTCCGGTCCATTGTTTGAATCCGCGACCTTCTGGAAAGCGGCGTAGGTTGGAGAATGCAGGGGCCGCGGCGATCCTTCGCCATCATCAACATCATTATAGTAGACAGCAATTATAGTACTCACCGCCTGTCAATGTCCGCGAGAATACCGTTCGCCTTGGTTTGCCCATGTACCTTGACGAGGTATTCCTCTACCCACGTGACGAGATGGTCCTTGAACGTACCTTTGATCAATTGATGCAGGAGATCTGGTGATAGAAGGTCGTGGATGTCGGCACGAGGAAAATCGTTGGTGAAAGGCTAAGAAGTAAACATCGTAGTCAGCATCTGAAGCGTTCACTGACCAGCAACAAAACACAAATGAATCCAGGGTGAACGGCAAAGCTTATACTTGCGAAGGAACAACTGGACGACAATGGGAGTGAAGTGGCGAGTGTATGGGTCGCAGACATTCTTGAAGATGGTGTCGGGAAAGCGCCAAGTATATAGGATGTGGGTAGCTTTGTCCAGAGCCAGTCACAGAGATACTGGACAGGTACAAGAGGTTGCCACTGAAGGGGCTCTTCTCATCGTACTGGTCAAGCGTGTGGATGTGTGACATGTTCACACCGTATGCCTTCTGCTGCTTCAAATGAGACTTGTTTGGAGCGTTGCAAAGGGTAGGTCGAAGGACTGACGATATCCTATCAGGTACGTGATTAGCAGCTATAGAGATGTGGTTTTTGCAATTAACATACTTGTTGACGTCCGTGCTCGTTCATTTCGCTTTCTGCGAGAATGAGGGGGCCGTTGCACCTGTATCCATTGGGATAGTGCTTGAGGGAACACTGCCGCATCGATGAGTGCATTGTATAGGCTGGTGGTGTTGCGATATGCAAGTGTTGGAGTTGCAGATCCCGCTGCCGCCGTTGTCAGACGTCGCACGCATGGCGGACGATGCCGACGATGCTCGCGCCGAGCTGTTCCTCAAGATTAGACCGAGCATTGAGGCTGGGAGCAATATCGACAAGGGACGAATCATTGCGTGGGACATGGGACAAGAATATTTGCATTGCCGAACGTCCCAGAGCAACGAACAGAAGCGCACCGTCATGACAGGCATCTCAAGAGCCGGGAGTCAAGCGGCGGGGGTGGACGAGCGACGGGGAGGATGTGCCGAGCCGGTGTTGCCAAGATGATGATGTACCGCAATGGATGCCCTAGGACCCGGAAGAGCGGTAGCGAAACTTCATGTTTATCCTAGGATAGCAGAATGGAGGTGGTACATCACAATGGGCATCCTAAGATACGCAGTTGAGATAGTAGGCCATGGCAGACGTCCCAGAACATGTCTATTCGAGAGGCTGTACGGATCAGTCTACAGTATCACCAGATAGCATCAGATGGCTCACCTTCAGCATGGTGAGCAATGGCCTGGAGGGCTCTTTTTTGGTTAACATTATGACCAGGCTCCCAGTGATGACAAGTGACGCGGGCTGGGGACAGCAACAGGTCGTGTAAGTGTTTGCAGGGAGAGAAGGGTGTCGAGATACGCCCAAGCGGTGCAGTGTATTCGATAGGTGAGGGGGTTGTGATATGGCTGAGTACTGTTATGAGACCCTTGGAGGTCATTGAGAGCAGCGCCGCCTGACCGCGCAGAATCACTGGACAACAGGATCCGTACATGCAAAACCAAACTCAAGCACGTCCTTCGCTTATCTACCCACCGCATCCCATAAGCCCTAACGCCTTCACAGCCCTAGTCTCATACGTTAGCATCTGATCTGCAGGCTAGAGATCTTGGGACTCACGAATCACATAGTCTGACCACCCTTCCCCGCCCTCCAGACACGCTTGAATCCCTTGCCAATGCGTCCCTTGACGCTGATCCAGATGCTCTACTCCACCTTCAGCTCAGTCAAGCGAATGAACCATTCACCGCACTCACCTTGCAGTGCAAACGTTCGCGACTCTCGCTGCTCACCGTCTCCTGCCCGACTAAGTCGTGCTCGATGTCGTTTGCACGCTGGGTGCGGAATAAGCCCCTGCGGGCGAGGGCCTCCTCGACGTTGACGTATCCGGTTCTGAGCTTGGCATGACCCATGGTGGTGGACGTTGAGGTGGGAGAAGGCAGGAGGTGAGAGTGGGTGGTGAGAGGTAAAGGCAAGAGGCAGGTTGCGAGAGCCGAGTGTGAGCGTCGAGGGTAAGAGAAAGTGTATGAGTATGAACGTCGAGAGAGGAGAATACGAGATGACAGGTGGTGGATAGAGATGAGAGATGGGAGAAAGAGACAGCAGGTACAGTTGAGAGACAGAGGTGAGGGTTGGAGGTTGAGAGATACGAGGGCTGTCAGTCAACTTGTACGTTGTCACAAAAAAGCAACGTACAAGTTTGGTTGCAGTGGTTTCTCTCTTATGATTGCTCGTCTGCGTAACGATTTTGCTGAGTTTCCTGCCTCACTTCGGCTTTGCTACCATCGGTATTCACCTGGACCCAGCGTGAGCGCCCGGCTATTTTGAGCTGTCGTTCTCTGTACAGGTCTTGGTGCAGCAGGAATAAAAAATCTGGGCGTGTGGGGTATAATCACAATGGCTGACGATAGTGAGTTGGATCACATTGCGGGTACAGCGACCTTTCGTGGTGGGTTTACTTGGCATAGGCCTGGTGAAGGGCTAATTGAAGATGCTGAAACGGTGTATATCTGGTTTCTTTGGTCAGGCGGAGTTATGTTAGAGTAAACCAGCTGTTGTTACCATCTTGTTGAGCTCCCGATCGTGGCGTATGTGGGATTTGACGGGCGGTTGTCGATTTTGAATTTGTCACGTGATCATCGACGAATGAGATTTCACATCCGTGCTCCACCATGCAGTGGTGGATCATTGGTGGAAAATGAAGAAAAGGAAATTAAAAAAGGGCTGTAGTCGTAACTTACCACAATGTCGGCCACTATGCCGTACTCCGTCCAGGCGTCCCCTACAGTGAGGTTTTGCACGACCTTCTCAGTGTGCTTTTCCTTACGAGAAATACCGCCACTATCAAGGTCTGGAGGACGTGCGGTGCACCTGTCGTGAAAGCATTACTACGGTAATACACATTGTCGTTCACGCGCGGGAGATGACTCACTTTGGACACCATCCTTGAACGACACAGGCTAGTAGTGCCTGTTCAGGGTAATCCGCGATATACGGGCCAAGCCCGTAGATAACGCGACGGAAATGCCCGTCTGGGCAGCGGACCACTTCCGGTTTTGTCATTCCAGGTTTGAGCGACTCGAGGATGGCGGCCAATGAGGAGTGAACAAGTTGCCGCCGAAACTTTCGGAACAGTGGGTCGTTGGAAAATTGTTTGTCAGCTGGAGATAGTGTCAGTGTCACCGCTGTAGGATAGCTTTAAGTACTCGCTTTTTGGAATAGCGAGAAACCCGATCAGAACAAGAGCGTTGCGGTGCGCCCTCCGTACATTGTTATGGACATTTCCTATGGACGCGTAGATTGGGTAATATTCGTTCTGCCCCGTAGCGACAGAAACAGTAGTCTTGTCGCTTCCTAAAATGATCGGTACGAACATTGATCCGTGGGCTGCAGGATCCTCAGCGATCTTATTCTGCATGAAAGGACACAAGGTCAGTATTATGTTTGTGAGACTTGCTGAAGCTCACCGCTTGCTTCCATGCCCAAGTCCCGGACATGAAATTCTTGTGACGCAAGCCTCCGCCGTCCTTGTCAGGAAGAAACTCACGGACGGGTGTGTAATCAAATTCGTCTTTGAAGTCCGGGTTTGCGAGCATGTTCTGGACGATCAAACGGGGGTCGCGGTACCAAACATCATAGTCTGCCTTTTGCCAAGATGGTGCGTCATCTGGAAGCATCTCCTTGTCTTTGTAGTTCAGAGTGATTGAGTCCCATGGGACGTCTCCGAGAGGAATTGCATCTATAGTTTCGTATAATGGCCGATGCCCTCCAAAGGGCGGTGAATCATCATGCTTCGCTAGACTTGCTGCCCACAGTAGACTCAGGAAATCAATGTGTCCGGCGGACATCTGATTGCGTGTGTAGAGAAAGTCGGCGGTTTCAAACTGGATACGGTCCTTGAACGGACTGTAATTGTTCTTTTCGCGAAGAGGAGGAGGAGGCGGGGAGGCGTCCCGAGATATGAATGCGCCTGTTGCGTCGCAAGGCCGAGCTACAATAGAGTCAGACGGCACTGACGAAAGCTAATTGTTACTTACCATCGAGTTTAGGGTGTTTCTTGCAGATGAGTGGATCATCATTGTCAAGGTTGCCAGAACTAGTGGCACTATCAGCGTCCTTGTTGAAATCATCGGCATCATCATCAGAATCATCATCGGAATTGTTGTCGGCATTGTCATCGGCATCATCGTTGGTGTCCTCCTCAATGTCCTCGTCGGCGCTGTCATCAGCATTCTCATCGGTGTCCGCATTGCCGTCGTCGCCATTGCTGTCATTAGCATTGGCGTAGACGTCACCATTAGCGGTGCCGTAATAACCGCCGTCTTCTCGGCTGGACTCATCCCCAACGTCTTCGCTTAATCTCGCTTCGTGTGCTTTGTCTGCTTTGGCTGCTTTGTCTGCTTCGTCTGCTCTGAGATCATCGTCCTCAGCAAACTCGTAGTCCTCTTCCAAATCTTCATCACCCTCGAAGTTATCTTCGTCGTCTGAATCCGTCTCTACAAGGGGGGGACACTCATCTTCATCTTCAGACGGTGCTAGGGTGTCGGGAGGGCGTGAGATACCGGATATGGAAATCACCTCCTGAGATGTTTCATTCGGCTGTTCCTCGTACGGACCATTGCGAGCGAGTGCATCTAGAACTTCAGCTTGCCAACCCCATTGGTTCGGGGAGACATTGAATTGAATGCGGCGTGTATCTGCGGCAGTTTGGTGAGTCGGGTACGAAACATTGCTGGCGGAGCGCCAGACAATGTCGAACTCACCGTGAGAACTACCACTCACAAACTCCTCTTGTCGGGGCGTTTCAGAGGGCTCGTGTCTTGAACTCGTGTTGTGGTCATGTTGAGTTGCTGACGCCGGGGCGGCGGGTATTGTCTGCGGTAGGGATTGATTGCTATGTTGTGATCGAATGTGTCGCGTCAGGCCACTACGACTGCTGCACTGTTTAGAGCAGATTGGGTAGAAAGGACAGGTGAGGCTGGGAATCTTCTTCTCCGCTGACGAGTGCGAGTCCATGACGTCTTGTTTGGCCGAGCACGCAAGGAGAGCGAATGAGTAATATGTGTATATGTGACTGCTTGTACCGAATACAAAAATGGAATCACCGTTTGAATGAAATGGTCGACCAATGGAACATGACGCGTATTCCGTGAAACCCCGCTCTGCCGGTTATGCAAGTCGAGACAGCTCTTGTCACAAGAGCAACTTGGGCGCCTCAAATTTGAACAGCTCGCCAAATGCTCACGGCTCTTCCTCTTGCAAACAAACTATCACTTGCCCACTCATTCTCCATGGTGCAGACACGCGCCAGCAATGCTAAAAAGCACCTCGGGCTTGTCGACTTGCCCAAGTCAAAGCGCTCTTCGGAGCAAGTAGCGGCTAACAAGGAAGCCAAGGCGGCACAGCAAGCGGAAGTGAAGAAGGTGAAGCTCCAAGGCAAGAAGGACATTGCGGTGTTGGAAGACGAGATCGCGGACGAGGATGAGAGGGATGATAATGAGGACGTGCCTCGCCCTAAGAGACGACGAAGCACTAGGAACGGTTAGTGAACGTCCTTGCTGCATAAACGCTACTCACCACCGCTCGAACAGCCTCCAAGAACACGAAGAAGACCGTGCACGAAGATGAGCAGGAGGTCGTTGAGGAAGTATCTTGTCCTACGCAGCGTGGTCATAAACCTGGTCAGTATTCTTTTCCAATGGGAGATCAACACTCACCATCATTGAGACAGTCACTAAGAAGGTGGGGAGGACCACAAATAAGACTGAGCAGAGCGACAATGAAGAGGCTGTCCCAAAGCGACGCGGCCGTAAACCAGGTTAGTAGAGCATCTCGGAGGAGTAGCCGTACTCACTACGGTTGGCACAGCTGCCAAGAATCCTAGAGAGAAGACTTCCGCCGCCGCCAAAAAGTCTGCTGCTGCTGCCAAGGGTAAGGGTGGTGGTAAGGGTGGCGCGCAAGGCAAAGCTAAAGGAAGTAAAGGGAAGGGTCAGTATTATCAAGTTGATATGATCGTTCTGCACCTTACAATACACCAATTATAGGGAAAGCAAAGGCAAAGACTCTTCCCGTCCAGGAAGATAGCGAGGAGGAGGAGGGGGAAGATGAAAGCGCCGGGAGTGGCTGCGAGTCGTCCGATATTGAGGTAGAGGAGGAGGAGGAAAGTGCCGACAAGGAGAACGAAACTCGGAAGTCAGATAAAGGAAAGGGAAAGAAGAGCAAGGTTGAGAAGGTTTCTATCCGCGACGAGATCGAGGCCTTGCGCAAGCCCAAGCGTAGAGTTGTATACATTGACAGCGACAGCGACAATGACGCTTCTTCGGCGCTACACGACGACCAGCGGGGTAAGCGCGCTGAAAGAAGCACTGCTATTACTATTCAGGGAAGGTGAGTTCGACTTCGACTACCATCTTGAGACTCACAATGGCAATATCAACAACTCTGACTTATTCTCTTCCATGGGCCCCAATGCTCCGCGTCTTCAACATTCACAATACTAGTGTCGCTTCTTTGCTCGCCGCTCCTACCACCACCAAGTTCAGATCGGCAGAGGCTGCTCCAGCTAGATCACAGAAGGCCTCTAGCCATAAAGTGTCGGACAAGAACAGTGAGACTGTCCCGCCTGCTGGACGCCTGGTTTCGAAAGTCAACTTATGGAACGACGACGAATACCCAGACCCACCTCCACTTGTCCGGCGGCGTGGTAAAACGGGTGTTGCCAATGCTGTCGATGAGGATGCTGGGACGTCTCCCACCGGTATCTATAGTGGTAGGGGTAGCAAGGTTGCGAAGACAACGACCAACAGCAAAGGGCAGAACAAGAAACGCCCATCGGACGACGTTGTCTCAGATGCTGCGGTGGAGTCGGGGCCCGTCAAGAAGCTGAAGCCCAGTGCAGACATGGAGGATGCCAGTGCTGAAACTCCTCCCAACGCAGTCGCCAGTAGGAAGCGTGGACCGATCGAGACCGATTCGGATGATAATGAGGAGAGTGTGCAGCGAGGTGGAAACAAGAGACCCAGGTCAGATGCACCTACTCCTTCACAGACAATCGATCTCGTCGGTGTCTCACAGCCCGACCACTCGGAGAGCAACGACGAGGCTCTGATTAATGAAGATGCTCATGTTTCATCGACGGCTGCTCCGTACAAGGTTTCTATTGCGCCCAAGTCCGATGATGAACCGACTCGTATCTTCGACGACGACGACGAGGAGATAGAGCGGCTGGCGGTGCTCAATGGGCCTGAGCAAGTCCTGGGAGCTCGAGTCACTAGCTCAGTAAGTCATTCTTGCCTATCTAAGATCGCTCTGAAATACTCCTTGAACTTACCTAGACCATGGTTTCTGTGCAACGCAAGAAGACAACCATGCTGACTGGGTTGAACGTTGTTTCTCAGCCTGCTGTGAAGCCCACAGCATCCGCCGCCACTGCACCTGCCGCGCCCACTGCAAAGTCCGCAGCACCTGCTGCGAAGTCCACAGCGCCCACTGCAAAGTCCACGGCGTATACTACGAAGTCCACAGCGTCCAGTGCAACGCCCAATGGTAGTAAGGGCAGCGAAGGCGAAGACGCTGAGTCCAGCCCTGCCGTCGACGATCAACAGGTCACCGCTTTCGGTAACACGCATCAAACTGACGATGAAGTGTGTGATAAGGACCACGCTATTGCTGCAGACCATCATAGCGACAATGCAGCTGAAGCCAATACCAGTCTCGAGCAGTCTACCAGTGGCAGACGCCGCAAACGGGCTTCTGGCCAAGGCAGTGACCCCAACGGCCACTCCAACGAGAAGCCGAATAGCAAGAGCACAAAAATAACGATGCAGATGCTACCTGACCAGCTCCAGAAGAAGTCGTCTTGGAAATGGTTTGCCGGCTCACTCGAGCATTGGGGAGCGACGAAGACAAACCCGTTTGCCCTTGACGACTACGAGTTCTGTGAAGGCGCGCAGACAATCTGGGCCGCGATGTACGGTAATAGAGGCCCCAGTATCACCCTCAGGTGCCCACTGGTGCAAATGGTAGTGTTGGCCTCAATTACTTGTCAATCACTCGCTCACTCAGCACACAGGCTAAACAGCGCTTTGGTGCTTACAAGAACGCTATGGCGTCATCGGCGCTGGTTGAGCTCAACGCATATTTCGATCGCTACAAGGGTTTCGAGGAACGCTACGGGCGTTTTGCATCAATGGCCGAGCGGGCACAATATGCAGACGAGTGTATCAAGACAGCCTCATTCATCTACGAAGAGTACGAGGTCGCTGACGGAACGAAGGTGAGGTCTTATTGCAATTGCGTTTTACACCACTGACTCGAGAAAATTTGCAGCGTATCAAAGGCGCCTTCCGCAACCCCATATTGATGAGGGTCCTCTCGAACCATTACAATCGCGTCGATGGCTGGATCTATGAATCCCCTTTTATTGACCTTGAAGAGAGGCCAATGGGTGCACTCGCTCTCGCGGTTGCGGCGGTATGTCAATTAGTTTCTCATGGTTTCTTTACTTATACTTTGCCTCATATGCAGCTTGAGCGTGCCCTTACGCTCTACGTCTCCAAGCGTGTGCTATTTGTGAACGGGAAGAATGGTGACTTGACTCATGCTGCTGACATTGATCCGCGCAAGGTCCCAAAGCATGGCGACGTCAAGACCAGGCCGACTACCCTCAAGGCTGTGCGTGGCACTACGGGTACCATGACAACCCACGACCTCGACTTCAGCGGCGATAATTACGCAGGAGCGACCGAGGGATGGGCAAGAGAGATCAAGGCATTGTCGTACCGACAGCTAGATGCTATCTTCGAGTACGCAATGCACATTCATAAAGGCTTCGACGATCCGCCAGCGGTCCAGAAGCCGGTAGTGCCAAAAATGCGGAACATCATCGTCTCCGAAGATGAGGACGGGGACAGGGACGGGGATGGGGACGGGTACTGGTACGGTTGCTAGATGCATTCAGGTATTTATAATGTCTTATTGCGCTGACTTGCTGCTAAGGTATCGAGTGTAGGACTACTCGGGCACCGGTCATACACGCACTCCGGCAGCCAGACTCATGCAACCTCATCCCAACTCCGGCCCCGCTATCATTCGCATTGTCACTTTCGTCGTGACCTTCGCTGTTGTCTTCGTTCACCTGTCGCTCGCGCATACTTCTCTCGTTTTCTTGACACCATCATTTCACATATCTTTGACACATCTGTGGCGCCGTACAGGACACTCACGCCTTGATGCGCACTCAAGCCCGTCTGTTGCTTCCACGTGTCCTCTGCCTCGTTCGCTCACACACTGCATTGTCTTGTTGCCCAATTACGCCGCTATCTCCGCTTTCCGCATACTTCACATGCTTCTAACTACCCGTTGACTGACCGCTTTCCGTGCTTGCTATGCTTTAGTTAGTCTTCATGCTACATTTTCTTGCCCCCGTGACAATCCCTACGTTCTGCTTTAGGTATTGTAGACCTATTTTAATGATTTGATTGCCCCATTACCGGGACAGATTTACGACTTTCGTTGCTTTGTATGCCTGGTATGCTTTCCGAGGGCTTTCTGCCTGCCTTCAATGCTCCCGAGTCTTTGAGGCGAAAGCATACAAAGCGCCGTCTCGGGCGCCAGGCTGACAAGCTTTGAGAGCCGCCAAAGCCGCCAGAGCCGCCAAAGACGGGTTCTTTGGGGAAAGCGCAAGGAGCGTCCAAAGACGGCGCAGCGTCAGAAAAGCATCTGACATGGCTTTTACGCTTTCAGTGCCTACGGGTGCTTTGGGATCGGCGAAAGCACCTAAAGCAGCCCGAAGACAGACGTGAGATTCTTCTGATGTGGGGGACTATTTGTGTATGCGAATATAGCTCTACGTGCTCTCATGCAGGAAGACTACGGTGCAGCCGGCATTCTAGATGAACTTGTGTCAGCGAACCCAGTAACAGATGCGACTGGGACTTACGATAACCTCGGCACCCTCTATTTGACAATACTCAAGAACGCATTTGACATATTCAGGGCAAATGCGGAGCGTATACAAAATATACAGAAGGTGCTGATCTGGATTGCCGTGAGCGTGGGCGTAATGGATGTGAATGGGCTCGGGTTGATTGGGATTCCATCCTGGGCCATCCGAGATACAGTCAACCGACTCCGGTCCGTCCTCATCGTCGACGGCGATATCACACCAGCGACCGAAATCCGGGAATGCCACGCCAGCTTCCCTCAATTCCTCTCGGACAGCGCCCGCTGCACCGATCCCGCCTTCCTCGTTGATCCGCCGTCTGGGCATGCCACGATCGCGACCTCGCTGCTTGATCTCCTGGCTCGCGACGATGTCGACAGCCTGCGAGATGCGGATGGAAACATGCCGCGGATGTGGGTATATGCCGGACTGCGCTGGGATGGCCATCTCGGTGTTGCGCGATACACGCCCGAGCTCGGGCGAGCTCTGCGGGGCTTCGTGGAGACGCATCTGGAGGATTGGCTGCAAAAGAAGGATACATGGGACTCTCCTTGGGATATGGCGCCGCTTGTGGACTTCTGTGCAGACGTTCGTACCTGGTACAAGGTGGGCTGAAGTACACTTCTTGACCGGATCGGACCACGCTGACATGACACGTGCAGAATAACGGGCCTGATGATGGGCTCGCGGCAGAGCTCGACACGATCATTGACCGACGGGTCGAAGAGATCGTCGCAGAAGCCGCGCAATCGCCTGACAAGTTCAGAGATCGGCACCTTAAGCAGATCAAAGTCTGGGCGGAGAAGGGCTACACGTGGTAGGAGAAGGATTAGGGCGAGGAAGAGGAAGAGAAGCTGGAGGACGAGAATGAATAGGATGCTGACCTTGATCCCTTAAACAGAGGATGTCATTTCCATCTGCGGCAACGATTTCCATCTCGCTATAAATTCGTCATATTGCTGTGCATCCGTGTCGGAGTTAGGAGCCTGACAATCACATAAGGTGCTCTCAATGTCTTGTGGGTGCATAAAGGGCAGTCCGCGCTCTAATGTGAATGCTGCTGTACCGAAACTCGAGATAAATACCCAAGGACTCTATGGTATTTTTGTATGCTCTAGCACAATTGCACAAAACTGAATTTGATCCCGCCTGTCACCTATGTACATGACGTGTATGTTTATGATACAAGGAATGCAGTGGGCGTGGACGGATTGGGGATAGATGAACTCGGTGCTCGCATGCTGGGTAGCATCGGTCATGGATCACCACCGCCCGTCCGCAAACTATGATAGAGCGATGAAAACTAATCAAAGATATTATTCGGAAGGGGCTGCTGGAACTCACCGTCACGCATACAGTTTGAAAGGAGAGCCGAACGAACCTCGATCAACAGTGTACGGGACACTGGATGTATGCTGGCTCACATACCTTCAATGTGCGCGCTGAACCCATACTATTTCCCAATCTCCGACTCCATCCTGGAGAGAGAGAGACCTTATTCACTGAAACCCAATAAGGCGAGGGAAAGCTGCGCGTTCAGACGGGTGCTCGACCTAGCATGACACTGAAGGACCACTGCATCAAATATGGAAGTCCGTCAATAGTAGCTGCAGCTGGTCTGACGGGCTACATACCACGAATAGATGTCAAGATACGCACAGGCGAATGCGGGACGCGGCCGCACGTGCGTGTCGGGTGACCGAGACGTTTAGCAAGTGATTCTCATCGGAGCGGAGGGGGATATCCTGGATCGTGCGCATGCCATCGGGCAGAAACAGAAACATCTGGGATGTCAAGGCGTCCTACCGGAGGTGCCGCAAGATCAGACAGTCAGGGCTGATGGAAAGGATCGAGCAAGGGCGTCGTCGCAGGGCAATGCCGTAGCGCTGCTTCAGGTGCTAATCGTATGCGGGCTTGATCACACCCGCATCTCAGAGTCTACTCTCTTCCGCTGCTCTCTGTGCCTTCTGGGCCATTGGAGGCTCTGTCGCGGTAGGTCACAGCACACGCGCGTCGTGCCGCTCGTTGACGTCTCGCACTGCGTAGGGCTTCAGCTACAGCACCACGATAACGCCTCATTTTCTCTCTTAGCTCCTGTTGATTGCATGCCGCCCTCGACTTCTACTCCCAGCCACTTCCTCGAAGTCTCGATCACAGTCGCGAACGTCAATGTCGTCCTGCCACATCGGATATGACATGCGCCTGTCTGGAGGCGACAACACAGCCGGTCGGTAGTGCAAGAGCATACCGGGCATGACTTAGGGCTCCCATACGTTTCTAGAACAAGACACTGTGGGAGCCGAAGGGAAGCGGAGAAGGATATCAAGGTGTGCCTATATGTAGTGTTTGATATACGGTTTGTGCCATGGTTATGCCAAGACGTAGGATGATATACAGACATCTGCACTGGGCATTCAGTCAAGTTGACATCCTGTTGAAGCACGCCAACAAGCTCCGGTCGTAGCTTAGATGGTCCACGCACCTCAAGGCGTACGGTCTGTGAGCTGTACTGAACCCTAAACCGACGAGCTCTCAGCTCCTGAAAAAAGACCACTTGTGAAAGCCATTCCTGCACACACTTTCGATGAACCTGGCTCAAGACTGCTGTCCCTCCCGGACTAGTTGGATCCATTGATGCTCTACAAATACTGCACCGGCTTTGTTCCAGTGGAATAGGTATGTCCATCCTCGACGAGATAGGTCATTCAGCTGACGCACTTCTTCTGTGTGAAGTAAACAAGGCCGTAGTCCGCGACGACTGACCGTTCAACGTCCATGCATCGGTTTCAGCATCGCAGCACCACATTCGATGCACCGGCACTTCAGGACTTGACGCCCCCCACCGGGAGAGACAGTGTCGGATTGTCGTATGATGCATCTGCGAGCCCGACCTATCGTGTCATCGGACATGGCAGTGTGAGAGGTGGTCGCAGTGGTTGAGGTGGTTGCCATACTTCGAGATGGATCCAGCCTGTGCGGCCAGAAGGAGATGGACGACGCAAGGATTAAAGTGCATATATGCGCATCATCGAGAATGCTGGGCTCATTATTGCATCCAGTACCACATGTGCACCCTCCGCATCGATCCGCAAAGGGCCGCATCGTCAGCGGTTCGCAGCCTACCTACGAGAAGCGACGACACTCACACAAAGGAAAGAACACTCAAACTCAACTGAGTTCATTGTAGTACGTTGATTGATACACAAGAATATTGTGCGCGCTAATGGAGCTGTAGTAGGTCGAGCCAGGCCGATTCACATGGATAGGCGAGGTTCGATGCCCCAGAATCGAGATTCACGCAATTTGTGCATTGCCATTTGCGCCGCTTTGTGAGCGCTTTGCAGCCTACCTACGAGAAGAGACCATCCCGACACAAGGGGAAAACATCCGAACTCCATTTGATTCATTGTAGTACGCAGCCGGCGGTTCTCTACTCCTGCAGCTCCGCTCAGGTGCACAGTTGCCCGAATCCCATCGCTGCCTTACAGGCCAACAGGATACCCGATGCTTGTAGCTTAGGCTAACGAGCGGTGATAATCAACTATGCCTAGCTCTAAACAGCACAAAATGCGTGAGCAACGGTTCAGTACGAACTAACATCTTTGTCTTAGGTACAAAAGCTTTACTCAACTGGTGAGCCTGAAACCCGCCCATCTAAATCTAGATTCTCTGTGCTGTCGTGTTCCGGTGGAATTATATTTGTTGGCCTCAAGTGCTAGCTGCTCATATACACGCCAGAGCGAGACTGCACAAATCAGAGGAAGATGAACTGTCTTATGCATAACGTTATCGACTGTATGTTACTGTTCCCACCTCACATGAGCATGAGACGTCTGCTCCCTCCGGAGGTGTCCAGATTCTGCGAGCCTCGAATTGAGGTGATTGCGTACAACTCCAAGTGCAGGCCGTTCGTATTGAAGGACTCGCCGTCAATGAGTCAACAGGATGAGTTGAAACTAGTGAGAGATAGTAGAAACAACGAGAATACAAAGTGGCTCACAGGATTGATGATGGGCATTTGAGCTCCATCATCGAGTGTATGCGCGCAGCGCAATCGTCAGACCAGCCACACTCGAGATCGGGGCATCGGAGAGACGGCAGGGAGATTGTATGAACGACATCCGGCTGCAAGCTGCGGCCTCGTAAGACGCAGGCAGCATATTGTCGTCGCGGCCGCACACTCGTCCAGTAGCTGTATATCTCAGCTATTATCAGCGCCTTCTGAGCATAGCTGAGCAGGGGGAAAGCGAGCAGGCATTGCGGCATGTCTCACCTTCTATGCCTGTGCTTGTCGGGTGATCAAGACGCTCAGTGGGCGACTCGGGTCGAAGCTCAGGTCAAGACGTGCTGGAGTGAGACAGACGCTGACCGGTACCAGTGATTGGAGAATGCGCCAGATCGCTCCCATGCCACTGTGCAGAGAGAGATAGACACGCTGCAGAACCAATCAGTCGGGGCGGAGGGACGGGTTCGAGGAATGTCATGTTCACAGGGAGATGACGTTGCACTGTTTCCTCGGAGGCACAGGACGCACATGAGTGCGTGCTCGTAGCATGACGCGTGCGCGCGGTTCTTTTCGCGTCTCACGCTCACATGCTCGCTATGGCCGTCTCCTCTCGGCCTTTCAGATGGTCGACAATCCTCGCCGTGTTATCTTGCAGCTGTCAGCACTACGATTGCTGCCACGAGCTCTCCATCATTTGCCCAGATGACGAGACTCTTTCTCTGTTCTGACTTCACAGCGCGCAAGCCTGCGCAGCTCTCGACTGCAATGCTGATCATTAATGACACGGCCGCTACGCATTGTGTGGCGAATACATGCTGCAAGCCTTTGGATAGGGCACGGAGCGAGCGGGGAACAACAGGATATTTGATACCATACATATGCCGCCTGTTCGAAATGCGTTGATGGCTTTGACTTCTGTGTTACATGCTCCAACAATGGTGCGCATATAGCCAGCCACGCGCATACATTTCTGATCGAGGAGTCGGCCCTGTGGCCCATCCGTTTACCCGGCATCATGTCTACATTTATGCAGCAAGTTGAGAACTTCTGACCACAGAGTAGGTATCTGCGATGGCAATTAGGCATGCGGAACTGACTAAGTCCTAAGGCCTATAGCGAGCTTCTGGCTGTGATGAAGCTCCAAGCCGATTGCCTGCGGCTTATCGTTCCGTGGGCCAGGAGGTCAAGGATCATGGATCACTGGCGTGTGCGATCCAGCATGCTTCCGAGAGGCCGCTGGATTGAACGTAGTGGGTCCGTCCATGGACAGGCGAACAGATACGTACCGTGGGCAGACACTCTTGCAGGTGGGATGCGGCATGCGACATTCTCTAGTGCAGACCACATGATGTCACGCAGGACGAGCACTTCTTCCACTCGCCGCATATGTCCTGAGGGTCTCCGAGAACAACCAGCTCGAGAAAGGAATAAACAGGCGCCCCACCATGTCGTGCATTCGACACTGAAATTTGTCGATCCATCGAAACGGCAAGTAGATGACTAGTGCCGAAGCTAGGGTCAAGGCATACTGTCGTGAGCTGTATGCTGACTGGAGTTGCGCAGTGGGTCATGTCATGCGCATGCTATCGAGCGGGAAGAAACCAAGTCTGAGGTCCTAAGAAATGTTAGCAGATGCACTGTGAAGCTAATCGGGTGGGGAAATCGTGAAAAAGCATCCTCGCACGGAGATGACGTAGTGTCGCTTCCTCAGAGGAGTTGAACATGAGCGCTTGATCTCAGCATGACGCGTTCCTCCTGTGCCTCGTCTGTGCTGACCCACTCATCGGCTCGTCAATGTATCATGGGTTTCTCCTGTTACGCTCTGGGCTTGCCGTGTCATTAAATCTCTTTTTCTGCGCGCACTACTATAGCCATCAGCACTATAATCACTAGTGTATGCTCTCTGCCCTCCATAGGTTCACGAGCCACGATGAGCAGCTCAGTGCCATGTTACGATGACAGCGCAGTCAACAGTCTGCTTGACATCTCTGTGACTTTCTTACCTAATTGCCACCTATTGATACATATCTATTTCCGCAGCGTTGACGGTGAGAATAGTTTGAACTTAGCCGTGGTCAAGCTCTCTGGCAGCATACTGAGACTCCTGAAGGTGTAGCTACACATAGGGATTTACAGCCGAACACAACACGCACCATTTCGGATTGTTCACAAATCGCAGTGGCGTTCACTCCGTTTAGCTCGGACAATATACAAACCGGAGATTGCAAGGCTATCTGTCAACACAGAAATGACCATCTTAATCTAATGATAGCGCAGATAGCGACCGCGAAGGACAAGAGTCCTAGTGCTTATATCGATATCTTATTTCCGCACATCCACCTTACCCCGCTAGCGGGCACCTTTCTCTGCCATGATGCAGCACCTTGAAAGTGCAGCATTGTACGTTTAGTTTCGAAATTTTGGACAATATCGTGGTCAACTTACTGACGCGCCATGACAGGTTACAGGGAGTATACATCAGTCAATTTCTGTCCTTAGGACCATCTGGTGAGCTCGCATACCACATTACCTTATTTCGGGCTGATCAACTGAATGTCGGTCGACCGTAGTGCTTCTCTACTATGACTATCTGTTGATGCTCCCAACTGAGGTGGACGTGTTTTGGATGCGGCTCACCCGGATTTCCATTGCATCTGCTCTGGTCATAACCAATCGCTACCTGAGTCTGCTCGGTTCAATACCTGCTATTTTTGAGTACTTCGGAGACATGTCCGATGATGTGAGTATTCCTGTCATCGACGTCTTGTGGAAATAACTGTGGCTCCGTCCTCAGAGGTAGGTATTTTGTATGTGCCTCTAGACGTTCCCATTGACGGACTGAGGTGTCGATCTATTCGATCTTTTCATCAATATTTTGCCATGGTCACTCAGGCAGTTGTCGCTGGTACGTCCATTTAGTTGCAGACACTGTTCATATCACCTGACTGGCCATGATATCTAGCTCTCCTTATCCTGCGAACGTTTGCTAACGTGTCAGTATATTTCAATCCGCTTTGTTCAAGTATTCATCATTATCCAGCATCTCGAGTACCTTGGTTGCGCGGCTCATGCTCAGTCTTCGTGATTCGGACCGAAAGCCGGTGGCATTGGATGGGGAGGTCGCTGAGTCCTATCGAACCGGTTGGAGCATAGAGTCGACCATTCTGCGGAATAATTAGCTCGGTGAATCATTGTCGGGATCATAAAATGTCCATTGCGGTCAAACTAGACGGCGGTCAGCACGCGAGCACGCTACACGCCCTTCTCGTCACCGATCTACAACTCCTTAGCCACCGCAGTACGTGCCCTTCATGTAGCCCACGCAGTGCATCGTGAGCCCCAGCATCCTTCAACGCAAATGAGGCATCATGCGCAGCCGCCCCAACGCCGTCTTCCAGGGAGTTATGATGACATCGGACGGCCAAACGTGCCCGATATGGACCCATTGCGGAGTAGTACGTACAGCTCAGACCACCAGCGGCTTGCGAACGAAGACGGGTCGTTGATATCGAATCGATGTGAATCGTATCATAACGTATTCAACAGCGTCTTCCGCATACCGTTGGATGCTCCTCTTTTCTAGTCTCAAGGAAACTATGATGCCGGATGGGCACTGCTTTGATTATTCTGAGTCCATCTGCGATCCATATCGGCGTTGTACACCCACGTAGTCTTGGCTCCGCGATGGCATTCTCTCCCGCGGCCCTCTGCCAACATTTCAACCATTTCAGAAGCCCGAGTCAGCGGCTCCGACACACACCGCAGGGTTATCCAACGTTTCAGGGCTTGTCGAGGGTGCCACCTCACGCGGCTCGGCATCATGTTTGCGCATTATACGGTTACTATCATACCACCTTGGTCATCGCTTTCGTCTATTACTACGCCCTTGGTACGTATTTCCTCTAGTCATGACTTTGGTATGAAGGCTATAGCGTACTGGGTAGATTAAGATGCAAAGAAGGATATAGACCAGAGCCTGACGCAGCCCTCTTTACACAAGCAACACATCTGGCTCTCTTATACGCAACCGACCGCGGTCCACTACGCGAGCGAGATACGATCAGCGTGAGCTTCGGGTGCCGGGACATGCTCCTCCAGAGCATGTAGCGCTAGATTGTCTTCGTGTGAGCTGTGCCCCATCGCTTCCTTGTAAAGTGCAAGGGCTCAGTGTGTGAGCACGATGACTGACGTCGTAACATCGTCCCCCCTTCTTCCAGCATGGAGGATCCCGGCATAGACGACAAGCAAGCAGTGCATCAAACAACCTTCCATTCGTTCTCGAGGTTGGTGTGCATGCGCAGCCCGGGGTACCAGCTCCTCTTGCCCCTCACGTAGGAGCCCTCGCTCTCGGACGCCGAAGTACGTAGTATTGTGCTTTGGTCGCGCCGTGCCTCCTGTGCCAGCTTGTGGTGCTTATACATACCTCCGTCACCCTACTCTCGTCCAGTGCTCGTCTACGGCCTTATGCATCAGCGTCCAGAGGGTAGCAAGGCCAGCCTCCCCGGGAGCTTCCGCCACGGCGCAGCGCGTGGGGGGTCCTTAGGAGGTATGCGGAGGAAAGCGTGCGCGCGCGCGATGTAGGTCCCGCTGCTGGTCTGGTCGTGCCGCGACTACGATCAAGTAGTCCCAGCGCAGTTTCGAAGACGAGCGAAGCGCGTCGTGCGGTATAAGAATGGCGCGCGGGCCTGTGCCTGGTACCAGGCCGCCGGACGTTGTGCGGCTCGTACCTCCATCCGAGCCATCTCAGCGCGCCCCTCGCCGCTGAACGGACTAGGCCCTCAGAGGATCTGTCAACGGATAGCCTGCTAGTTCTGCGGGACGGCGCCGTGCAACAGGCGACAGATCGACGCTCGGGGACAGACGTGGGATGTTAGACGTGCGCTGTCCTCTAGAGTGCCTCGCGTGAGAACCTGTCGGGTTCCGGGACGTCAACTCAAAACTCTCGGAGCGCGCGCTGTGCGGCGGAGTGCCTTGGACGTCGTCGTGCATTCTGTTCGCGTACATTGTGTGGGTTCCATAGTCGCCAGCGTGCCCTGGGCTCGTGGGTTACCGAATCCGGCGCGCAGCAGGTCCCTTGTGTGAACTGAATCGGGGCGTATTCCAGGTGTTTCCATTCGCGCGCGTGCGCTGAGTTCTGACTTCTGGTTTTCTGCGCTTCCTTGTTATCGCGCTGCTTTGTACATTTATCTCGCTGAGCTCGTGCTTTCTGATATCCTTACGCGTGTCTGTTCGTGTCATGTACTGTACTTCTGTCGGCAGATCTACTTTGGCGTATCTTCACCCGTGCTTCTCGGTACACCCCGAAACGGCGTTCGGAGCTTCTGGCGATTCGGATCGGTCAAGCTCAAACGCCCGACGCCTTGCTTTGGAGGAGTGGTGGACAGATAAGGAAGGTCGTCCGCGACGGATGATCGGGGCGTGTGATGTATCCAACCTCGGTAAAGCAACAGCAAAGTGCTGGTCGCCTCCGCCGGAATAGCAGCTCGGAACATGTCAGGATGACGCAGTTGCGCGGAGAGGTTGAGGGATCCGAGGGTGGAAGGATGTTGCTAGCAGCGAGTATCCTGCCAACCGCGCACATGTTTCACATCTGGCAGATGCGCGAGCACGCCATCTTGATTCGACTGTGATTCGTGGCCACACCTACCATAGAAAGAACGCATTCACCGCCCATGGTGAAATCGCGAGCGCGCGCCCGAGATCCAAGCTCGGTATAGCGAGTACTTACTGTATGTACAAAACGCTGCGTACAGCGGGGCCGATTCTCGAGCCGCCGCGCGCGATGCACCATGCCCGTCACGCCGCGCGTCGCGGAAGCGGAGAGAAAGGTGCGATGGAAGGTTACGGGGTGCGATATCTGGGGCATGGCGGGGGCGTGGCGAGTGACGCGGCGGGAGGCGCGGGCGCGGGCCAATCGCGGCGCGCGGGGCGGCGCGTGCGCTCGGCTGCTCGCTACGCGTGTCGGGAGTCGCGCGTCGGGCTCCACAGTGCACAGCGGGTTGCGCTCGCGCTCTCACCGGAGGGCAAGCGGCTCTTCACGGTGGCGCGCGCCGGGTATGTATGTGCTAGTGCAGGCGCGCGGCGACGGACGGGAGAACCTCGCGAGAAGGGTGCTCTATCGGAGGGAAGAGTGTGCATCGCTGCCATCGCGGACGTCGCTGAGTTGGGTGTCCGTTACGACGCAGGGAAGGGCTCGGAGGCCGGAGAGGGCGAGGCACAAGGGGCACGGGCAGACGGGCCCGGCGGTGAAGACAGGCCATGGCAGACAACGCGTGGCATGCAAGGCATGGCAGGGCATGCGCGCGCTAGGCCCGTCGCACGCCATGCAAGGCCCACATCAACATGGCTGATTGAGATAAGTAAGGGGGCGCACTGGGTGCGATCAAACAGCGGTCTAGGCGATCGCAACCGGGACGAGAGAATCTCGGGCACAGCTTGCGCATGCATACATAAGAATGCCCAGCCCGGGCGGACGAGGGGACATTTTCGGCGTGCCCGGCCATCGATAGCTGCTGCAAGTGCTCGCCCGTGCGCGCACAGACGTGCGCACGCCGAGGAGAGAGTCTCCGCGCCGCACAGGCAGCGATCGTCGCAGTGCAAGCCGTGTCGATGCACGCACGTTTGTGCGAGAAGCGGCCGCCGCCGTCCGCGTCGTCGCCCATCGCGCGGCTCACCCTCGCGAGCGCGTTCGTGGGCGGCGGGGGCGGGGGCGGCGGCAGCGAGGTGTACACGCGATACGCGGCGGGGCGGCGGGCGGGGAGCGGGCTGGCGGAGTGGTCGTCGTCGTCGTTGTCGTCGTCGTCGTTCGCGGGAAAGGAAGTGCACGGGCGGAGATCGATCTGCGAGCCCATCCGGGAGGAGGCGAGCTCATCAGCAGCTGCCTCTTCGTCGCAGGGCGCACACAACGCCTTCCTTGGCCCCGCATCCTTCCCGGCCTCCCCCGCCGACCATCTATATAAACGTCATCACCGGCCCCGTGCTCCTCTTCCTCGCTCAAACTCAGCCCCCGTCCTCATCTCGACCACCACAACCCAGCCCGTCTACATCAACCACTCCTCCCCACCGTGCGTCTCCCTGCTCGCGCCGTCCACGAGGTGCCCCTCATCGCTGACCATATCCAGCAGCAGAACCATGTCCGCCGACACTCTCGTCCCGAGGAGCGAGTCCTTCAATGCCCGCGTCCGCGGCAGCAGTCACATCGACTTCAAGACCGCTACCACCGGCGTCGCAGCCAAGGCCATGCGCAACGAGCTCTCCAACCTCGTCCGCACCGTCGAGGACCCCGACACCAAGCGCGTACGTGCCGCCCCTGCTCGCTGTATGCACCTCCTGACCCCCAAGCAGGCCTTCGACACGGAGATGCAGTCGTTCTTCTACCTCTTCACGCGCTACCTTGATGAGCGCGCACGGAGCCAAGAGTTGTACGTGCTCCACCCTTGCGCCTCCCCTTTCGAAGCGCTGACCCGCTGACCAGGGACTGGGACCGCATCAAGTCGCCCGCAGAGGACCAGATTGTGCCCTACTCAAAGCTCGCGTCCAGTAACTCGTCCAGCTTCAGCAAGCTCGCCGTGCTCAAGGTCAATGGTGGTCTCGGAACGTCCATGGGTGCGTGCTCCCATCATCTCTTCGCCTCGCACCACGCCGCTGACGGCCGCTCCAGGCATGACGGGCGCAAAGAGCGCGCTGGAGGTCAAGGACGACATGACCTTCCTCGACCTGACCGTGCGCCAGATCGAGCACCTCAACACGACCCACCGCGTCGACGTCCCGCTCATCCTCATGACGTCATTCAACACCCACGAGGACACGCTCCGCATCATCAAGAAGTACGCGAATCAGCAGCTCCGCATCACGACGTTCAACCAGTCGCGCTACCCCCGCATCGCAAAGGACACCCTCCTGCCGTGCCCGAAGACCGCCGACGATGACAAGAGCAAGTGGTACCCGCCCGGCCATGGAGACCTGTACAACGCGCTCATGCACTCGGGCGTGCTCGACCAGCTTCTGGCGGAGGGCAAGGAGTACCTTTTCGTGTCCAACTCGGATAACCTTGGCGCTGTGTAAGTCGTGCAGATTCTGGAGGAGCGCATGCGCTGACGTGATGGTGGTAGCGTCGACGAGAAGATCCTGCAACATATGATCGACACCCAGGCAGAGTTTATCATGGAGGTCACGGACAAGACGAAGGCGGATATCAAGGTGCGCATACACACAGGTCTCGCCGAACCACACAGGCTGATACGTCGTCTAGGGTGGAACGCTCATCGACTACGAGGGCTCCATCCGGTTGCTAGAGGTCGCGCAGGTGCCCTCAGAGCACGTCGAGGACTTCAAATCTAGTGCGTCGCTTAACCCTGATCAACAGGTCGCGTGGATACTGACCCCGAATAGTCCGGAAATTCAAGATCTTCAACACGAACAACCTGTGGATCCACCTGCCAGCGCTTAAGAGGGTCATGCAGGCGGGCGAGCTCGAGCTTGATATCATTATCAACCCCAAGACGACCGACGACGGCCAGGCCGTCATTCAGGTACGCGAGCGCTTACTGTTTGTGCGAGGAACCGAGTACCGACCGATCTGTGCCTCACTTTAGCTCGAGACCGCCGCCGGAGCCGCGATCAAGCACTTCAAGAACGCGCACGGCGTGAACGTGCCGCGGTCGCGCTTCCTGCCGGTCAAGTCGTGCTCGGACCTGCTGCTGATCAAGTCGGACATCTACTCGCTGCAGCACGGGCAGCTCGTGATCAACCCGAACCGCATGTTCGAGACGACGCCCGTGATCAAGCTGGGCGACCACTTCAAGAAGATCGCGCAGTTCCAGAAGCGGTTCAAGAAGATCCCGCATATCATCGAGCTCGACCACTTGACGGTGACGGGCGACGTGTACTTTGGACGGAACGTCACGCTGCGCGGGACCGTTATTGGTGAGCTCACTTCGAGTGCGAGTTCCTTGTTCGGGGCGCTCATCACGTGACTTTGCAGTTGTAGCAAACGAGGGACAGAGGATTGATATACCCGACGGATGTGTACTCGAGAACCGTGAGTCGCCCATATCTACTGCGCTAGTCGTGCATACCGCTGACCGTGCGTACGCAGGGCTGCTCTCCGGAAACCTTAACATGATCGAGCTATGATTGCGCCCCGCGACATGTACGATACACGGCGCATATCCGCCATCAGCAGCACCACCCATAGACGCGCGCATCTTGTATATCTGAGACCCATGGACATTGCTCGCCGGGCACGCATACGTAGGATTAGGAGTATAGGGATATAACAAAATACGACACGGGATTTTTGCAAGGCAAGGTCGTTCGTTGTGAATGACGGTGATCAAGTGGACTTCAGCAGTCTGGCAGTAGTGTTGAAGTACTGACGAGGGTGGGGGCTGCATGTAAGCTTTTGTAGAACTAAGGGGTCACCTGCATAGATGCGAGACTCATTTGCGTACCTGGATGCTGCGTATGCGCGGCCTCGTATGGTCGGAAATAATGGTAGTGTGCTTGGCATACTTGGTCGGCGACTGCGTGCGCACAGGCCTGGCCGCTTTCGTGCATTTCAGATGTATTAGGTTCGCTTTGCCTGACTCCGCACAAGCCGTGCGAGGTCGCCGGAGAGCTGAAGATGTACAGTCGACGACGGGCAGGGTGCACAAGGTTCCCGGGGAGCGCACCGCATCGATGAATGCGGGAGCCCTCCTCAGATGGCAACATTGTCCTACAGGTTGGCGATGTCATCAGAAAGCCATTTCCTACCACTTGTTGTATTCGTGTAATGGCGCCCAGCGATCCTTTTTTTTTTGCGCGCTTAGCGAATCGGGATGGTCACCAATAATGGTGATCAGTGATTTAGAGATCGATATCTCAAACCGAACTAGCTGATCAAACGTCACAATCGTCATATCCCTGTGTCACTGGACCAGTTCTCCAGCACTTACTACCGACTTTACACTCGTTTTCCTTCGCTAAAATATGTTCATGACACAGTAGTTATGCTTACTCTGCTTTTTTGTGCGCATCGGACATCTGGAATCTATCCATTGTACACCTAGTGAGCTCCAAGACGTCACACGGTACACCACAATGTGCGCTTCCGCGTCTCCATTCCGCCCTCGTGGAATGGCCGTGCTTCTTTCCAACCATCGGGGCAGGCGAATATCCGCCGAGATGCTCTGAAGGGCTGTTTCTTTGCGGAAAGGCGTCGAGTCAGTCAATGGCAAGGAATTGGACTGGTGCTGACGACTACGCACCCATACGATCGTAGCTTGCGATGATTATTGCCGTATTTTGCTCGATGAGATCCAGGTGTCCCTGTTTGGCAGAATGCTGTCGCATCGTCTCTGCATGATTCACAGTTGCGATAATGATTTCCGTATTCTGTTCGATCCGGTTCAAGTGCGCCTGCTCAGCGATCATTCCGACGTGATTCACCGTGCTCACTGCAGCCTGCGAGGGCCTGCATTAGCTCTCGAAAAGCGCAAGATGAGTGTACGAACTTGGAAGACACCGCATATTGTGAGGAGCCGAGTGGTGCAATCTTGTATTTTATCCGTATCTCCTTTGATCCGGATTATCTTCCCGAATTTACCACACTTGGTGACGTTGTCCATGTCCTCCTTGATTCCATGCAGTGTCCTAGCAAGCCAGCAATTAAGCATACACGTCAGTACAGTCAGCAGAATAATCATACGCACCCAACGAGAAAGTTGAGTGCATTTCTGACTGCATCGTTCATTTCGCTTTCCTTGACTTGTTGGAGTATGTCTAACAGCTTCTGAGCTGCTTCGGCAAGGCTCCGAGATTTCTTCTTGTTATCCTTCATTTTCTGTGCGATCCAACACGTTGCATAAACACCCTACGACCTCACAAGGAAAGAGACCGCCTACGAACCTTGCAGCATTCGATCAATTCCAATGCTAGTCCAGTCGCCGTTTGGAAAGGCGTAAACGACGTAGCATTGGCTACCACATCTGAGACCCGGACAGTAGCCTCTATGCCGTCTGAAAGGATCGAGACGGTCTTCTTGGAAGGATGGCAGCGCTTGACGGCGGTCTTGACCTTCTTGGAGACTTTCCTGAAGAGCATTGCGCGAGGCATTGGCGGTCTCAGCAATAAGGGATTGTGAGAATGCAGTTGGGGCCAAGTTGGGGCTCGATGAGGAACTCCTCTGCCAGACGCAGGGCGTTGAGGCGAAGACAGTAGGAAGCCGAATACACATATGTGCGGTACTTGATCACCACCATCTCTGGCCTGTCGGTGCTGTGCAAGCTGGCCGGCCCGGCCTCGAGGAACATATTCGTTCTTTATAGTGAGCGATGTCATTATAGTCAAATGCTTTAGCAGACTACTTACTTAGTTCATTGAATCTTACCAGTTGTCGTTGCGAGGATGCGCCGAAGACTATCACTGCATTCACCTGTGACCTAGCTGTGGCATCCCGAGTTGATGGCGTACACATGGAGTGGTCTATGGCAGGAAAGCACAGAGGGCAACGCAAGAGTCATACTCAAGGCAGACGAGACGAGGAGATGGAGACAGCGTGCGTCGTCATGCATCCAACGCCCATGCGGCTACGTAAAGCGCTACGTCGTCGATACTTACATCTCCTGGCACTGCACTGGCACGCAGCCAATAGATCTCGTGTTACAATGATACTGGGTCGCAGGGTGTATTTCATGAACACAATGCGGTTCAGTGTCCATTTGCCTTTCGTACCCTAGTCAGCTAGATACAGACCTAACACGTGCGCACGCCTAAGGGGAGATGCTCCAGCGATACCGTTCTGCGATCTGTCGCCTCTGCCTTGTCCTAAGGAAGGACGCCCCGAGCCGCTCGGTCCTGTATAGTGATGCATCAGGATTGAATGACGCCGGTGGATTATGGATATATACACTAGCCTTGATGATGACGCACCAGAGGTATATTGTATGCTCCTTGAGCTCGGCATCAATGATAGGGGTGTAAGTGATGTATTGGTCCTGGCTCGACATAGTCGTCAACCCGTGCATGAGCGCGTGCAGGCGGGCCTGCGCAGGTCGTGAGCAGTTGATACGCAGGATACCAACGGACAGGCAGGTACGAACCAGCATCGGTCAGAGCTTATAGCTTCCCTCGCCCTCACTATTAACATTATCGAATCGAGGCTCTTGCTGAGGAGCGATAGGACGTTCGTGAAGGTCTCATAGAGCATTTCATGCTGTGCGCTGTTGCGTCTGATGAGGATTGGAGTCAGAAGACTCGTAAGCGTCATGAACATTGCTGCACAGGGCAGTCTTACCACATGTATTGACCTAGCAGCTTGTAGTAAAGGAAGAGATGAAGGCAGAGACTAGCAAGGATGCGCGATCACTACCCATCGAGATCACGATAAAGCAGCGGCGCTCGGTCGACTCATAGCGCGATCGCGATTACCGCTTTCCCCACGCTTTGTTGGCCGAATGCGCAAGTTTCATCGTACACCCGTCTCACAGGTGCTGTCCTGCTTGACCAGACACCCTGCCCTCCCCTCATAGCTTGCGATTGCTTTGCTCTCTTGATATTCACATCATCATCACCATCACCATCATTCTGGGTGTCCCTTCTGGTACCCTCTGGCATATCAGCTGGGGCTGCAGCCGTGTAGTACGCCACGTGTTCATCTGCCGCTTCTTGTTGGCTGCGTACGAGTCCTTTAAACAGGGCAGGTTATACACGCAAATGCTTACAAAACCATCTCCAGTTCTCTGGACTCTCTCTTACCTCAGTTGAGCTCTGGTTTCAAGCGAATTTTTTCTGTTACCGTTGGGCCTCAGTCCGGCGAATTCCTTGATCTTCGTAGCGTGCGGGCTCGGAGAATAGAATGTCTACTACTCAGGGACATTGATTGATTTGTGGATCTTTAGGCTGTTGCATCGCCGAGGCTGATGAGCTATCTTATGTTGTACCGTATTATAGACTCAGATACCGTTCCAGCTCGCCGTGCTGTAGTACTGCACTCCTGACCCCAGTGTTACTTCGCTCATCTCCTTTTGGTGTGCCCTCAGAAGTCATATGCTACCAGAGTGGAACATTATAGGTACGCCGCATGAGGTGTCAGAAGGCACCACCGATGTCCATAGACAAGCGTTGTGTACGTAGGACCCGTGGTAGACCGGGGCTTACATCGTCTAAAGTCGACTTTATGTCAAGACGATAGGGTGTGGTGGCTAAGGCATGCGTTCCTGGGCTCATGGACGGTGTCGTGTTTTGACGAGGAAGAACACACGTTTACTCAAGGATGCACTGGCAGTACTGATTTTTTGATGGAAGCTCTTTCCGACAAATCTACAGGATCTATCGCAGGAGCAATGTATCTCTATCAGTTGTCAACAAGTCAATAACAGTGCCTATCTACCCAGCTGTACGTAGGATACCAATCTTCGGATATGAGTAGCAGCACGTGTGAGTGTGGCACACCTGGAGCGTCTAGGGACTGAGATGGGTGGACATTATGGAAAGAAGGGCCGTGATGTTCAATTTAGGCCCAGTTCACGCAGATGGCTGCACTTGTAACGTGTGTTGCAACAACCCAAAGTCCGCGCCGTTTGCACGTGCTCACCTCTTGCACAGCCTTGGATATGTCGGATTCCCGATTGCCCATGGGATACGTCAGGACACTCAAGGAATCCTGTCTCACCGTCGCTTGAGGTAACGCGGAAGCCGGGTAATGGCAATCAATCGTATTGAACCAAGGTTCAAATTCGAACCTTACCCGATGTGCAGCAGCCATGTGTTCACGGATAAACAGCTACCTAGCAATAATTGGTTTTGCCTACCACCAATTCCGTCAATCATGCCATCAACATCTCCTCGACCAACAGCACCTGTCACTCGGGTTATGATACTGTGCGTAATTTGTCGCTGTACTTACCAGATTGACTTGTATGGAGTTGCGTCACGCTGACCTCTTGATCTTAGGCATGCACTGGCTGTTGCCATTGCAAATAACTTGAGAACAGGATATGGAGGCAGTTTTCATGAATGATATGATCCTCCGAACTATGTGGTCTGTGGCGTTCTGGCAGCATCGAGATGATAACTACATCAACAGCACATTGGGTGGCGTTATGAGTTGATTGCTCAACTGAGGGTGATTGTACTCGCAAGGTACTTTCATTAACCTGAGTCGAGTACGCGGTGATAGCTCATGCTACTTTTTTCATACGCCGGAGGACAAGGGAAGCGCAGAGCTAACTCTTCGCTTGGCTAGTTACACAGGGCGTTTTATCAGACAGAAGTGAACGAACGTCGGGTTCACCAGATCACCCCGTGAGTACTTCTCAAACGATCATCTCAATTGACTCAACTCAAATGTTCAACAAATGCCCGAAATGTGAGGGCATATTCTCTGTATGACTCTGTAGCCACCTGATGATCTGATCCTGGGTGGTGGAAACACGAGCATTATGGCATGTTTATTATCGCCTGTTGCATGCAGTATACAGCATGTAGATGTAGACATCTATAAGTATGCCAGAGTTGTTCAAAGTGAGTAGAAATTATCGACTGTTCCAGTCCCTCGTTCTCTTTACCAAATGGCCGAAATCTTTGGTTCACTGGCTGCCCAATATATCACCTTTGTTGATGCCATGTGAGTTGCAAGAATACCTGCAGCACTCATTTGATGCACAATGTACTAATCGACACATCTTTCGAAGCTTTATCGAGAACTACTGCACCATTGCTTCAGCAGGTATGCGACACATGCATGTCTTGTATTGCATCGGGCTCATGCATTCGTTCGAAGTCATAGTCATTCACGATCATTTGGGCACAATCCCACAGGAAATACATCTGATATGGGGACGCAAACTTACCAGCACCGTCATTCTGTTCCACACAAATCGGTGGCTGATTCTGATATGGGCAATATTATCCACCGTTGAAGCTTTTTTTCATCCTGGGACAGCTGCAGTAAGTACGCTGATTTTGAAATTGTCACATATTGAAGGATCCTATCCCAGAGGTTAGAGTAAAGTTACTATCAGCATATGATTTCAGTATGAACATAATCTTTGGTTCAAAGTTGTGCCTCGCTATACTACGTGGGGCGTGCACTTCAAATATGTTTGTTTGCTCTATGGGCAGGTAGGACAGAAGTTGCAACACACCATCTACGTTCAACAACTGACAAATCTTGATAGTGTTCTCTGCAATTCGTATCTATGCGCTCACGAGTGGCAACCGGTTGCTGTCGTTTGTTGTCGCATTGCTGAACTTAGTGCCAGTCGGCACCAATGCTGTGAGTTTGACACACATCCACTGCACGAAGATCACTTGTTAAGTTTTGTGTGCTTCATAGTACAGTTGTTTCTACGGAAACAATTGGCAGCTCTTGGACATGCCTCCGTTTGGGAAGCAATGTAACGACGTGCAAAACCTATCGGAGGAAACGTACATAAGGTTCGTTGGGAAATTGACACTGTATGAGTCTGCTGCTAATATCATCTACCCGAGCAGATGTAGGGATATGTCTTCTCACTTATAGCTTCATTTACTCACAAAGTTTCAGTCGAGATAGGCACCCGAGTATGCGTGATAGCGGCGGATGCTATCGTACTACTGGTCACATGGCTGAAGACATGGGCTACAATACGGATGGCCCATCAGCAGAACATCAAAACACCCCTCATGAGCATGCTTTTACGAGATGGTGCGCTGCAATGCTCGACCTGTCTGATGAAACTCATGCAATATCGAATCAGGCACCGTGTATTTCATGTGAGTACCGTCATTTGTAATTGGAGCACACGCTTAATGTGGTATCAAGTGGTCTTCTCTCACTGAACATATTGAATATAGTTGGATGGATAACAGATGTATGTATTTGCTCGTTGACGAAGTCAGATGTTACTTTTTAAATCTTCATGGCAGGTCTTCACGATTGCATCAGCGCTCTCAACACCGTTAGTCAATACTTTTGGCACATCACGCCAACTCACATTAATCATCACAGATTGTCTTCGATCATCATAACGCACTTCCTACTCGATCTTCGTCAGCTCAGTCATAGCTCAGATGACGGGAACTCCAACCCATCATTTGCACAAGACGTAGATTTTCATCAGGTCATTCAGTATACGTGCAGCTCGCGATTTGGCTCATTTGTGGACAACATGGGCCAGTCGCTTGACTATGGTTCCGAGGACAGGGACGATGATATGAGCTGAGCCGATGCGCACAATATCTTATATCATGTAGAACGCCAACCTTCCAGTGTCAATATAGACATACCAAGTGATGAGCCCGCGGCTTCTGACACGCTCTCCGATGAGCATTTGCCAGGCCAGGGATGTACATGGACAAACAGTAGGTAATGCCTTCGTACTAGTAGTGGCCTTCGTACTAGTAGTGGCCTTCGTACTAGTAGTGACTTTCAGTGTGCCACCATACTTGAGTGTCGCACGTAGTACCTCAGATATCCATTTGGGCACATACATATCCTATGCATGTTCATTAGCTGTCAAAGTTTTGGCTCCTGCGCTCGTGATCGTGTAATGCATTGGCTTTGTGTCTACTATAGCCATTATTCCTGCAAAAGTTGTCTAAATCACAGAATGATCTGCATCATGTTTTCTGGTAGTCCCTCTCGACACTCTCGAATGCCGTTCTTTGTCACTGCCTGATGGGAGTGTACGATCTGGTATATCCCCTGATCCGTGGCCTGCAGCATAGGCCTCTTTCTAACGCGTCTTGATCTGGCCTTCGACCCGAATCGCCCGCTCGACGCCTCGATCGGTCAACCCACACGGACATCAAAAGCAAAACATGATTAGTACATCAGGAAATTCTCACATTTGCTTTGGCGCCGCTTTTCCTGCTTTGGTAGCCCAAAGCAGGAAAAGCGGGAAAATCCCAGTCCAATGGGACTGGGATTTTCGTACTTTTCTCGCTTTTGGGGCGCTTACCGACTAAAAAAGACGTAAAAGCGACAAAAGCAGAAATGATATTTTGCTGATGACTACTTGGTTGCCCGCTGGCTTCCTCTCCGATCCGGCTGTTCTTGAGGCTCCTGAGACATACAGCTTCTGTACGAGTACTCAGCCTGGATGAGAACATACTGCCGGCATCGCGTTGGGCCGCACCTGGACGCTGACATACAGGCGATCTCAAGGTACCAGCAGGCCGGGCGACGCCCCCATGTACTGTTACCCACGACAAGCCACTCGAACCCGCACTCTATCATGGAGATCTACTGCGAATCGCCATCTTGGTAGCAAGATCACCATCCGTGGCAAGCTGGTCGTGTTCTGAAGCTTGATCCACTGCACTGCCCCGCGCGATACATTTGAGCAACGTCGGGCCTGCTTAGCGTCTCGGAACCCCAGAACTCGGTCGACATCCTCAAACTGGATTTCCAGCCGAGTGAGATTATCTTGATACGTCCGTGTAATCAGAGTGCTCAGCACCCCTACAGTCGAGATCCAAGACCCCTCATCCTTAATTTGCCCGGTTTATGCGATTCTGCCTCTATCATCCACTCACCGTGAGATTCGCATTTACAGACGTCTGCGACATAATCGGCGGATACACAGGATAGCGCCCAGGGTCTGTGCAGTGTATGTCTCGATCACGCTCATCCCGCGTTAGCTTCCAGCTCTGCATTCACCACGGGAGGGGACCTCAGTCAGTCAGTCAGTCAGCAAAACAACAGCGCCGAATTTTGACCGTCACTATCTGCTGATACGTCGATGAATTGGGAGTCGTGCACTCCACCACAAAGGTAACGTGTCTCGTAGGAATTGGGTCTCACTGCAATCCAACTTGAAGTGTTCCTACGACCGTATACCCTGCAATCCAACTTGAAGTGTTCCTACGACCGTATACCTTCGTGCAGCCGCCAGCAATAACGACGCATACAGCCGACCGCATACACACCGGAAACCCAGCAGGAGCTGCGGACAATTTCGCTCCGGCGTACGAGTTAGACTTAACGATGTCTGTGGTGTTCGGGCCTCGCGCACCTCGGTGCGGGCGTCATATATGCTCTTGTGCAGCGAGTTCTACACGCTGCTGGATATCGGGTATCCGCAGGCCATCGATTCCGACGAAAGAAGTGGTGTGCCGTACCCACTAGACACAGAGTCCTGATCGAGAGTTCGGAAGGTGTCGGTTCACACCGAACGCAATAGATTTTGTCTTGCCCTCTGCTGCAAGGCCTGAGGGGAGCACATACTGGGCAAGCTTCAACAGGACCGGCTCGTTAGATGCTTGGTATGTGTCGAACCATACGTCTTATATTCACACTCGCAGTCCTGTTGTCTGTCGTAGGCGAGAGCAATATTACTGACAATAGAGTATGCACGTCGGATGATCGACTAAGGCGCAACGTTGGATGATGATGTGGGAGGATCCAAAGGACGTCCGAGACAGTGCTCAGCGTATGCTAAGCCAACACCAAGCAAGCGTACAGAGAGAGATCGTCCCGATAGGCCCGCCAGTGAACACGCATAACGTAGCCAGCAATGCAATGGATTTCTGGAATAATGTACATGTGACGGGGAACAGGAAACAAGAGCCACAGGTATCATGACCACATATGAGATCTGATCCGTCGATGCAGAATTTGAGAGAAGAATGTTCACCACATAGCTATAGAACAGAAGACCGTCCAAACGAAGCGAGACGGTGGGGCTCAGGAAGGGGCAGACGTGAGTCGGCTACGACCACTTCACCCGAGACTCCGGAGGTGATTGGAGGGAACCGCAAAGTAACGTCGTGTCGTCGCAGAACGGAGAATAGTGGGCTCTGCTGCAGAAGTCAAAGAGGAAACCAAACAGACTATATCTGCGAGACTACCCGCATCTGGTCCAAGAGAACCTGAACGATTGAGCGAGGGGACCTGAACGATTGAGCGAGGGAGCCTGAACGATTGAGCGAGGGAGCCTGAACGATTGAGCGAGGGAGCCTGAACGATTGAGCGAGGGAGCCTGCCAAGAATAGATGATTGCGTCGGCCGGGAGCAAATGTTCAGTCACATTACTGCTCACAAAGGGGACTCTGAGTGCAGGGGGCGCAAACACATGGCCGATCGAAGACATAGAAGGGCAGACAGGACCCAACCCAAGCACCCGAGAAGGGCCCACGGAGCGCATTTATGCCGCAGTGATTGGCGCCAGATATAGTTCAGTTCCGAGGCTTCCTTGTCAAGAGCTGCCCCAATTATAGAGAACCATGTGAGACTCGCAGCAGACAGGCATGCATCATGGTGCCAGCAAATCCAGAGCGAAGGGAGAACACGTTGTGACGACGAGAGAGCCCGCGGGCGGTCGTGAGCAACAGGCAAAGACGCACAAAATGCTGTGTGCCCGAACTTCGAAGCCTCCTCATCCAGGGCTATGGCGTCATAATGAGCTTGCCCTAAACGTTTGAATCTCCGGGCCGTGCGCTCCGGCCCTGCACTCGACCGCCTCGACGGCATCCGCCGGGACGCCTGAGACGCGATGGCTTGTGAAGTTGAGCACGATGGAGGCGACGACTGCGCGCACGTCCTCCCGTCTCCTAAACCGACGTGCGAGGCTTACGCCAGATGCTCTTTCAATCCTTTTGACGTGCGGTACACCTCAACCCGCGCTTTCAGCCCATAGATTTACCCGCTCAAGCGCTCAATGTTGCAACACCTACAGTTCTTCGTATACCAGAGCCCATACCATGTCCTCACGATGCACGCACGAGGCCGGCAGACCCTCAGCCAGCCCCACTGCCCGCGCGTCACGAAGGACACCCTCCTGCTCTGCTCAAGGCCGCGGACCACGATGAAAGCGAGTTGTGCCCGACAGGTCATATGACCTCTACAGCACGCCTATGCGTTCTGTCGTGCTCTGCTAGCCCCTGGCGGAGTCCAAGGACTATACGTATTCCTTGATAACCTAGGAAATGTGCAAGTCGTGCAAACTTGAGAGGAGCTCATATCCTGACCTGATAGTGATAGCGTCGACGACAAGCTCTTGCCATACATAACTGAGACCCGGGCGTAATTCGTTATGGAGATCACATACAAGGCGAAGGCAGAGACGGTAAGGTACGCACATACTCTACCTCCGCCGATCCATGTAGGCTGAGACAGCATTCAGGTTGGAACGCTGATCGACTACGAGGGCTCCATCCGATTGACGGAACTTGCGCAAGTGCCGTCAGTGAACGCTGAGGTATCCGAGTTCAGTATGTCACTTTCCCTTTATCTACATGTTATGTAGATGCTGATGCCGAATAGTTCACGAACGACCTCTGTGTCCACCTGTCAACAGTCAAGAGGATCATGCAGGCGTGCGAGCTCGAACATTATATCGTCATCCACCCCAACACGACCGCTGTGATTCAAGTGTGCGAGAGCCAGCGGAGTATGCCAGGAAACGAGTAACTCGTTATGTAGTACGAGGCCGGTGCCGCGATCAAGGGCGCGCACGGCGTGAACGTGTCGAGGTCGCGCTTCCTGCCGGTCAAGTCGTGCTCGGACCTGCTGCTGATCAAGTCGGACGTTTACTTGCTGCAGCACGGGCATCTGGTGATCAACCCGAACCGCATGTTCGAGACGACGCCCGTGATCAAGCTGGGCGACCACTTCAAGAAGATCGCGCAGTTCCAGAAGCGGTTCATGAAGATCCCGCATATCATCGATCTGGACCACTTGACGGTGACGGGCGACGTGTACTTTAGACGGAACGTCACGTTGCGCGGGACAGTTATCGGTGAGCGCACTCTAAGTGCGGGTTCGTTGTTCGGGGTGCTCATCACGTGACTGCAATTGTAGCAAACGAGGGGCACAGGATTAATATACCCGACGGATGTGTACTCGAGAACCGTGAGCCGCTCATCCCCACTGACGTATGCAGGGTTGATCGTGCTATGATCGCGCCCCGCGACATGTACGACACACGGCGCATATCCGCCATTAGCAACACCACCCATAGACGCGCGTATCTTGTATATCTGAGACACATGGACATTGCTCGCCAGGCACGCATACGTATAATTAGGAGTAAAGGAGTATGACAAAATACGACACAGGATTTTTGGATGCATGTGTTCGTTATCAGTGAGCAACGGACCGGGATTTTCAAAGCATAAAATATCTTAATCCTCACTTCAGGCTGGCCCATGTCGTCCAGCGGACCTTTCTTCGTGAATCACTATTCGTGTCCGACTTGGTTCAGAGCCAGTGGATACACAGGGCTTACAACAGAGTTATCACCTCCAGCGCCATGTTCCTCCCCGCCCGTTGCTTACTCTTTTTTTCGACCTGCAGAACCATCCCTGGTGACCCTCATTCTTCAGTATGCTCACAGCTGCCTGGGGTCTCCAACAAGCAAGCAGCAATAAGAAGGTCTGCGCAGCGGAACGGGGACATGTCGCGTTCCCGGGCCTCAGGTATCACAATACATCACCGACATGCTGTCCGCGAGTCTCGTCCTGCAGCTATATACCTCTTGGTTCCAGATATTACCTCTTCCACAGTGCATGCCCTCCTACGGGACGTGTGGGACACCCGACTTTGCTACATCATCGTGATCAACACGTCCGACAGATGCCTACGCCTGCCTTCAGAGACTGCACGGTCCTCATATTCTGTCTCACCTCCATAGGTTGACCCGAGACGTCTGTAGTCGCTTAGTCGCATGGCCTTGACCCCCCTCAGCGACATCGCGACCAAGGTCAGCGTCAACAGCATCGATGAGGCCTGGGAGATCCCTGTCGACATTGTGCGCACTCCACGCCTAGTGAAGATCACCGCAACGGCTGACACGAACTGGATGTGCAGATCTCCATCTACGGTACCGCGGCATTCTTGCGTCCGCCCTCGCCTAACGCAGCAACGTTGTAAAAATGGCCCAGTGAACTACTCTGTCTCTCGTAGGTATCTATCCACAGTGTGCAATGATTAGGCAGCGATGCCAAAGTTTGCGGGTTGCAGTTACTGTGGCAGATCGATCAACGACGAGAAAGCTAACGATCATATTGATTAATGCGATAGCTCACGCGCAACCAATAGGAGTGCGCGTGCGCGGATTCATGGGGTATGAACATGGCAGCGGTGAGAATGGTTCACGGGCGAACGCGAACGTCCGACCAGAGCTGGCTATCAGCTGCGTCTGCAGTCAGCCGAGTGGGCAGATCCGAAAGACGCAGCATGCAGCGTTAGCTTCTACTCAACATGGATCTGCCCGGGATCGGTGCACCAAAGACGTTTGGAAGCACATGTCACGAGAAATACGTACCGAAGTAAGGGACGGTCGACAAGCATCACGCGTTTTCCCAGATTGTTAAAAAAGCTTCACGAGACAGAACAGATAGATATGCGGTATTCTGGGATATGCGCACTGTGATGTCCCGAATTGTCTGATGGGATTTGTATCGGTCGTCATGCTGGCCATATAAGTTCCCGTACAGAAATGCCATAGATTGTGACACTTGACTCTTGCGTGAGAAATTTCTCTTAGAATAGGTTTGGGGCTTTTTCAATCGAGAATACAGGTAGTGGCAGATGTCACTACGATTTTTCGAGGGGCTGCCATACGTTCATGCATAGATTTCTTGCTGAGATGAGGCCGCAGTTACATATCCCGCTCACGCAGCAAGGTTCAATTAGAGGAGTTATGACAGGAGGCATGACACACAAACCGCTCAAAGCGGTGCCAGAAAGCCCAGGATAAACGCGAAGCCGTTGGTCCGACGCGAGAATTCAGCCATCGCATCAGTTCCAGCGACGGGAGCAATGTTTGATGATATCGAGAACTCAATGCTTGTAATACCTCCAAAGATGTGCGATGCCGAATTTATGAGGTCCTTCGGAGTCGCAGAAATCATCACCCAGAGACACAGCCTGTTAAGTCTTGACGTTTTGGACTTAGAAAGGTAAAAACAAAAGGAATTTGGTCTCGGTAGAGCCGAGATGTTGCGTGCATGGCAAATGATCGCGGACATTGTCGTTCCAAACAGGAAGCGTGTACGTACAGGACGTGCGCATGTGCACTGGTGTAATAACGTAGTAAGCTACGAGGTCCGCGAAATGTAGGCACGGCGCGGCAAAGACAGCTCAACACCTCCCTAGTGCAAGATGGGATCGAAGGGCCTTGGCTGAGGCCGCAATGACTCTATGATATGCGAGCAGTGCTGATTTATCTGCTTCAACTCCATTATATAACAACAAAGATTACATAAAATTTGGCCGGATCGTCAATATGAAGGTCATGTCCTAGTCCATTCTGATTATGAAGGCTCGACACAGGTGAGTCCTACAATAACGAGCCTGTACTTAGTTTTAAAATCTAAAAATATTGAGAAAGGCTGTCACGTCGACTGACCTGCCAGATGAGTTCTGCCGCGTGACATCGGCACGCATTCGACGAGAAAAGACGCGGAGATTGCGCAAGGCAGCTCAAATGTGCCGAAACCGATCCCTGATGAAGACGTCCACACAGCGAGCGTGTCGTGAGAGGATCTATACGAATATCGTACATGACTGCGCCAGACCCTGTGGATGTGGATCTGATCGCCGATCAGATTCCTGAATCCCTGCCCGCGGTTGTGAATAACCATTTGGATGATATAAGTCATACGCTCCTTGTTACCTCCATCCAGCCTCCTGCAATATCCCTTCGCTACTGTGACACATTTCTCTGGCTCGCTCACGGCTTGAAATTGCTCCGCGATGTCTTCTTTCTTCCAAAACTCATATTACATCGTCATTAATGTCAATGCGATCATGTATGGTGCGCGAGATGTGAAAATGTGCTGGGACTTTCATTTATCTCATCCGCCTTGTAACCAGGCGTCGAGCTCGTACTCTATTTCCAGACTATGGGCATGCTTTTCAACCGTGGTCGAGGCAGAATGACGAGGAACAACAAGTTTCTTGCGTGCTTCAGCACCGCACTGCTCTTCCTCATCACCATTTACATATCCACTGAGGCAGTGTTTGGGGAAGAAATGTGGATAGTGCATGCCGCTGACCCTGGAGGGCCGGTGCTGTACTTCGAGGAGAATGCGAGCATCTGGTACCAGACGTGGGGAACGGTGGCTGCCCTCATGCTCAATTGGCTCGCAGACGGCCTCATGGTAAGCTACTTCGTCTAGTAGTTTCTATCATGGTTAGGTTGACGTTGCGCACAGATATACCGCTGTTATGTAATATCGAACAACTTCTATGTAGTCACGTTCCCTCTATTCCTTTTTGTGGCGACCTGGGGTGAGTGTTAAGTGGACTCATGTCCATCTCTCCTTGACAGTATCTGAATCCTGAATCCAGCTCTCGGTATTCTCGAGGTCTGGGCATCTGGCTCCCCCGGGACAAACTTCTTCAAGGGCAAAGCTACTCAAATCGAGCTCGCATATTTCCTCACGACAGTTGGTCTCAATATCGTGACGACAAGTCTGATTTGTCTCCGTATTCTCTCCCAAGCCAAGCATGTTGAGAGAGCCATGGGGCGCTCACGTGCCCATATATATACCAACGCAACTGCTCTCATAATCGAGTCAGCCTTGCCGTACACTGTGGGAGGTATCGCAGCTGCTGTCGCTGTGGGTCTGAATAGTGATATTTCCGTACTCATGGAGACTGTATACATGATGTTTGCGGTAGGTTTGCCTATGATCGTGGCCTCCTAGTGCTGACCACATATTTCCCTAGTGCATCTCGCCGCAACTGCTGATCCTGCGTGTACTCTATGGCAGAGTCTGGACGAGGGAGACAACCACGGCTCTTCCGACTACGTTTGCTGCCGCGTCAAACTCAGGACTTACGGGCTCCTCCACGACACGGGGACAGGAAGATTCGGATATCGTTCTCGAAGACTTCCCCAAGGGTCGTATACTGGTCGCAACGGATGAGACAGATCGCGAAAGGAAATTGATTCACCAGGTTTCATAGAACTTTCAATCGCTACATTCGTGAAAGTATAACAGAGGACGTGCGATGTATGCCACACAATTTGACGTTTTCTCGTTGAGTTGTACACAACACATAGCAACTAGCTTCGGTCATGATCGGAAGCTCAACGGCGTCATACCACAGCTTAACCATCGGAATGATGAATACGCTGGGTAGACGTTGTATGTCTCTATACTACTACCTGAAGTGGGGGAATGGTGAAGAACAATGTAAACAATACATTGTGCCCACTGTCATAGTGCCTTGATAGCTGCGTGAGCCGTGTATGAATTGCATACATCAAGAAAATCATCAGGACAATGTCTACTTGACCTGCATTTTCGGTACCTGGGCACCCTTAATGCTCGGCTCACGATTGGGATACCTGAGATACAGGTTATTGCTATTTTGATCGCGTTCTGGACATTTGACACAACAACATCCAAAAGGGCTTCGCTCCTTTGCTCTGTAGCTGATATCTGTTTAGCACGGTTAGCGCGTCGTAGAACAAGAGTGCTAAGTACCAACCTTATTCTACGTGAGAGTGGTCAATGGGCTGCTCGGCACCTGCAAGTCAGCACCCACGGAGACAGAGCATGCGCGTCGAGCGCTCAGCCGAATTTGATCGTGAATAACAGGAATCAGGGTTAGGGCCATAAGACGTCATCCGGGCGCTCAGCAACTCGCTTTTCTCCGTTGAATGCGATGAGGACAGTGCTGTCATGTTGCCTTGCGACGACGATCACGGTTCATCTTAGATTCCTTCTCCCTGGCAGAACAGCGTAGCGAAACCTGTAGTAGACTTTCAACGTGCTCGGATACTGCTCTGTTACCCCGCCTCTCACTGCAGTAGCACGTCATGACCCGTGCCGAAACCAGGATATGCTGCCCGCTTCTCAAGTCACCGGTCTATTCATTACCATCACTATTGCTCACCACCTCCTCGTTTTTTACCTCGTCCACTCTGACCATCTCACCCTCCTCGTCCTCCGGTGTATAACCTTTCTTTTCCCAGACTTTGATCCGCGCACGCTCCTCAGCGCTGAACTTATCGGGTGATTGCGCGGCCTCTTCAACGATCTCTTTGGCACGTTTGACGAAGATAGCTTCGAGCGACGCTACAGTTCCATCATCCGGGCCATTATTCTGCACGCAGTGTCATATCAGCATGGTCGGACCCAGTCAAGAACTGTACTTTGACCCGCTCTATACCATTCACTTATTTTTGCACAGTTGTCTACATGTCCCAGCATAGAAACGTATTGGACATATTCCCATGCCTCCGAATCGTGCAGCCAATTCTGCAAAGACGTCTTCACAAAGCCATGTAGAGCTTGCCCGAGCTCGGGTGTATTGCGCATCATAGAGATGGGTACGAGAGCTCAGCTCGGTTGCTGAAGGTCGCGCAGGTGCTCTCGGAGCACATCGAGGGCTTCCAAGTACAGTGCGCTGTATTTCCCCAACTAATCCCTTGGAGATGTGAACTCCGAATAGTTTGGGAGTTCAACGTTTTCAGCACCCTGCTTGTGGATCCACGTGCCGATGAGCTCGAGCTTGACATGAACACCGACCTCAAGACTACAGACCGCCCGGTTGTCTTCCCGACACATGCGTACTTGCTGAGACTGCCAGGGATCGAGCACCGACTGATCTGCACCTCACTATGTACCTCGAGGCCGCCTCCGGAACCAGGTCAAGTACTTCAAATACACGCATAGCGTGAGCGTACCGTGGTTGCGCTTCCAGAGTTTACGCTGCGCTGGGCATTTACCGGTTAGCCGGCATCTCGTGTGCTGCTTGCATTGCTCGATCGGTGCTCATTACGCGATTCAAAAGTTATAGCAAACAAATGACAGGTGACTGATATACCCAGTAACCGCAAGTTGCCCTTATCACAGTCGTGGCCCATACCGTTGACTGCCTTTATACAGAGCTGCTATTTGGAAACCTCAACATGGTTGAGCTACGATCGCATCCCGCCGACATGTAGAACATGTGACGTATCTATCAGCTCCCACCTCCAATGGATGTGCACGTGGTGTAGCTGAGACTTGTGGATATTGCCCCCCGGGCACGTATACGTAGAACTAGGAGAGTAGGATTATAACAAAATAAGATATGGCTTTTTGCGAGGCACATCCTTCGCTGCGAGTGATCATTCATACAAGACAGACCGAGGTGAATAGAGGTTATTTGCTGGCACCTAGGTGCCAGTTCTGAATTACCAATTGGGCTCCACTTGTCTCTCGGCAAAAGTGCGGGAGGTGGCGCGCTTGGGGTTCAGAAAATCGCTCACCTAGGTGCCAGCAAACAAGCTCTAATGGACTTGAATGGATGGAGATTAGATTTCGAAATGCTAACGCAAATGCGAGCTAGTTTGTCTGATAGGACTAGGGGGCGACACGCGTAGATTTAGGACACGAGTCAAAGACATACTTGCGTACTTGGATGCTGTGTATGCGTGGCTTTGTGTGCTCGGCCGTAAGGGCGATGTGCTTACTTAAATTCGATCGTGGCTGCGTGCACACAGCTCCACCGCGTTCATGCATTGGTAAAGTATTAGGCTTGCACCGCCGTAGGAGCGCATATCGTGCCGAGGCATAGGATTGCACATTGTTAACGGTTCGACATTGGACAGGGCGTACAAGTTTTCCTAGGAGTGCACCGCATATGCCTGATAGCTGAGGAAGAGCGCAATTAATTCTATAATGCACACATTGCAATGTGTGAGCTACTAGATCTCCCCTTGTGAGCAATGAATGAACTAAGAGTATCTGTGGCGTACAATACAAGCACAGTAATACGATGCTCTTCGTGACATGTACATAACCGAGCAAAGGGAAACGAGAGTAAAGTTATGGTGAGCGCTGGAGTGCTGGATTAGTGAGACAAGTACAGGTTGTATGTGACGTACGATATGAGCGCAGTGCGATCCGCGAACGCAGGACATGTTGAGCACTGGTAAAAAAAAATAGGAATTGATGGACGCCCTTGATATTACCAATACCGCACATAGTAGGAACTGCGTTTCTCGTGACATGGCCGATCTGCCGGGCAATAGTGTCATCCGAGGAGAGTGGTGGGTGAAAATCCGTTGAAATGGTCTGAAGGGCTAATTCTGAGCCGAAAGGCAGTCATTAGCAGTTGGATAGAGCTCGGAATGGTTGTGGCGACTACTTACCCATGCGACCGTTGCTCGCGAGTAGCATTGCCGTATTGTTATTGATGCGGCCACCTAAGTTCACTTGTTCAACAAAATATTAGTGCATCATTGCATGATTAACCATGGCAATCGCAGCCTGCGCGGGCGATGTGTAAGCTCTACAAAGTGAAAGATTGGATGTACGAACTTGAGAGGTATCACATGCTGTGTGGATTCTAGTGGTGCAATCTAGTATCTTCTCTGCATTTCGTTTGGCCCGAATCAATTTCTTGAATTTGCTGCACTTGGAAACACTGAGTATGTCCGCTTCAATCTCGTGCAGCGCCATATTGGGCCACGATATTAGGACAAATTCAGGATATGTATCAGGACGACTGTCAGGGAAATCATACACACCCAACGAGAGAGTCTAACGCAACCTTAACCGTGTCACTCATGTCGTGTTTATCGACTTCGTTGAGTATGTTCAGCAACGTCTGAGCTTCATCAGCAAGTCGCTATAATTTCTTCTTGTTGTCTTTCATCGCCTGAACAATTGAACGGGTTACCTGGATGCATGACGCAATTGCAGGAGAGAGCGAACTGTCTACGAACCTTGCAGCATTTGATCAACCCCAATGCTAGTCCAGTGACGGCCTGAAGCGTGACCGACGTAATATTGGCCACACCGTCCACAACCTGACCAGTCACCTCTATGCCGTCTGCAATGACCGAGGTGGCCGTCTTGGAGGGACGATAACACTTGATAGCCGTCTTGACCTTCTTGAGCATATCCTTGAGCGACATTGGGCAAAATGTTGGCGGAGTCAGCGGTGGGGACTATGACGATGGGTGTGGGAGTCGATGAGAGTAGCTCCTCAGCTGGACGCAGGGCGTTGAGGCAGAGACAGCCAGAACCCAGGTACACATTCGAGCACAGCGTTACTAGGCCACTGCCATCCCGGGCTGTCGATGTTATTTGAGCTGGCACCGCCCTGCCAGAAAAAGAGCTGTGATTTTTGCTTCAAATATTTTTCGCTGCGCCGAAGTAATTTGGTAGGCTACTTATCCGTTCCAGCGAGCCTTGTAGGTTGCGGAATCCCTGCGCTCCATACGATTACTATCACATCGTATCCGCGTATTTATCTTGAGCTTTCACAGGTCATTGGTTACTTTTTTACCATGTGCATAGAAACTCCATATGCACTGAGCTGTCCAAGACGTTGGATGCACTACAGTGCCCGTAGGCCCATCAAGCCGCGAGTTCAAGCAAAGGGCGAGCCGTGAGTCGGGCGCTCAAATGTGCGCGTTGTCGCGCCTCGATGATCGATCGTGCATCACGTGCACACGCACCAAGCTCGGAGCGCTGACGTTTGTGCTTTCTGCTCTCGGTGACCCTGTCCAAGTCTTACCCGTCCATGATGGCACTTGAGCGACGCCATTCTGTCAGTGACCCCGCGGATGCCGCACGATCATACTGCGAGTCTGTGACATCTCTCGACTTGGCATTCTTCCGATCGGCATTAGGGCTTCCCCTAGTACAGCTCGTGCCAAGCCTCTCCGTAGACAAGCCTGTCTTCAGCATCCTCCACCCTAGAGCCAAGCAGCCACAAGGTACGCTCACTGAGATAGCAACACTAGGTCGAAGAACCACATTCAACTGGGCATTTCCACAAGTGCAGTTCATCCTCCTCCAGACTCCGTGTCACTTCCCATAACGCACACCCCAGGTCGATCGACCGACAACCAGTCGCGCTGCCCATGCATCACGAGTTACACCCGCTTCCTCTACCTGAAAACAGCCGACGACGGCAAGCGAATGTGGTAGGCCAGGGTGACCTGTACAATGCGCTCATGCACTCGGATGTGCTCTTCCAGCTTCAAAGGGACTTGTTCGTCTTTGATCCGAATAACCTGGGCGCCGTGTAAGCTGTGCAAAATTGAGAAGAGTGCATACACTGACCTGACGTTGATAGTATCGATGGCAAGATCCTGTAGCAGGTAATCGAGGCCTAGATGGAATTCTTCAGGGAGGTCACAGACAAGACGATGGCGGATACCAAGGTGCGCATACACTCAGTCTGTTCTAATGCATGCAAGTTCATATGGCGATAGGGTAAGACGCTCATCGACCGCGAGGACTCCACCCAGCTGCTGCCGCTCAAGTCCCCTCAGATCTTGCCGAGGAACCTGGTTCTAGTGCGTCGTTTCCCTTTGAATAACACCTTGCGCGAATGGTGACCACGAATATTTCGGAAATCCAAGATTTTCGACACGAATAGCGTCTGTCTCCACCCTCTTCCAGCGCTTAATGAACCGTGCAGGCGAACGCGCTCGAGCTTGACGTCATCATCAACACCAAGACGACCGAAGCCTGTCAGGCTGCCGTCCAGGTATCAAAGCCCTCATAGTCCATTACGAACTGAGTACCGAGACCGTTCCTAGAGTCGTAATCAAGGATTCCAAGCACGCGCACGGCGTGAACGTGCCGCGGTCGCGCTTCCTGCCCGTCGAGTCATGCTTGGACCTGCTGCTCTTAAGTCGAACATCTACTCGCCGCAGCACAGTCAGCTCGTCATCAGTCCGAGCCACATACTTGAGACGACGCCATTGATCACACTGGGCGGTCACTTCATATCATTGTGCTCAACCACTTGACGAAAACAGGCGACGTGTACTTTGGACGGGACGTCACGTTGCGCGGGACGTTTATTGGTGAGCTGACCCGGAGTGCGAGTTCATTTTGGTGCTGATCGCGGCATCTTACAGTTGTACCAAAGAAGGGACAGGAATAAATGTGTACTCGAGCACCGTCAGCTACCCGCCTCCATTAAGCTTGCCGCTCAACTCGCCAATTACGCACATGCAAGGCTGCCTTCCGGAAACCTCGATATGAACAAGTTATCATCTAGGGACAATAGTACTGTGTCACCACCAGTTCTTGCCTGCCATACTATACAAAATGATTTCACCCGGGCCGAATGAATATATGGATTTCTCATTAATAGCAATATGCTTGTGGTCCAAGCCATCAGCAGGCACATGCTCCATATATCCCTATTCTCCCATGAGCTCGAACGTAGACTGCAAAACAAAAATAGTCAAATGGACGCGGACAGGCCGCTGCAAAAAATTCACGATGGCTGAGCTATGACTGGTGATTCTCCGATGGGTCTGATATATTTGCGTCCCATTTCTCGCACAAAAGAATTGGGCGGAAGGTCGTCGCGAGATATGGGATTACTGTGCGAGAACCTGTACGCGCGGACCTGGTCAGCTTACTTCACCTTCGAAGGCGCATGCTTACTCGTTGCCCAGACTCTGATATGCTCATACGCGCCTTCAGCGAACCTCTCGGGTGATTGCGCAGCTTCTGCAGCAATCTGTCTAGCACGTCTTCCGATCATGTGGTCAAGCATCTCCACGAGCCCATCATCAGGCCCGTTCCTCTGCATATGATGTCAGTGCATTGCAACACTGCCGACTGGGGTACTTCAGCTTACCTGGTACCAGTTGCGCGTCGATACGCAACCATCAACGAGGGTTGTCGGAAACATTTCCGTAACCCATGCGTCGCGCCCTTGCAACCAGTCTTCCAAGTGAGTCTCGGTGAAGCTCCAGAGTGATCGCCCAAGCTCGGGCGTGTATTGAGCATCACAAAGATGGTCATACCAATACACCCCGGCGTAGAGCCACATACTAGGTTGTAGATCACCATGCATGTCCCGCACCGTGTCAGGGTCGCCACAAGCGAGGAGATCCAGTAGTGATCTTGCCATTAGAGCGTGCCCGGATGGGCCGTCGACGCAGAAGGCGCGATTTGTGCACCGACCGCTGTCCACGAGAAACTGCGGGAAGCTGGCGTGACAAGCCCGGATTCCGGTGGTCGGAGTGATGTTTTCTTCGACGAAGAGAACGGATCGAAGGCTATTGATCACATCCATAGTAATATCTGCTGGTATACCGAAGACTGTCATGTAGGCTGGACTAAAGTAGTAGTCTGATTGCTCTCTCCGCAGGGCCATACAGGTTAACACCGCATTGACATGTTGCATGTGCACCTGATCCGAGGCGACGTCATCAAACGCGCTCCTCAGGATGTCCATATAAAGGGCATCCAGGCGTCCGAGGAGACCTTTAGGAGCGTTTGAACCTCGGGAGTGGAAGAACTGGTCGAAGATTGCAGTCGCGCGATACTTGTGTTGGATGAGAAAGCGGATGGCGGTGCTGGCAAAGATAAAGAGCCCATCGGAAAGCTCAGTAAGCCTTTCGATAGCATCAGGACGTTCAACTATGAGTTGGAACCCGCCAATAGCAGCGCACGAACAGAGCTCTGTGGTAATGAAGAGACGGATATCATTGTCCACATCGGGTTCCATTTGAAGATCACGAAGTATGATCACGTCGGCATACGTCTGGTCCCGAAATGCGCCCATGATATATTCTTCTGGACGGGTGGCGATTAGGACATGTAGAAACGGTATCTCGTGTGCAGCTCGGCATATCAGTGCCAACAGCGTAGGCACAAGTGTCGCCGGTTTGTTCGTGCATTCGTCTACACCATCTATCACGAGGTTGATGACAGGTCGAGAAGTGGCGGATGACTGCATGAGGCTCTTCAGAGGCTCGAGGATGAGGGATTTGTATTGATGTTCCAAGCCTTGCTTCACCCATTCTCGATTTTTCCGAGCAGCTGCAACGATGTGGGGTCGTAACTCACAGATTGACTCTGCCAGTTGGAATGCAATGGTTGGAAAGACTCGGTATACGTCGCTGCATGCTCCGGAAGCGCGAAGGAAGAAGAATGAGGCGCCCAGATGACCCTCCGGGACCTGTCGGCAAAATGCATGGGCGATGCTGGATTTCCCCGTTCCGACACGGCCGAACAAGACATGGACTCGCGGCTTCGATACGGTGCCGGCTGCCCATTCGGCCAGGTTGCGAAGGATGTTGCTCCTCGTACCAGGCTGAAGGTGTGATTTCTCCTCGAATTGAGCCGAGGTGTACGAGGCATCCGCGGGCTTGAGTCCGTCCAGAATTCCTTGTGTTTCTGGGTAGGCCATAGTAAGGACTCCACAGTGCTAATTAGTGACGAGCGACAAATTACCTTGGTCCTCTGCGCGTTCATTCCGCTGCTTTTGCGCTTGCACCTGATTCTAAAATCGTAGCATCGTCACCACCTTATCACATTCGAAACAATCTATACATACTCTAAGCTCCATCAAAATCTCCCGATTATACTTCACGATTTCTCCGACATGTTTTCGTATTTCGATAGCTCCCTCCAGCTTCATACTGTCTTCAACAAAATGTATATAACTCGTCACTGAATAACCTACGTTGAACTCGTCCTTTGCGTGTTCAATCTTCCGGCCGAGATCCTTCAAGAGTTCGGCATCTGGCTCTGCAAACCAGAAGCGTTCGTGCCATCTCACGTGACGGGGTTCCTTCGCGAACGTGCTCACGGCCTCTAACTTCCTATACATAGGAGTCGGGTTATGATTGAGTCTAGAGTATGAAGAGCTGCTCTCACTTTATGAACGCCTCTATGCGTAATTTGAGAGCTGGAGACTGCCGTGCATCCCTCTCCGCCCGTTCGCGTTCATCCGGGGCAAGCCCCTCGATCTCTCCCGTCACTTCCCTCGCATTCGAAATGAGAAGCTCGGTGAGTGCTTGTATTCTTGAGATGACGTCCTCTTTGGCCCTGACATTTGCCTTCATAAGCTATGACATGTCAGACGATCGCACTATATGCTCAGCCAGGACGACCTACAGATATTCGCTCTGCCAAGCTCTTCAAGACAGGTAATGCGTATGCGGCACCTGGTATGGGCGCTGCTGCCAGGACTTCATTGGCGGTATCCAGAGTGGTGATGAGATTCGAAATGAGGGCATCAGATTTGTCGCTGCGCTATGTATCAGACATGCATCAGTTGTGTTGCAGATCATCGGAGAACATTTCCCAACTCGCCTTTGCTTTCTCTCTTTCTCTTCGCTTCCTCCATCTTCCGGACCTTTGGGCTTCATTTGCTTGGGGCATATCAAATCGTAGGGAAGTTGGACAAAGTATGAGGCTCTCAACGGTCTGGACTAGGTGTCTGAAAGGATCGCAGACACGAGGCGATGCGGGAGGCTATGCTCGCGAGGCGGTGCAAGCAGACAGCGTGAAAGGGGTGGAGCCACAGTAAAGTACAACGCTCATCAACAATGCATAAACGCGATCACTTCCGTACGATCATCCAGTGAGGGTAGCAATGCAGTCTGAACCGCTAGCGCGTTGACGTGTCACACGGGAGCAAGCTTGAAGTAGATTTTTCACATTGGCGTATTGAACTGATGCATATGGCGTGTTAGAGGGTCGCGAGATCTACGAGCAGACCGTAATCAGAGGAGTAGAGACGACTCAAGTGTGGAGGAGGCCCAGGTAGACCATCATAATATAGTAGACCATCATAATATTAATGTCCCAACCCCGAGTTGCACAGGCGGTACGATCACGGTCGGCGCCTTCTTTGTGCGCTTGTCGCTGACTGCCTGCGTCAGCTGTGTTTCTCCGCAAGCCAAGTCTTTCCATGGCATCGACAGGTTCCTTTCATCCCTGCTCTAATCTTACAGCTGCTCCACTTCTGTTGGTCCTCGTGATTCTCGCTAGAAATGTCGTGCATGCTCGCTTTCGCTGTCCTGTTCGATATTCTCAAGATACCATGTTATCTTGGGCTGAGGTCTTTGTGTTTGCATTATTTGTTAGTGTTGCACCACTGCGTGCCATATTTTGAAGCTCCCTGAATATAGGGTGTACTGCGCAGCGGAGCCAGGGTGGAATCAGAGAGCCTAATATCCCAAGCTCAGGGTGCGGTCCAGTGGCAATCGGTCGTCCGCGCTAGAGGGCGTATTGGACGCGGACGACGGCGCGTCATCGTCTAGTCGATCGATCGGTGGAGGAACGCTAGCGACACGCTCTTGACGCAACTCGGTGCTCTGCGTAGTCACCAAGTTGCTGCGGATCGTTCAGAAGCTACCGGGCCCCAAAAGGTCACGCACACATGCAATCCGATACGTTGACCTACCAGCAGAGTGCGACATCCTGTGACCTATTTGTATTTGTCCAAAAGCGAGCCAAGGCCAAGGTACAACTTTGGCACTATGATCCAGCGTCGCAGTGATAACGGTCAGCTCCTCATTCGGGTATGTGATTCCGGCTACTCATACTGCATATCGTATGCTCAAAAATGTGGATTCATGGAAGCCTATAGCATCAGGCCATTGGTGATGAAAGCCCCGAAGCTAGTGAAATCACTCAAATTTCCCCCAGTTTTACGGGCCACAGTGACCAGCGAGCTGTATTTATGATGCTATAATTCAAGAGCAGCTTCCCAATATGATTTTGTCCAGGTGAAACCACGCAGACAGATGTACCAATGGGCGACAGCGAACACTCTTTGTGTGGTGGTCATGTACGCGCATTTGTTGCAGATGAGCAACACTTGGCCAGCGAGAACCTGCTTGCTCGAAACTTGCATTGTTGTTTCAATTGAGTGTGATAGGTGCCAACAGCTGATTCGCAAGTTTGATCAAACACGTGTCTACGTGGACCGCTCAATGACTCGACCGAGGATAACGAACACGCCGACCGGATAGCGCCTGAGCTATGACTCCAAGTTCGATCGGCAGTCTTCTTGACCATCTTCTCTCACGTCGCAGTACATTCCCCTACTTTCAGTGCTCTGCGGTCTTTGCTACAACATGAACGGTGTTACCAATGGCTCCGCTGTAGAGCACAACGCGCAGTTAAACGTGCCGCTGACTCCGCTGGACGTGAGTGACAGCCGTTTCGTGCTATATTGCGTTATTGACAAATGGGCCAATGTATGCTCCTAGTCGTCAAAGTTGCGCATCACTTTGGCCAACACGCTGAAAGCTCTGCCTCCGCCTGAAGACCAGGTTATCGGGAAGGTGCGCATTCTGATATGCCGATACTTGCTATCCGCGTTCGCGTCGCTTCCGTCGCACTCGATGTACAGCCTGTCAGTTGGTGCTCTGGGATTCCCACAGCAACCCGCAGTCCGGATTCCAGAACCTGCTACATCGCCACAGATCACTGCTGCGATCGACACCCGGCGTCTTTGCTGTGGTGATTACTCGGCAATATTCTTTCCATACAGCGCGCATCCAGTAGAGTGCTGATCCAGATGCGCATCGTACAGAACTATACCGACCACATGCTGGTCGTCACATTTGACCCTGCAAAGGGTTGGTCGGACCCAGAGATCAAGCCGTATGGACCTCTGAGCATTGATCCGGCCTGCTCTGTCCTCCAATATGGTACTAGCTGTTTCGAAGGGATGAAGGTAGACCTTTAACGCATCAACGAATTGCGTACAACGCTGAAGGGTTCTTTAGGCTTACCTCGGACCAGATGGGAAGGCTAGGCTGTTCCGTCCGGAGCAGAATATGGCAAGGCTCAAGAGGTCTGCCGACCGGCTCGCGCTGCCCGTACGTGATGCTAGGTAGTATGGTTGCATTCCAACTTACCATCTTCCTTAGTCTTTTAACGAGCTCGAGGTCCTTAAGCTCCTCAAAAGGCTGGTTGCCATCGAGCGCCACTGGATCCCCGCACTTCCGGGTCACAGCTTGTACATCCGGCCTACCATCATCGGAACTCGCCCCTGTAAGATCTCTATATCTCCCTTTTCGAATTGCTCACAAGACCTAGCTATCGGTGTATCCGCATCGGACCATACCATACTGTACATCATTATGAGCCCTACGGGACCGTACTTCCGCACGGGCGATGAGGGCATATCTCTGCTTGCCTTGGGAGATCCGGCGCGCTCTTGGCCAGGAGGCATCGGTGGTCACAAAGTGGGACCGAATTATTCGCCTGGTTTCAAGTCACTCGAACAGGCCCGAGAGCTCGGGTACCAGCAGGTGCTGTGGCTGATTGGCGAGAAGATTTCCGAGGCGGGTATTATGAACATCTTCGCTGTAGTCAAACGCGACGATGGAGGTGAGTGGAAGATACGTCAATTATTTTCTTTGTATAGATTGCAAGTGTGTTCTGTCCAGAATACGACGTCATCACTCCGCCGCTAGATGGGACCATCCTACCAGGAATAACGCGCCAGTCGGCTATCGAGCTGGTATCAGCACATCCTGTGCGTACAATCCTCCCAGGGCTCGACGACAGTATCCGTCTGCACCTTCATGAGCAAGATATCACTATGACCCAGCTCAAGGCATGGTTCACAGAAGGCCGGCTTACTGAGATCTTTGTTACCGGAACCGCCGCTCTGGTCGGCCACATTGGTCGCATTGGTTTCAAAGGCGAGGACATTATGCTCACCAGACATGAAGGGGGAGGAGGGCCTGTAGCGCGGGCGCTGTACGAGAGCATTACGGCTATTCAAGAGGGGAGGGAGGTGTGGGAGGATTGGAGCGTCCTCTGCGAGTAGGTTTTGATGTTCCCAGTTGTTGGGCTTGTGGACTAAGTACATAACTTGGAATGACAGCTCGTTCAAGAGCGTGTTGGGACAGACTCGGAGCGTGCTACAGGGCGTGTGGCATTGAACGGACGCGCAGGGAGCCGAACGGCGAGACGGTGTAGCTTAGAAACGCCTCGATCATTTTGTAAGGGGTAGAGGCAATTCACGTATCACATGGATCCGCGCTGGCCTACAGATACTGCGTGCCTGATCACGATTGGGCTTTTAGTTTTACGCGCTTACCACGACTGGCTGAACGAGCTGCTTCACTTCCTTCCCGCCTTCACCGATGCTACGCGGTTGCACCACAATATCGTTACAACGCAACATATCCTGTACGAGATAGGAGTACTCATAATGCAACTGCAAGCCTGTGATAGGCGTATAATTCCACATCTGGTTAGGTCTCACAAAGTTTCTGAAGGTCGCACCGTATTGCGCACACGTCCATGACAAACAAGCATACAGCGATGCGCAAACGTACGCACCACATACATGCCGTTAATGAGCGCTTGAGGGCAATTCGTATTCACCCGTACGGACAAAGTATCGCGCCACACACGGACTGGCAACGAACATAAGCAAGGAGGAAAATTTATGAGGGTGCCATAAGGACGTGAAGGTTCATGAATAGATGGAAAAGAGCGAAAAAGGGGTGGGAAGAGCTAGAACGGGCTGAGTCAGAAGGACTCATCGAACTTGGACAGCATTCTGTCTCGTGTCAAAGGCGATGCGTGGCGCACCATCACCGCCACCACCGCCACCACCACCCACTTTCACGGTCAAAAAAAAAGAAACAGCCATCCCGCATATGGTACCTGGAATATCGCAAACGGTGCTAGAGAGCGCCTGAGTCAGATGGTGCGATTAAATCAAGTAAGACAGAGCTACCGGGTGTTGCACAAGGGTAATACACCATTGAAATCCCCTTGGCATTGATCTTTGCAATGTGTCACGGATGAAGAGTATGTGTGCTGATGTGCAGGACCAACGGCTCGCGAAATGGCTGTGAGACCAGAGCGGCACTGCGCGCCGATCGTCAGATCGATGCTGTGGCCTGTCAATTGATAAGATGGAAACTTAGCATCTGTCCCAGTCAACACAAAATTGAGTGGCCATGAGGGAACCCACCAACGCGATCGGTGAGGAGCACTGTTACGTTGTCTTCAATGCGGTCTAAATGTCTTCTTTCAACGGTATGCTGGCGCATCATTTCTTTATGAATGGCCACGCCAATAGCAACCTGCACTCGTAACGTGTCAGTCGTCCACCAATGCTACACCTCACTGTCGAACCTGAAAGACGAGGCATGCTACACCCAGTCGGTTGGTACAGTCTTGAATTTTCTTCGCATTTCTCTTAGTTTGCACGAACTTTCTGAGTCTCCCGCACTCAGTGATACTACGTATATCTTTCTCCACTTCACCCAGCGTCCTATTAAACAAGATCAATCCGTATTTACACACAGAAGAAAGGCGCAGTGCGTACCCGATGACAGATTGCAAAGCGATTCTACTCGTATCGCTCATGCCGCATTCTCCAGCTCCGTTCAAAATGTTGAGCAGCTGCTCCGTCTCCTGGACAAGCTGCTCAGACGATTTCCTGTTTGCTCTCATTGTCTACACAATCGGACATAAGTCAGATTACGATTATTCTACTGAATAGCAGCAGTAAACTGCCGACGAACCCTACAGTATTCGATTATTCCTAATGCCAGTCCAGTCGCTGTCTGGAAAGGCGTTATTGATGCAGCATTAGCTATCGTGTTTGCAAGTTGGACGGTGGCTTCTATGCCGTCAACAATGAGGGAGGTGTTCTTCTTGGAGGGACGACAACGTTTAACCGCCCTCTTGATTTTCTTGAAGATATCATTGACGACCATTGAGCAAGGCATCCCACAATCGAACAGTGAGGTATGTCGACGAGGTAGCTGACGTCAATGGGGAGGGTTTGGCTTGCTTGCACAGGCAGCTGAAGCAAGGACAGCAGGAACCCGGATACACATTCAAAGGTGGTGGTGACAGTCCATCGCTACTTGGCCACCTGTGCTGTGCATACCACCTATGCTCACCTTGCTGTTGTAAGCATCTCATCTTAGGCCGAAGTCTTGTTACCACAGCGCTCGTGAGTCTAAGACTCACGTCTTACACCGCAGCGCGCCGCCATATCAAGAACAATGAGAGTTGTATGCTATGCGAGCAGTATCCTTGATTGAACTTTCCGGGAGTTAAAGCGTCACTCGGCGAACTAAGAATGATGTAGAACTATCAGGCCATCATTTTCAAGCCTATAGGATCTTCCAATGGCTACCGGTCGTTAGAACTGGAGGGTGTGTTAAACGCGAGTCAGGACGCATCGTCGTCTCGACGATCGATGGGATAGACCCAGGAGCGCTGGCGAAAGGCCCCTGACACCATATTGGGCTTGGCGCTCCGTGGAGTAGGCCTTCCAAGTCGCCGCTGCGACCGTACTACACCTCCCTAATCTATTCAACATCGTTCAACGTGCACTAGAGCACCAAGTCTCGCACTACTTCACACGGCGACAGTACCCAGCTCTCGGTACTGAACTTCAGCTATTAGCTCGTGCCTCTTGAGTCGGACTCAGTCTTACCATTGGACCGCGAACACCATACAATGGGCTGTGCCAGGGAGGTTATACTGATGGCATATTCGTTCCACAATTGCTTTCATCGTCACCGTTCTTTCGTTGGGGACTTCATATGGCGCTCAGGCTCAGACTCCACGGACTCCGGGTGCCAGCAGGTCTTGTGGCTGAGGGGTGAGAATTCCCGAGAGGCAGACTTTCCTTATGAATAAGCTTCTTCTCTTGAGCACATCGATGGACTCGATAAGTAAATGACTGTCGACGTTGGTCCCAATTGCAATTGACTTTCGTCCAGGACTGGACATCATCACCCCGCCGTTGGACGGAACTATTCTACCCCGAGCAACACGTCAGTCAACTATCGAGCGGGTGTCGGCAATCCCTACGTGCACTGCTCTCTCAGGTCTCAACGACGGCGCCCGTCTGCATCTCCATGAGCAAGATATCACTGTGATCCGGCTCAAGGTGGGATGGCGGCGTGGGAGGATTGGAACATGCTCTGCGAGTAGGTCATCATGCCTTCACCATGTTGGACTTCCGGACTACGTGACCTAGCACAAATAGCAGCTTGTTCAGTGCATGTTGCGATGAATGAGCATGTCCCGGACCGTCTGGTGATGATCAACATCTTTCCGGGGAACGACCCTGTGAGCTTTGACGCCCACGGAGCTGATCGCCGGTGCTTCGCGGTATTGCTCCCGCGACACGTTGTTATCTTTCTCCTCATTGGTGTCGTTTTGTCTAGCGCATAGCTGCATGCTCAGCTGCTGATATGACCCCGCATGTATTTTGTCACTAACACTTCAGTGTCGGTTTTGATCCAGCCCCCCACCGTCCCACGGACGTGCTCGACACGCTTGTATACGCTCACTATATCTCCTCCTCCTACGTTCACTGGCAATGAGGATGTCATCGTATGAGCTCCCAGATCAAGAACTGCTTTCCTCTGCTGAGGATCTTCTCCGCAATTGTGAAGGCCTCGAACAACATTTACCCCTCATGAGGTCAGTTTTCCTCTATCGACCCTCTGCATTCTAAGACTAAATATATCTCGGTGATTAGTACTGATAATGTGAGACCAAGTGATTTATAAAGCAGTAGACAATATTGACCACGACAATAGCTCCGAAGCATTGAAGGGGCACTATCTAGATGTCGTGCTCGGGTACGCGCAGCGCTTGGTCGGGAACACACTCAGATTCTACGTGCGTTCATCCAGCAACAAGCTCCCAGTGAGAGGTATGTGAACTAGTTGGCATCAATAGACTAGAGCTCAAATATACACCTCGTAGCATCCGTGTTGTGAGTATCAGCATTAGGTTCCGACTTCCGTCATATCAGATTTATCAAGACAACTCGCCAGTTGCTGCAGGTCGACAGATCTTTCACTGTGCTCCTGCTACTGGTGCGACCGGCACTGAACGCTACACTTCTCATATGTCAACTGCCGCCGGAGATTCTCGGCTCCATCTTCCGCTACGTTCCAGGAGAGCTCGAAGACATGGAAGACACATGCTGGGAATCGTCTGTTCTGGATTGTACGGACATTCTTCCGATCGCGGCTGTCTGCCGTTACTGGCGGACTGTTGCCGTCAACGACGGATATTTGTGGGCCAATCTTGGTCCTCGCTCCCCAGTTGAACTTTCCCTACAGCGCGCGCGCAATGTACCCCTCCGCATCCATTTACCCCCTGGTAACGACTCCCGAAGGGACAGTCTACTTTCAAGTGGCCGTAGTATTGAGGAGCTCCATCTTGCATGCCGAGGCATGGATCCCAAGATATTGGAGACTTGCTCAGGAGCTCGGCTACGCGTACTTACCCTTCTGGGCCTGCCGGATTTGCATAATATGTGCATATTTCAGGACGACACACCTCGTTTGCAGGATCTGGCGTTGATCTGTTCCACTATTCCTGCGAACTCTTTCGCGAACCTCGTACGTCTTTGCATCTCCGAAAGCCAAATTATGCTTTCGAAAGTGCTCTCTTTGCTTTCATCGTCTCCAACCATCAGCGATGTCTCAATTCAGTCCAGTCACATTGTCTGCGATGGGGAGTGGACGTCGGAGGTAGCTCTCATGAGTTTACGCACGTTCCATCTTGATCAGAATATGTCGGGAGAAATGAAGGTATGGAGCAAATGGAGATGGAAGCCACAGCAACTGTGCTCTCGAGTATCTCATTCAATGACTCTGTTATCTTCGACCTGACCCTCGACAATTTCGTTCTCCCAACCCTTCACGCCAACACCATCCTGAAAAAGCTCGCGTTCTGGCAATGGGAGGTCTCTCAGGAAGTTCGGGTTGTTGCCGTTGGTCCTTCGTCCACTATCCTTTGTCAGAATGACGGCAGATCCTCCGATATCTCCCCAGTATGGTTCTCCGAGATCGCTGGGAAGCTGCTGCACCGCGGAATAGAGGAGCTCTGGATCGAAAGTTGCGATGATCCGACCCGTGCTGGTATTCGCACTGTCCTACATTCCCTATCAAATCTCACCACTCTCGTCGACTGGATTGCACATACTAGATGTATCCTGGACGCCTTCGATGACACCGACGACGGCAACTTGATGTGTCCCAAGCTCACGACACTTCGGCTTCTCAAGTCCAAGGTGTCGTCCAATTCCCTGGAGCGTGTCTTGAAATTTTTGGATACGCGGACAAAGCTTGGCCATCCAGTAGAGCATGTGATCATCGAGTCGAGCTGCGAGGTCTCTGGACTCGAGTCTCTACGAATTGGTTTTAGTAATGTTGTATTCCGAACGGTGGATCATCCTGACGAGTTACCGAACATGGAGCTCCCGGAGATTTGCGTTTCTCCAGTGCACAATCATTGGGTCGAGTGGGACTACGTGTATGAAGACCGAGGTTATAAACCACTGTCCGATTGAATCCCCGGTCTGTACTGTACTCGTTTTGCTCGCTTCTGATTCAATTCGATAAGATGTAGATCCTCGGTCTCTGTATAACATACGATTCGACGTTCGACCCAATTACTGTCTGATAGTCTAGAAAACAACCCAGGATGTTATGTCTATCGCGCGGGCCTACGGTTGTGAGTGAGCCAACAATGATCAGCAGCCCACATGTGCTTGCGACGAATCAGCATGGACTTGTGTGGTCTAGTAGTCGACAGTACTAAAGCGGGTATGCTAAAGGCTTCATCCCGAAGCACTCATGAACTTACCAAGTGAAAAAAAGAGAATCAGACGAGAACGACTCTAAGTGAGAGGCGCCTCAGCTAACGAGTCCTACCGGCGCACGCTGTCGCCTTGATGGACTTCTGGTTGAGCTCTAGGAATGGCTGCATGACAAACCTCACGATCATTCTCATCGTCTCATCAACGTGAGAAACGACAAAAGTTTTCGCAAGCTGTGGACAGAGCGGAAAGCTTTTGTTGCAGCAGATTCTGAGGCAGAGCGCCGTGGCTGGCGCCTGGACAACGAGCCATACCGTCTCAGCTCGGAATGGGTGTCCAGGGCGTTGGCGCAACGACTTCCAATATGGCAGCGCCCTTGTATTCTGATGGCTGCGGATGGAATGCTGCCATGCGAAGCTCGGACAAAAAGACGGAAGAAGTGCTCGGCATGATGCACTGGGTGCGAAATCACCGTATTTGTGCATGCTTGCCTCCCATCCCGTCTGAGTAATAAGATGGCGTCAGGTTGTCCACACTGAGATTTCCCACACTCCCCACTTGGTTCGCTCTCCCTAGCAGCGTTCGCCGCGGTGCCCCCAGTGTCCTCCCCATCCAACTCAGTGCTCTTTTATCATGTCCTACGGCGCTGGTACAGCGTCGTCACCTGCTCTACCACCTCTGAACACTGGGTTCTCCGTAGCGTCCACATACACGCCGAGGCCCATCATTTCGCCCGCGGAAGCGAGTGCCTCACTATCTCCAACTAGTCCTCGATCTTTCCAGTCTGGTAGTTCGACTGGGCCGCTTCCCCCACCTCGACAACCAGCCTCTGCTACGCGGACCGGTCGGGAACTCACATCTGTTGCTTCTGTCTTTGTCAACGCGATGACTTTCTACGGCCAAGGACACGCTGAGCTCAGTGGGTCACCAGTGCCAAGCGAGCACAGCAACTCATCCGACTCCGGGGATATCAACGAGGAAGAATCTCAAGGCGGTGTGTATCAGTCTTATACATTTGATTGACCGACCATTCTGATGTCGCTCGCGGCTGTTATGTCAGACGTCGGAAGCAATCAATCATCATCGTACCATACCTTTGGCGCGAACACGCCAGTTAACGATCTGCGGAGGCAGGTGTTCGGAAAGTTCAACCAGCTAGAGAACGGAATCTTGGATGGTTTCGCCGCTGTCGACCGGAGGTTCGACAAGATGGAAAAGACAACGAACGAGAGATTCGACAAGATGGAGAAGACAACGAACGAGAGATTCAACGAAGTGGACCAGAAGATAGAAGCGCTTAAGGTCGAGATTGAGGCCATGATCCATGATCAGATACAGCAGCTGCTGAAACAGCTTACGCCGATGTTGCGTCAGCCTCCTGAGCTTCCCGAACCTCACGCAAACAGTGATGTCGACCAGACACCACTCTCTCCTCTCTCACCAATGACCGCTTCCTCCGTTCCTACTTCCCCGACTATTCCGGATGTCGGCGACCAGCAGGTCATCGACCGGTCCTTCCTCAATGCTGTTGAGGCCGTTGAGTCCCACATGCAGGCTGCGGCGACTGAGCAGCAACAAGCTAGGTCCGCCATGAAGACGATCAGGCACAAGTTGTCCACAATGGTGGGAGCTTCCATCCTTCCGTCTATCAATTCAAACTCGTACTGATTTATTTTCGCAGACTATCCGCAAGAAGAAGGGCACCGCCAACAACTGACCCATCGTGACCTCTTGTCCTCGTAGTTTCTCGATCCTTCGTTAGGCATACCTTACCCGCTTGCTCGCTTTCACGTACCACTTTCGTTCTTGACTTGCTTTCATCATTGTCGCCGGCGTCACGCATATGTTCATAGTATTCATGGGCGAACCTACCGCAGATGTATTTGTACGACATTTGCTTATTGGATACAATATTACCTCCGAGGGTGCGGTCTGGTCTTGAGCTCCGAGCTCGGTGTATGCGGCCGTCGAACGAGTGCGTCAGAGACGTGATCGTCCTCGATCGCAGTCGATCGGCGTGTGCGGCTAGGAAGCGGTGAGGCGGCATGAGGGTCATTGGCATATGCTGCTTACACTAGTTGGAAGCAAACAACAACTGCTGTGTGAAATCAGTGTCATTAATGTGTTCGAGTTTGGTGCAGGACAATTCTGCGCTGCTACTATAATAAGGAACTCTCGCAGTTCAGAACATATACCCATTACAAATACGATACCTCGGATGTATACATGAGCCCCGGGGCGAATATATGCTTTCAAGCTCCCCGACGCGCAGTAGAAAGACCACGTGACGCAAGGACCTCCAGATTGCATGCAGATCTTGAGATCAGAGATAATTTGTCGAGTAGAAGGATCGCTTAATTGTTTCTCAAATCATACTACGGTGAGTGTAGCTGGGGGGATGGAGAGCGAATTGGTTTTTTTTTTGCAAGACTATCGGTTCCATGGGGAAACGTTACCCGACATGGATGATCAATATGCATGCTGGGTCGCAATCTGGCCGCGTTCAGAAGAGGGGGTTGGCTGGAGCGCAGGTACTGCGCTGTGGTTATCGTGAGATTCGCCTTCTGATGAGCGAGTATGAATGAGGAATATTCTCCATGGGCTCAGGACAACTTCGGCATTTGTCTGAAGCGCTATCGCACACATCAACGTGCGAGCACAAGACCGAATTCGCGAGATGTGGACAGAGCGGATGGTCTCCGCATGTCATATTTTGATGCCAACTACGGTATGTATCAGGAAGACGAGTCATCCTGTCTCAATTTGGACCTAGGCGTCCAGTCTGTCGATGCGGCCCATTCTAGTGTGGTAGTGACCTTGTACTTTTCCGACCGCGGGTAAAATATTGCGATGAGAAGGTTCGGACAAAAGGACGGAGAAAGTGCTCGGCATGATGCGCCGAAATCGAAGCCACAGTATTTGCGCAGGCTTGACGCCCATCCTCTGCGAGTGATAAGAAGGCGTCTGTCCATACCAACTCTCCCACACTCCCCCGTTGGTCGCTCACCCCAGTCGAGCATCGCTTGCGGTAACACTCATTCCTCTCTGTAGTTTCGAAAGGCCGTCGCTCCCCATGTCACACAGCGCGGGTACCTCGTCTTCGTCTTCCAGACCTGCTCTAAACACCACATCGGTATATCCTTACCACAGTCCACACAGCCCTCATAGCCCTCAGACCCCAAGGTCTCCCCAGCCATCTGGTATCCCCCCTGTTCCTCGTCGTCAGACGACCTCCGTGCAGACCTCCCCGGAAAGCACCATATCGGCTGCAGGCGCGTTCCGCGAGTCTATGGCGGCTTCGTACCGTTCCCTCGAGCGTCCTCTCACGCAAGGATCAAGCGCTTCCTCGCGATCTTCTAGTATTCAGTCTGACGATATGATCGATGTGCCTCGTCACTATGAGGGACAGACGCAAGGCAATTCTGAGCCACTCCTGTGATTAATGGATCCATACTAATGTTGTGATGCACAGGCTCTGGCATCGGACGCATGCCGTCACTTCAGACTCTCGGCGACGATAGTCCTGTCGGGGTGCTACGCAATCAAGTCTTCGAGAAGTTTCGCCAGCTGCAGGGTGGAGTAGAGGCTGGCTTTTCGGCTGTGGACAAGAGATTCGAAGTCGTGAACCAACAATTCGGAGTCGTCAACGAGAGGTTCGACGAGATAGACCGCAGGTTCAACACCATGGATCACAAGATTGACAACATGAAAACAGACCTGGAGAAGAGCCTCAACATGACTATCGACAAGAAGATGGAGGCCGTCACAGTACAACTTCAATCGCTCATCATTCAACAGATGCAGATACTGCAGCAAAATCTGATAGAGCAACTAAAGCAGAACGCTCAGCTTACTCAGATCCAACCCGTGGTGTTCGAGCCCCCTGCACTCCCTCGGAGCCGCATTAGCGGAGATAGCGGCGAGATACGCTTCGCGCGCCCTACACGGGAGGAGTCTCCCACCGGTCCGCCTGCTCGTCCTCATCAGGACGTCACCGCCCAGCCTACGCATGATCCAGCGTTTCTCGAAGCTGTGGAAGCCGCAGACGAGCATATGCAAGCCGTGCAAGCAGAGGCGAGCAGCGCTAGGTCCATCATCCGTGGCCTTAGGCACACGTTTTCCACCAAGGTCGGTCTTCTCATCCATCGCGCCGTTCTCCCGTTAACCATGCTTCGTAGAACCTCCGCAAGAAGAAGAGCACCACCAATCAGTGATCACTTTCGTCTACCGGCTTTCATCTCGGTCTGTGATCTCTGACGCAGCATACCCTCATTCTCTCGCACATCACCTTCGTTCTCGATTTACTCCCGTGGGTGTCACCGACGGTCTTCGGCTCTGCATATCTGTTCGTATCATGAATTCTGAAGCGCATTGGATTGTATCTGTACCCCTGTACCCGAGTACAACAATATGAATACTAGTTGCTGTGCCACATGCTCTGCCGTGCGCGGTGAGACCATTGATGAGTATCGCGTTTGGCTACCGTGAGACATTCATCGCCACTGAACTCACCACGTAGCTGCTCTTGCGATCTGCCTAAGTTTGTAGACCAGCTGTGCAACGTGGCCCAGAGTCTCCATAGTGCAGAAGTCGCGCAGATGTAGTACGATAGTCTAGTCGAGATCACCTCTGTGCTTGTTGAGGTTCATTTCTTCAGCTTGCGCATACGGTCAATGACATCTCGCTGTCATCCAGCCTATCGCGGCCGGGAACTGTCATGACAGCTGAGCACAATCATGAGGTTGTGTCGATCGCAATTCATTCGACACGTCAACGAGTACCTTCGGCGCACGGATCGTCGCTGTCAGCCACTATGCGCCCACGATCAGGCGATCCAGCGTGCCTGGACAATCCAAAGCGGTTACCATGCAGTTCATATTACGTACGAAGGCGAGGTCAAACGAATACAGTTCACACGGGACCTACTAGTAACTAATGACACTGGATCGTTTAAGGTCTGTCCATACGCATCCTCAAGCAGCCACCGCAACGCGCTGCGGCATCTCCTGTGTCAGCTGAGGCATGACCTGTGCAGCACCCATAGGGTCCGTCTTGGGCAAACCAAGCTGCAGCCTGTGGGCACGGCATTCGGCGAGGAAGTCCGTGAACATCTGCAACCCAGTACGTCAGATCCGACCTACAATCACATCATATCAGATAGTACAACATACCTCAATGGTATCAAGCGGGCCGCCCGCGCTCTCGGGGTGGAACTGCACACCCCACACCTTCCTGCCTGAGTCCGCCGTCGACTTGATGCCCTCCACACTCGAGTCATTGCAGTTAATGAAGAACGGCTCCCAGCCCTGCGGGAACGGGTCCTGGAGGCGGAGCGCGTATTGGTGGTTCTGGCTCGTGACATAGACGCGACCCGCCCTGATCGAGCCCGACGACGCGAGCGCGAGCACGGGCTGATTGTGCCCACGGTTGCCGAACGTCATCCGGTACGCGTCCAGACCCGCCGCCATGCCGATCACCTGGTGCCCCATGCAGATGCCGAACACAGGCTTGTCCCACTCTGAAATGGTGCGGCGCAGGTGTAGCGCGGCAGTCATGCAGTGGTTCGGGTCACCGGGGCCGTTCGAGAGGAACAGGCCATCGAACTGGTCCCGCACGGTGTTGAAGTCGAAGTCCCATGGGAGCACGGTCACGGAGGCGCCACGGCGCACAAGGGCGCGGAGAATGTTCGCCTTAGCACCGAAGTCGAGGACAGCAATGCGGACGTCGCCAGTAGGGTTGAGCTCGTAGGGCTCCTTGGTCGAGACCTGGTCGACAAGGTTCTCAGTGGTTGGGTCCCAGTAATCTGACGTAGCGGGTGCGGAGAGAGCTGCGTCGGGGCCAATGGCGAGGCGACCAAGGGTAGTGCCCTGGTCACGGAGAAGTCGAGTAATAGCACGAGTGTCGACACCAGTGATACCCGGGACGCCGTGGCGCTGGCACCAGGAAGCGAGGGATTCGACGGCTTGGTAGTGAGAGAACTTCTCAGCAACATCCGCAACGACAACAGCTGTGCATTGGATGCGAGAAGACTCAAGAATGACGCCGACATCCTTGTCATCACAAGGAGCGGAGTTGGAAGGCACGCCGTAGTTGCCGATGAGGGGTGTCGTGAAGACGAGGATCTGACCCCGATAAGACGGATCGGTCATCGATTCGGTATCTATGTGTACCGTCAGTCATGGGAGTCATACATGGTGACGATGATCGCACGTACATGACGTGATGGATGTGGAGAAGACCGTCTCCCCATAGATGCTGTGAGGGGCACCAAACGAACGACCAGAGAACGACTGGCCGGTCTTCAAGTGCAGAACAGCGGGAATAGACGACCCAGGGATCGAGCTAGCATGGGTTGCGAACCCCCGGTAGAGACGAGGGGATCGGAATAAGTTACGAGTGAGCATTCCAGACATGTTGGCTTCGGCTTTAATGACTGAGTAGAGAGAAAACGAGGTCGCTGAGGTAGCTACAAAATCGTCAATAGGTGCTTCAGGTAATCTTACGAAAAGAGCACGTACTCGTCGCGAGTGTTCTGCGTGAAAATCATGTACGAGCGAAGTCGCTCAGGCTGTGGGGGGTGTGGGTTGAGAGGTGAGGGAAACGAGTCAGAGAAAATTGCCGGATGCTTGTACGTCAACGGGCACGCGACTGATTACGCCACCGTCACGTGCCGCATTTTAGTCTCCGATAAGCCGCGTCCAGTTCCGACTCAATGCACTTTCTAGTCCTTTCTGGCCTCACTAGAGGGCAGCTGTAGTGTTCTCGTGCGATGCTAGAGTCCGCTTGAAAGGCTGCTGTAGTACCTTTAGATTGAGGGTTAGGACACGACTAGATCTGGCTCCATGAGTCCACCTCCGGTGTTCTAACGGTGTCTATGTACCCTTTATGGCTGCCGCCTGGTTACGCAGGTCCGCCGCAGTCACCGGGTGCCCATGAGCCTTTACCATGAATTTCTTCGATAACTATGATCTTGCCGGCTCGTCAACCCCTCCATCAACCGAGCAAACCGAGCCGAGTCTCGAGCAAGAGGTTCAGCAGGTCGTTGGCCAACTGAGCCGCTTCTGGGGCGGCTTTAGGAAGCAGGTTTGTCCCCCTCTCTGGTATGCCCCAGGCGCCTCTCAGAACTCCTCCATCAGAGCCAGAGTGCGTTACAAGCGGCGCGCAAGGACCTTGGCGATGTCGTCTCTCAGGCGCAGAAGGAGTTGAGCAAGCTTGCGGCGGAAACTGCGGCGGCGACAGAGGGCAGCTCCGCAGCAGCGACAGATGGTCCCACCAATGAAGAGGCCACGGCACAGAGCCCATCGGCGGAGGAGCCCATCACTGACCCTTCGATCTCGCGAGCTTCAGACGATGCGGAGACCACACCACCTGCGACATCACCCACATCTCCCGCTACCGAGCCTACCCCCGCACAAGCGCAGCAGGCCCACTCACTACTCGCCCGCCTGCAAGCCTCCCTCCCTCCCAATCTCGTCTCCACCGTCCAGCAGCAAGTCTCGAGTGTCCAGCAGCAGCTCCCGCACGCGCGCGGCGCGAGCATCTCCACGCTCGACTTTGCGCAGCTGCGGAACACGATTGCGGCCGAGCTCGCGAAGGTGCAAGATGCAACCGGCGACGTCGTGCAACGTTCCGAGGGGCTCCTACGCGAGGCGGGCGAGTTCCTCCGTGAGGCTGTTAAGGTCGTCCCACCCGAGGAGGGCGCGGGAGACACGCTCGGCGGCGTTGTGTGGGATGGCTCGGACGTGTGGGCGCTGTCAACTGCCACCGCCATCGGGGCAGCTGCGAGTGGGAAAGGCAAAGAACGAGAAGGGCGCACGACACCAAGCTCGGGATCTGGTTCGGGACGTCCGTCGATGGACATACGCGCGGCGACCCGGGCGGAAGCGCTGCTGAAGCAGCTGCGGTACGATCCTGAGGTGATCAAGGCAGATCCGGAGGCGGATGAGCGTGCGCAGACACTCTATGCGACGTGGGTAGAGGAGAAGGTGAATTCTATGGAGGAGGGTATCAACAGCGAAGCTTGGCTTGCGGAGAGGGAGAGAGCCCTAGACGGCCAGGACGGATCTGCTCTACTCGCGACGCTGGAGACGCTCGGTACGTCCATCATTCTCTCCCTTGAGGTTCATTGCACCCATCGTCAATGTTCCATTGACAGTACCAGTGGTGATACCCGTCGAAGTATTCTGGACGCGTTACTTCTTCCGCGTGTACCAGGTTGAGCAGGAGGAAGAACGTCGTAAGGCACTACTCCAGGGTATGTACCAACTCCTATCACTTCTTCAGGTCCTCACATTACTCATGTGGTACAGGTACGATTGATACGGAAGAGGACTTCAGCTGGGAAGACGACGAGGAAGAAGTTCACCAAGCGCCAAAGGGCAACGCAGCTCAGGGAGCGTCGTCGACGTCCCCCTCTGATGCCGTCGAAGCACCCTCTGTGATCGCCAGTCTCGCCGTTCCGCCATCTCGTTCGCATACGTCGACACCAGGAACTCAGAGCCCGAGACAGAGCAGCGAGGACAGCTACGATGTCGTCTCAGGACAGGTCAGCATGGGACCCGCGAGCCCGAAGGAAAGCAAGGAAGGCGACAAGAGCGGGACCCCGAAGGGTAAGGCAGAGGAAGATGATGATGCGGATAGCGATTGGGAGTGAGCAGGGATCCTGCAGCGCAGACACATATTGTAAGACGCGTCTTGGATGTTTATCATGATGTTGTTACCCTCGTTAGGTGACATTTATATAGCCCATTCCCCTTTTGCTGATGTTTCGCGCCTCCATGGACGCATTCCTGAGTACAGTGTGTCTACGTGCACGTTGAGACTCTGGTGGCCAGTTTGATCAATCCACTTCCTGGCTCACCGATTCACGTTCAGTGCCTTTCTGACCTCTAAAGCTCCATTTGTCGTTTCCGTGCACACTGCGTAGCAAGTCTCATACGTAAACGACTTCGGCGCGGTAACGACCGTGTTCTCCTGTGGTATGTCATCCTATTCCATCAGGGTGGGACGAGAAGTGGTCTGATCTTTGGTCTTCAGCATCTATACTATACTTAACGAGCAGACGTGCAATCCTGAGACCTTCACGTGCAGATGCTGAGTCTATATCTCGTCACTTATAAGGTGGTGGAGATTTCCGCCGGAACACGACGCGAACGTGAGATGGCTGCGTTTGACATGTCCTCATTGGTCCCATCAATGTTTCGCACATCCGTTGAACGCGTTCATGGAGTACTCCATTCGGAAACTTGTCCCCGAAGGCATTCTAACCTGGATCCTAGAGCAGGTTGTACGAGCTCGGGCGTGTGCAAGGTGCTGTTAGTCTGACGGTTCAGTACAATTGTCCCTACTCCGATTCCGATCATTGATGTGTAAGATTCGCCGACGTTAGTCATGATATCTTGTCACTCGTCCACACATAGCAGCTGAAGAGGGCAGCCCCGAGTTTCCTCAAGGGTATTCCACAAGGGATGTTCCCTCCAGGTTTCAGCGTTTTCCGCGAGGCGTTTGAACGGGCGCTGTACGCCCTTAAGCCGCTAGATGCCTGACGCTCGAGCCGACCATATGGCTACATGCTGGCTTCCTGTGGTCAAGACCTTCGACGGACCTTTTCCTTTGCCAGTCCATCCCAGTCATTTCCAAGATTCTTGCAGGATCCCGAACAGATCAGACAATCCCGACGGGACAGCGAAGACAGTTGCGATTTCATGACATCCAGCATCATCTTCGAGATTCCTCTAGCGTACCTGGAGAATCAATCTACATTACCCGTGCTGGACATATCGTCTGCGTCTACTCCCTGCAAGTTTCGTCTCATCGATTGCGTCCAATTCCTGCGTCAGGGGACACTCGCCATTCATGAATTCTCAGAGTTCCCCGTACTTAACTCCGCATATTCCACCATCTCCTACGTCTGGCGTGGGAACTCTATTGAGAATGGATCGCACCTGGGACCTACGTTTGCTGTCGCTGGTGCAGAAGATGGCGATCCTGTGAGTATAGGGGTTCTGCGTCACGCATGTACGGCGGCAGATCGGGAGAAGGTTGGATACATCTGGCTTGATCGACTGTGTATCGCGCAGACGAACAAAGATGACAAGCAGTGGCAAATCCGTCACATGTTCGAGATCTATCAACGCTGCGCACTGTGCGTCGTCCTCCCTGGCGGGATTCAACGCCTTGTGCATGTGCACGAACCCACCTCGTGGATTAGCCGTGGCTGGACTTTGCAGGAGGCCTTGGCGCCCCCACGCGTCGAAGTCATCTATGCCTGGGATTGGGGAAGTGGGATGTTCTATGGGGCTTTCCGGGGCAATATTGTGGAGCTTGTCCCAGGAGAATCTGCCATGACACCGCTGCGGACGGTTTTGTCGCTGAACAACTTCGGAATAACGAATTTCTTCCCGTCAAATTCCTCCATACGTCACACAATATTTCGAGTCGAACTCTTCGGGCTGCACGATGTCGGGGCGCCCGATACCTTGACGGAACAGACGACCCGCACAGTCGTGTTCATGTTGAAGGAAGCGCTCACGGAGGGTAGTTTCGACGAGCGAGCCCCAGCTATATGGCGTGGCGCGCTGTTCCGCACGTCATCTCGCCCAGTTGACATGGTATTCAGTATCATGGGTTTGTTCGGCGTCACACTGAATGTGCAACAATTCGGCAAGAACGATCGGCTCCGTGCCACCATTGCGCTAATGCAAGAGATTTTACGTCGCGGCGGACGAGCAAGCTGGCTGGGACTGGCTCCATACCTCCCTGTACACCCAAACTTGTCCACCATTCCTGTTTTTCCGCGCACAAGTGTCGAGGGAGGTGTATCTCTGGAACTCACCAGTCATCAGATCGTACACGCGGGTACGCAGCACTTGCGCACCGCTTTACTAGACACACGCAGCATACAAATGCCCACAGGCAGTATGGACGATGCAGGATATCTCACCATCTCCAGGAAGGCGATTCGTGTCCATCCGATTCTTGATCCACATTCTGTCTTTTTGAATGATGACGACAAATTCCGGTGGGAGACCTACACTCCATCACTGACACGGTCTCGCCTCAAATTTCGGGCAATTGATCGCACTGGATGGGCCTTTCATGAGAATTTCGACGAACAAGAAAGCTCATTCGGGGCGTTCGCTGTCCTCCTGGGATGGTTCAATAAATTCTCAGAACAAGGCGTGTGGGACGGCCCCCGTCACATAGCAGCTCTTCTGATTAGGGAACATGCACCGAGCCTTTTACATGTCCAGTCGTATTTCGAGCTTCCGGACAATCTTGAATTCTGGTTGGAGGAATGGGAGACACTTACATTTCGCATCGGTGGTCCGGTTATTTCTCAGGAATGTCATGGCGTCCTGGCTTCCTGACTCGTGGTTGCAATGGTATTTTTCTGAGAACCGGCGATGTCTACATAATACTAGTATATGGTGCAACAAACAGCGTAGTTATCGAAGTCGGAACGAAGATAACCATTGCAATGCGTATCCATCATCACTGTGTGCTACGAGTCAAATGCGCATGGGTCATATCAATGCATGATTATCCAAGGATGTATATGTGTCAGAACGACGCAGACATCATCGTGCAAATGAGCCCAAGAGGCTCTTTTGCTTCTTCTTTTCAACCGCTGCACCAGCTCTCCTCTCCTTCGGAATATGTGAGTTGCCGGCTTCGTCATCGTCGTCCGAGTCGTCCGAATCGGACTCGCTATCATCGTCTCTCGACCTTGACGTATCAGGGTTGGTGCTATTTGCGGTGCTCTCGGTGAATGAGACATGCGAAAACAGCTGCTGACTTGCAAGGTCGGATAGGCGACGATATGTCGGAGGTGCGACCCAGGCGCGCGAACGCGGAGGCACTTTGAATGTTGCGACTTCGTCTCCCGACTCGGAGCCATTGGACGAGTGATCTGGGGAAGCCTCTGATCGGGCAGATGCCGCAATGGGCTGCGATCGTGCGTTGAGAGGTGTATCAAAGAACTGACTTTGGCTTGGCAGGAAGAGTGGATTGCCAGAGTCGCCTTCGAACGTTATATCTTGACTCTGGTTGGCCGACGCACTCTCCTGCACCTGCGAGAAGTCAGTCTGGGAAGACATGAACGTGCTGTCCGTCTCCTGTGCCGGAAGGTTGAGTCTGTAAGGTCGAGATGCATCCTCAGATTCTTGCGTTGAGACATCGGCGCGAGAGGTCGTGAAAACGTCCTCGTCCGCTCGCGAGGGCGCAGTCCCTTTTTTGGCTGGGAGTACGTTCGCCGGTGTGCTCTCTCCTGGACTGCTCGTCTGCAACTCATCGACCATAGACTCCTGTTCCAACAAGGATGGTGTTTGCCCCGACTGAGGCAGAGTCGTCCACTTCACCTGTGACATGGGCGGAGCGCGCGGTCGGGAAGTCTGCTCTGTCTGTGGGGCGTCTTGAGATGCACCGTGACCCTCCGCCGACTTAGATGCGTCAACGTCATTAGCAGGTTTCTCCTGCGATGCTGCTGTAGCCGCAGCGCCCTTCTTGCCTTTCTTCGCTGCAGCCTGGCGAGCCTTCTCCTCCCTCTTCGCTGCCGCTTGCGCCTCCTTCTCCGCCTTCTTCGCAGCAGCCTCTGCCTTCTTTTTCGCAGCTGCCGCCTCCTTTTCTGCCTTCTTTGCTGCCGCCTCAGCTTTCTTGGCCGCAGCTTTGGCCTCCTTCTCGGCGGCCTCCTGAGCTTTCTCTTCGGCCGTCTTCCGTCCCCGGCGTTTGGGAGGTTCGAGAGCGGCGGGTGGCGGTGGCATAGGCGCCACAGAGACAGACCTACGAGTAACTCGGGTTGAACGCGGTGCTACGTGTTCTACGTCCAGAGCGTCCTTCGCTACAACCGGAGTCTGTTCCACTGCTGCGATGCGTCGCGTCCGCCGCGTGGTCATCGGGGTAGACTGAGGTGCACCTTCTAGGAGCTCAGATGCAAGTACAGGGAGTGTAGCAGTGTCCGAGGCAAGCCGACCATGTCTATCACGCATGCGCTTCGCTGTTCCCGGTTGAGGGGTAGCCAGAGGCGGCGGAGTACTCGGTCGTCTTTCCTTCTCTGCACGCTCTTCTTCTTCTTCGATGGGATCTTCGTCTTCTGGAATATCGGGCAATGATGACGGTAGATCGTCAGCATCTTCAATCGGATCGAATTCGTCGAGTTGGCGCAACACTTCGGCGGCAGAAACCCCACTGATCGGGTCCATGTCAACATCCGGCACAGAAGCCTCAGACGCGATAGACACATCGCCTGGTAGTACGAGACTCGCCGACTCTGGCTCATCGTCAGGTCGTTGAGATAAAGGCTCAGAAGCTTGTTCAGCGTCCGCTTCAAGGGCACTACCCACAAGTGCTCGAGGCGCTGCAGGAGAGGACACGACTGCCGTAGGCTGAGTCGAAGGAGATACCTGTTCATCGTCACGATTTGCCTCCGCCTGGTCTTTCTCCTGTTGAGTGCCCTCCGTGTCGGAGTCATCCTCTTGCGACACAACAGACGTCTTGTCCTGAGAGCCTTCCGCAACACCGGATTTGTCAACAGTAGCGTTGGCGGATTTGTCGGCGGCTTTGGCCTCTCTGAATGGAGACAAAGATGCAGGGCCGTCGACATCCTGAGCAGGGTCAGCGTGAATGGCCTCAACTGCACTGACGGTGACCGTTTCTGGCACAGCGTCAACGGGCTCACTATGAGCCTAGTCAAACGATCAGTACGATAGCCTACGGCTCATGATATGTAGGAACAGACCTGCGCAGCTAGCTGGTCCCGGGGGTTCGTGTCCATGAAGGTTGGCGGTGCGATGTCGCCGCCTTGGTCAGCGTCGAAGCCATGCTCATCATCGGACGACGGCGCCTCCTGCTGGAACTTGCGAGATAGCCGACGGTAGGCTTTCTCGTTTTCCTCCTCCAACCTTTCCTCCTCCTGAACCTCCTGCTCGAACTCGGCCCGTTCCTCGTCCTCATCTTCGTCATCGTGATCGCTGCTCTCAGAAGGGATATCCGCTGCACGCAGCGGAGTGACGGGCCCACGTAAGAGGGCCTCAAGATCAGCCTCGTTGAGACTCACCGATCCGACGGAGGTGATCATAGTCGGCGTCTCATATTCGTCATCTTCCTCGTCTTCGTCGCTTGCGCTCTCGTTGCTACTTCCCTCATCCTGGCCTTCGATGACAACTTCAGAGATCTCGGAACCTGCAGGGATGACTGGAGTAGACGGCCTAGTCTGAATTTCTCCAGAAAGAGAGGGTGCCGGCGACTCAGTGTGTGCTGCAGGACCGGCAGCCTTTGAGGCAGATGGTGAACGTGGCTGGTCCTCGCGAGAGAGGTCAGGGGTAGGCAGACTCGCTCTAGGACCCACGCTGGACCTGCGCCGCACCTTCTGGAGAAGAACCCGCAGTCTCTCAACCAGGTCCTGGTCGTCTTCCTTCTTGTTTAACTCCTCGATACGAGCCTCGATGGACTCCGCGCCGGCATTCACGACTGGACACTGGAAGAGCAGATGGAACGGCGCCGTCAGACACACTGGACAACTGGGATCCTGGGCTAGACCAGACTTCTTGGACTTTTTGTCCGCCTTTTGTTTCCTCGCCTTAGACGACTTCTCAACGGGGTTGTCAGGCATGGAGAGCGAGGCGTCCATGGACAGATCAAACGCAGAAATCGATTCAGGCTCGGTGGGCTCGTTGGTCGACACCAACTCGTTCCCCAGGTCGTCCGGAATCCACGATTGGCGCAACTTAGACTTTGTCTTCCGGCGTGAGCTGACCTCGCTAGCGGACTCCGCCAGCAATGTCCCTGCCTTGTCAGCTATGCTGGGCGTAGAGTCCGGTGTAAGAGTCTCTTTCGCAGGCTGGGGTTCTGCTGCGACGGTGGCATTCCTGGCCAACACTCTCTGAGCGGCTGCCGCCACGGCGGCAAGAATGTCCCCACCCCATGATGTACCTGGTGTAGTAAATCAGACCTCACAGATTCAAGGTCGGGTGTCATTAAACCACTACTTACTCTTCGGTGTTGCGTTTGCTTCGGCGTTGCCGGATGAGGTGCCTTTGGACTTTCGGCGCGACGCCTTGACTTTCGACGAGGCCTCTGGAGTTGATATAACATCCGACACGTCCGTCGTTGGTCCTGTAAGCCAATGTGTTATCCTACAATACCCCAACAAGCAGCCGTGTCGTGGGAATTGACCTACCAACTGTCTCGACCGGTGCGCTCGTCGCAGGTTCGGTCATGGATACATCAGCCACACCTTCCTTGGCTAAGCGACGTTGAGAATAGATCCAAAGATAATACATTGCATTCACGCACCCTTAAAGCGGCGCTTGCTTTTCCTGGTCGTCTCCGGTTCGTCATCAGCAGGAACTACGGCACTTGTGTCCGCTGCCTGATTCTGGTCCTGAGTCGTCGCATTTGCCGAAGGAAAAGCATCAGTCACTGCCTGAGGCTCAGGCTCTGTGGGTGGGGCTAGCGACGCAAGTGCGGCATCACCTGCAGCCTTCTTGTCCCTCCTTCTCGACTTCTTCTCCTTCTTCGGAGCCGCCGCCGCCGCCGCCTCTGCATCAAGAATGGCTGCTGCATCCGCTGCAGACGAGACGGGCTGAGAGATCTCCCGGGTCTCCTTCGCCTTATTTTTGCGGCGACGCTTTCCTCCCACCTCTTGCACCGCCGAGCTCTCCAGCTTGTCTCCGTTCTCGATCACAACATCCCCAGAGCTCTTCGGGGACGCCTCCGTTACAGGTTCGCCAGCTTCGGAAGTTATACTAGGAGGCGCGACAGCATCGGAACTCTGCGCGGGCGCCGCCGCCGCCTTCTTGCGCCTCTTCTTGGGCGGGGGCTGAGGACTCGAGGATCTCGACGGAATCGTATCGGGCACGGGCGCTGACACCTTGGAAGCTTCAGCCGCATCGTGGTCCTGTGCGAACTTCACGCTGTGCTTCCTTCTCCTCTTCCTCGTCTTCGGCACGGTTGGCTCGGCAGTCGAAGAGACACCCTGCTGGTTTGTATCCTTCTCTTTGCGTTTCCTGCTCTTATTTGCGGACTCAGCGACAGTATCGTGCGACGAGCCTTGCTGAAATTCGGGAGGAGGTGCCGAAGACTGGTCCTGCTCCGATCGCTGCAATCGGATTGCATCTTTTCTCCGCTTCTTCGTGGGCCGCTCGGGACCACGTCCGCCGGAAGTAATCTTCTGCTTGCTCTCAAGTGCTAAACCGGTACTTGGGGCTAGAGAAGAAGAGTCTCCATCAGGAGAATGATTTCGCTTCCTGGATCGTTTATGCTTCTTTACACATGATGAGCATTGTGTCAGGGAATGAACATATGTGACGCACTGGCTTAGCAGAAGCTACGTCGTGGGACAGTGAAGGGTCTTGTGGAGCTAGCGTCACGACAATATCGAGTGCTGAACTTGTGCGAGCTAGTAAGCGGAGTGCTTCGAAGTCGTCGTCTGCATTCCGGAGTCAGAGATGTTTTCATACACATATACCGACGGTAATAACTCACCATCTTCCAAGTCGACCTTCTCACCATCGTGTAGCCGAGCAAGAAACACTGGTGCTCCAGCAGGAAGTCCAAGCTTGTGCCTCACAGCGTCCCTGGTCTCAGAGAGCGATGTATCTGCCCGTACAATCGCGTAAAATGGGTGCACGAATTGAGGCGAGAAACTGCCAGAGCATACCTTTGAAAACTCTATGAAAACTCCTGGAGGGGGCGTGAAAAGTCACGATCGCCGCCTTTTCAGCGTCCTTGCTCTTTTTGTCAACCATGACACGTCCCTGAAGAGAGATGACTAGTGCAAGCCTCACGAACGCGGACCGCGTCGCACGCGTAAGATGAGCGCAAGACCGCGAACCACGCGAGCGCCAGTAGTCGCATTAGACGCCCGGAGTCGCAAAATCATGCCGCGTCCAGAAAATGACTTACAAACACTTAACAAAACGTATCAGGGGGTTATCGTCATTGAGCAACCTGCAGCGGTCGCGTCTGAACGGTGCGCCTTATAGACCTCATTCTGCTGCTGCGGCCTCTCATCGACTATGGCCGGACATAATGGTTCGCGACTCAAAACACGGCTTTGATATCGATCTACTCTAATTACTTGCTTCAGGGCCAGGTTTCCACCCCCATCTCCCCGGTTTCGGGCACAAGCTTCTGTCGACCACCCTCGGGGCGACCATGTGGTTCTTTATCTTCTACCGCGCGAGGTGCGTCCTGGTGTACATAGTCTCAATGTCGCATACTGACCTCTTGAGCAGAAAGGATGGTGCGAAGCTTCTGGTGAGTACCCAGTATACGATATGCAGCATGTCCTGACGTAGGTGCAGGGGTTGAAGCATCCATGGGAGGGACATGAGCATGGGCACGGCCATGGCCATGACGCTGCACACGAGCACCACTAGAGCGAATTTGGCCTGTACATCAGTTTGATTCATCGTCATCAACCATGCTCGATATCTCTACCGACCTGCTCTCAGATTCTCGGGCAACCAGGAGTAATCAGCGCTTGTGCTGTGTACCCCTTCATACAGAATACATCAAGCCCTACCTCAAGTCCTTTTTTCATGATACGCTCTCCTCAGAAGTTAGAGCTCTCTCGTTGAACACCTAACAAGACGTCGCGCGATGTACGACGTAGGTAGTCCGAGTCGACAACCTTGGGTCTACAACGGACGTCAACCTCCCACTTTGTGCCTCCTCGTGTCTTAGATCGCCGACGTGCGAGCAGGTCCACGTCCATCCATTCTCTGATAAGGCTCGTATCTTGGCCCCGACGACTCATGATGAAAGAGCCCTTTGGACCATTAGTCCATATCGCCGTCGATGTCGACGGGCCTCAGCGGCCAGATTCGCTTGTGAACATTGGGATGAATGTTCTGCTCCAGCGGTTGGAGATTTTACTCAGACCGGTAACATTGCTTGCCATAGCTATTATGAGGCTTCATTTATCATGATTGACTTCGTCGCCACGAATAGACTTGCCCTAGCGTCTCGCTCTTTTGAGAGAGCTATAGTTCTGTGCTGATGCCACCTTTCACTCAGCTCTAGTCTACTACTCATAACATACAGTACGCTACGTTCTACTTTCCATGAATTATGAGGCATAAAATTACGTCTGGTAGCATGAGGTGTATGTACAAGGGCCCGTTGAGGAAGTTGAGGGAGGGACTGTTTGCCGAGTTCGGCTATGACGCGTGTTGTGCAGCCACGCAGGTCGCGCTAGGCGAATTGCTTCCATCTCCCTCGGAGGCGACACACTTTCAGACCTGGCTTATATACCCTTTACGAATATTCTAATTACCCTGTCTCATATCTGTCGTCGTTGAAGACAATTCACTACACAATCTGAGCCAGCGAAGTACAATGGACAGGCCCACAGATGCTGCACGCCGTCGCACGCTTGAGCTGCCGACGAAACCAGAGGCAGGTCTAGCAGAATGGACGAGCAAGATCAAGGAGCTGCAGAGGCAGGTGGACGAGGACGAGGAAGTCGAGCACAGACGTCTCGAGGAGGAGATTGCGGCATCGAGAGCCGCACGACTTCGCCGGAGCGCAGGATACGGGAGCAGGGCGAACAGTGTCGATCTGTGTGAGTGACACGGACGTTGGACTATATTCCGGGCCTTGACGTCCTGTGCTAAAGCTACCAGCGAGGACATAAAGGCCCTAAAGCTGCAGAACTCTCCGGGTAACGGGACGGACGCCCCTACATCGGATCAGGACAAGCAGCAGAACCAAGAGGCTGCGTTGCGCAAGCTGCTGGGCGAGAGGAATCATACCACTTCTCCGACAGCAGCATCTCACCCCCGTCATGAACCTATGTCACTTGCAGCATTCATGGGTGGCCGTGCTACAGGACCGCGACTAACACGACACGCCCCGCAGCAAGATGCGCAGGACCCTACGCAATTCGAACAGCGCACACACATCACAGCACCGCATCCAGTATTCGGAAGAGGAGGCGTTGCGATGCCCGGAATGGTGCACCGAAGTAGCCCGCCCATGGCCACTAGTAAATCCGATCGCGACCTCCCAGCGGTAAGCTCTGGTATGGTCGCGGAACGCGATAGGAGAACCAGTACACCCTCTGTTGCGAAGGCATATCTGGAGAAGGTTGATGCCCACACGTCTCCCAACGAGAAGATCACGCCAATACAACCGCCCCGGCAACGCACGATCAGCACACCATCACGTCCAAACTCTGTGGCGCGAACATATTCCTCGCAGCCGCCAAGCGTCGCGAAATTACCTGAAGGCCAGCCGACATTATCAACATCTTTGTCCGGTGCGAAGTTTCGTGCGACAACTCCGCAGGCCCGAGACACGTCTCTCAGCACTGTGCACACACCTCCGCCAGTATCCGTCACGCCTCTGCTCAAGCCCCCTCGTCCCAGCTCTTCCGCCGCCCCTCGAACCCCTCCACCCGAGACCACAACCACACCTATGTCACCCACCAAGCCCGCAATTACGACCCCGTCGCTCGCCCGTCCAATACTGCCCGCGCCTCGCCACTCCCTCGGCCCGCAGCTCCCCGCCTCAACGAACACCTCGGCCGCCTTCCTGCGTGCGCCCCCACCAAAGGATCCCACACCGAGCATCAGCCGGCTCCAGGGCCGCGGCTTCGTGCAGAGCATGGTGCGCGCGACGAGCGAGTTGAGCACGCAGTCCCCAAGTAGCCCACCCCCTCCCGAGAGGAAGGAGCCTATCGTCAAGAAGCAAGCAAGCGTCCTTGACCGTTGGCCTGCCGGCCACGCAGGCTCGTCTCCCTCGCCGCCGATCATCGCGCCGAAGCCCATCGTACGTTCAAAGACCGTCCAGCCGACCGTGTCATCTCCCGGCGTGGCCTCGCCGACGCCGTTCACTGCACACCTGACTGGTCGACCCATCGCGTCATTAGCACCCTCTTCCTCCAGCCATGTCGTCAAACGCCCCGTATCGACGAGCGAGTCTCCGCGCAAGGACGAACCCGCACTCGGCTCCGCCTCTACCATGATCTCGTACATCAAGCCCGTGAAGACCGGTGACCGGCCGCGCACCGTGTCGCCGCCACCTCGTACGCAAGCGGAGTCTCCCGAGGTGGACGAGCTGGGGATGATGCGCTCCAGGGGCGCGGATGCGGGACGGGCGAGTAGAGAGCTAGGTGCAGCAGGCAAACCGCTGAGCCATGTACGTCCCCTCTGGTGACCCGATCGAGCTTCAGGGTTGTTGATCTATATATTTCTTGTGTGCGTGCGCTGCCTTGACCTTGGTTGAAACAACAAGCCGACGAAAGATCGGGCCAAGAAGCCGCGTAAGGCTAAAACTACGCCAGGAACTTCACGGACTTCTGCTTCGGGTAATGGGCACGCTGCGTCCAGTGTTGATAGAGGGTTACCAGACTCGCCAGCAAAGGCTGGCTCACTTCCGCAACTTACCGAACTCAAAGTGACATATGCTTCAACTCCCGATGCCATCAATTTCCTGCAGAAGCCAATCGCATTGCAGTCTCCCCCAGCTCAGGCCGAACGTGACGACTGGAGCAACCCTCCCTCACCTGTAAAGCCATTTGTTCCCCGCAAGCCAGCACCTGCTGTAGATGTCAAGTCCGTGTCCCCCAGCCCTCCGACAAGCGTCAGTGCCGATGCTGTGCCAAAAGCCCCGCCGAAGGCCCCGCCTAAGTTGGGAATATCCACAAGCCCTACGGTCCCTTCCAAGCCTTCTGAGCTTAAGTCCCCCACAACGCCGTTGCGCCACCCCCGTATCCCGAGCACTGGCAACCGGGCGACGGTCATGGACGTGGCGCAGGCGTTCAGCGAGCTCAGCCCACGCGATGAGCCATCTACAGAAAACGTCGGTTACCCCGTCAGCCGGTCGCCTCAGTCCCCGAGTAAGGACACCGAAGCCGAGGACGAGATTCCCGCGCTTGCGAACGTCAAGGACATGGTTGCCAGCTGGGGTCCTAGGAACCCTGCGCCGGGCCGCCCGCAGATCGAGAAGCGCAAGTCGAGCTATGACAGATATTCTGCCGTCGCTCTGCCCCCGCTGCAAGAAGAGAAGTCGCCCGCGCCGACTCCCGCGGGAACGCTGGTGCGAGGAGCTGTCTCGCCAGCGCTCGCGCAAGAATTGCAGAGCGCCCAGGCCACCGAAGTGAGAGCTCCTGCAGAAGAGGAACGCCCCACTGTTCCGTCACCACTCGTGACACCGGTGGTTGAACTAACGGTAGACCCAAGTATTGAACCTCAGAATATCTTAGGGGACTTTCCTTCTGCTGCAACCGAGGATGACGCCCTGCACTTCAGTGAGTGTGGCTCTACATGCTTTAGAACGCATGTTCATTGCCCCATGCAGAGATCGCAGACGAGCCTCTGCCGCCGGTTGACGTTGATGCTCTCCTGAAGGCTGAACGGCCCTCGTATAAGCCAAATCCAGACATCAATACTATCTCCGTAGATGTGCTGAGCGTCCTGGGCAATACAACTAGTACTGTATCCCGTGACCCACACATTTTCTACGATACAGAGACCCTTGCCATTGTACACCGCGCAAAGTCCAAGTCCAGCGGACTCGTTGCGACTACAGTCTGGGCGTGGCGCGGGAAGCAAAGCAAAGCTGGGGAAAGGGAAGAGCGCAAGCTTCAAGAGCTTGCTCGGCGGTATGGCACAAGCTTGGTCCGTAATGAAGGATCACAAGCTAGGTTTCCAAGTCCTGATGTCATCTGATAATAGATCGACGTTCGCCAGTACTGCGAACCCCTTGAACTGATTTCTGTACTTGGGGGTCGACTTGTTACCCGACAGGTACGCAGTATCACCTTTCCTTCACTGCACTTTTCAACATTGATTCCGCATGAAGGGCTCGAGGGCTCACTGGACAGCTGAGAACACGACCATGCATCTAGTCCGCTCGAGCAGCGGGGCCACGTATATTGATGAGTTGGAACTCGTAAGTCAATCCACATCCCTGCTCTATCCTTTACCCTCCTTCTCCTTACACCTTATCCCAGAGTATCCGAAACTTGTGTTCGGGTTTCAGCTACTGCCTGTCTATTCTCGATACCCTCTATGTCTGGCATGGTTGTGGTTCAACAGACTCCGAAAGACGGGAAGCACACACATATGCGCAATCTCTCGCCCGTGACCCATCCAGCGTGGTCGAGCTCGTAGAAGGCGAGTCGGATAACGACGAAATGTTCTGGATGATTCTCGGCGAGGGCGACTATGCGAAGGCGGACTACTGGCGCTGGAGACCGCATGCACTGGCCATCGATCCACGGCTTTGGTCCGTCGATCTACAAAAGGGGAATGAACATGTGAGCATTTGCTACTTCCCGCAAACACATGCATGGAATCAATGCCTGTTTGACAGATATTCCCCGTCCCTTCGTTGGCCGTCCTGCCGACGATCTATGATGGCGTCTACGTCATTGATTGCATTTGGGAGTTCTTCGTTCTTGTTGGCAGCCAAGCGAGGAACAAACGCTCGGACATCAAGCTTGCCGTGCACACCGCGAAGGTGCGCAGGCCTATCCCAATTAGTATGATTCCTCCTGACGCGGTGTTATAGATCATGTCGAAAAAGACAGCATCGTGGAGGCCCTTTGCACCTACTGTGCATGTTGTCATCCTGCCATCTCAAATTCCCACGGATCTTCGACTCACGTTCCGTGACCTAGACGAAACGCAGCTTGTATGTTGTATGGTTCATCTTTCCGGAGTCTTTCTGACATTCTTACAGAACTGTGGTATTATACCCGATCACATGAATATCCTTACTGACAGTGAAGCACAAGCACAAGTAGGTCTACCCATGAGAAATCTACGCTCCGATCATCGCTCTGACGGATTCATTTTAGCTATCGAAGACAGCCTGGGATAAGTCCGCTCTTCAGGACCGCACTATGCTTCCTCTAGGAATTGACTCTTCTGACCTTGACTGACTTATATGTATATATCCGTGCATATCTGTTATAGCGTGATACCAGGTCAGGCACCACGCGGTAGTTTTTACTGAGAAGTCATGATAAGTGCGAACCCGCTGAACGGACCTTCTATGACAGTCACGGGTCTCTAGTGTGTTTCTGGATTCGAAGTTGAGTTTAGAATTACTCTCGAACGGCCAGTCCGCATCCCACCTCCACTCTGATGAAGGTCCGCAAATCCCGAGACGCGTTCTTGCCGCGCTCTCGTGACTACTGTTCAAGCGGATGCGTTAAGCGTGATCGCTGTCCCACGCGGTTCACTTGTTCTTGTATTCCTCGAAATGACGCCTAGTGCTCACGTTCCCCGACGTCCAGCCAATCATCACGAAACCAGCCCCAATCTCATGATACTTGCCTTAGTTCCAAGCTCCAAATCAACCGAAGGCAATCTGGAACAGGTCTCGGCTAGTCACGCCTTCAGGCTCAGGAGCCGCACAGTTCGATTTTGTCTATTCTTCCTTTGTGCGCTTATGCAGACAAGCCGTTGCATTCTACTTCGCCTAGCATTGTATGCTCTGTTCTTCGAAGAACGGACATCCCGTGCACATGTCTGCTTTGACACGTACACCCGATTGAATGGAACCAAGTCCTCCTATACTCCGCACGAGGGAGACTAGATAAACCGTGATCGCATGCGCTGTACTGACTACTTCCTCAACATGGGTCTTCCCGTGTTACTGAGCATACTTGTTGCTTCTGTATCTCATCTGTTATACGCCCTACCGACCACCGCGGGCGTGCAAACGCTTGATCTTAGCCAGAATGCAACGACTGTCTCGTCCTCTCTACCAGCCCCTTTCTGCTACCCTGCCTTGGGTTTTGCGAAACCATTGCTAATGCCCGAGAATAATACCCACTGGTGGTGCGATCCTAGTACAGAATATGCCTTTGTAGGCTTCAGCTACGAAGTCACCGCATGTACGTCGATCTATTCGGGACCGTCCGACTGGGAGCTCACATATGGCAGGCCAAACACCCGAGCAGTTACATCAGGAGTTTGCCGATATACGATATCATTTCAACTCTAGATACGTTCGTCTTTATGGAGCTTGCGACCGCGATGGGTTCTAGTACGTGATCTTGCTGCTATAATTATCATCCAGTTAATCCTGTTATCCAGTGACGATATTGTGAATGCCGCATGGGCAAACAACCTAGGAGTGCACGCCCTCATCTGGGTAATTACTCTCTTTTCGGTTGTATCTTCTCAACATGTTCATACGCCTTCTAGTTCGGGTTCGATGGAAGTGACATCTGGGAGACGCGTCGCGATACTCTTTTAGCCGCACTACACGCCAACCCGCTAGCTAAATTCGTGACGAGAGGCGTCCAGTTTGGATCTGAACCTCTCTACGACAATGTTCTACCCCACCAGGTCCTCGCGCAGCAAGTGCTCCTCGCGAAGCAAAACTTATCCAGTCTCAATATTCCGGTCACAGTCAGTGAGCTTGCATACGGCTACCAGGAACGGGGGGGAGCACAGGATGTACTCGATGCAATCGATTTCATCAACATCCATATGCTGCCATTCTTCTCACAAAACGCTTCTACGGGTGATTGCTCGCGCAGATGAAAAAGACAGACTCTCATACTGATACGTATCTTTGGTCACAGCCAATAATTCTTGGCCTCTTGTGCTGACTGACCTAGATTGGTTCATCGAGCATGGTGATGGGAAGAAAATGTACTTCGATGAGGTGCGGTTGATGGACTCAACCATCATTTGATTGTGAGATACTCACTGCCTTACAGAATGGATGGCCATCAGTGACATCACCAAACGTTCAGCCGAACAGTCCGTACGCTGTTTCAGATATTCCGAACGAACATGTCAGTACACGTCCAAATATAGCGATTTGTTGTTGACATTCCCCTTGATAGGAATACTTTGTGCTCCTTGATTCGAAATGCGAGTACCTGAAGGCGGTCGAGGGTGGTGGAGTCGGTTGGTTTGCGCACATTTACTCCGACAACATGGAGCCAGGATACGGTATCTACAACGCGTCAGGCCATCTCAAGTTCCCTTTCCATCCGAGGACACAATGTTAAGATCGACGATCTGTTCCTTGCGTGAGTACTTGTATCTATACGGTTTATGGGAATGTAAAAGAGGCTATAACTCCGACAAATTTGCCAATCGCCAATATCGTCCCATATCTCCATGCGCGCCCAGTAGCATACAACGCGACTGACGATTCTGAGGTCAATAATCAGGTAGGGACAAGAGCTGTATACGAGCAGAGCTACACGAATGTAACGACTCAGCTAGTGTCCTGTGAGTCGATGGACCGGACATGATCAAAAGTCTTGATACCTTAGTGAATTGAACTCGATAGCTCTGACAATGCGAGATTAATATTGATCACATCATACTACATAATACAGAAGTATCTAATGACCCGCCGGCGACTGTCTCTGACTTCGCAAAGGTCTTGTGGCTTCAGATCGGGGATTGTCTGAACGTAACAAACCCATTGATGGAAAAGAGCGGCGAAGAATTGTGACTTCTTCAGCCAGGTACTTGAGGACGAGGCCAGCCTCTGGGACTGATCTTTGATCATTGGAGCCGGTTGTGAGGAATCGCCATATACCGAGCTGTATTGACAAATGCCTCGATTCCGTCGATCGCTCGAACAGGTGACACGGTCTCGAGAATGAGGGTGGAGATAGGGCGTTCTTGACAAATTCGATTTTCCGCCAATGCGCGAATGGCAGAGTCATCGGGAATGTTGCATGCCACGATATGAACGGTAGACAAAAGTGGGCAAAGCGCGTGGAATTGATGCATCATCTATAAGCTGAACCCCTCTGAAATCAAGCGTACCGAGGTTCGGAGAGTCGGAGAGTATGCCGAGAACGCGGTTCAGAGATACAGAATTCTCGCATAGCGCTATGCAGAGTCTCCTCAAGTCCTTGAACGGTTTTGCAGGCAATCGCGCGAAGTTTTCAATCACTAACTCCCGGAGAGACGGAATCTCACCGCGGAAGATCAATAGGTCTTCGCCGTCTCCCGCAGATAGGCACTTGATGCCTACTTTGCGTAGAGAACCTGATGTTTGAGTTCGTCCAACGTGCCCAAGAGTCGAGTAATGAACGGCCGGGATGGCGTTCCACGAGACGTCGTTCGATCTCTACCGAGCAGGATGACGGCTGGGATTCGAAGACGAATAAAGAGATGTCGTACTTGATGCTGATAATCACACAGAAAGCTGGCGCTGAGTACTCGGCATCCTCCAACATCAGCTACGGGGGTACATCCTGCACCCCTCTGTCGATGACCCTACTTCCGGGAGGTGTGCGACGTCATGATAACTCGCAAATACAATGTAGTAAGTCTCAAGAGAAAGTCACGTGTACCTCAGCTCCATACCACACCATGAAAGTATAATACAGGCCTTCAGACATTGTGGTAAGAAGCACTTAAATATTACCGGGCAACCGTTCGACAAGTCATATCCGTGAAGTCGGACTACTGTACACGACGTGCATAGGACCCGAGAACCTGAGACTACGACCCAACCTAGTTATCCGGCTCGGTCGTCACCTCCGCCTCGGTGTAGACGACATTGCTAAAGACACCAGGTTCCTTGTAGGTGCTCACTGTGCCGTCGGACAGGCGGAGCGTGACAGTCGACATATAGTTCGCCTGGCCAACACCCTGCTGGCAGAACGAGGTAGCAGTGATACCCTCTCCGGGCTTCAAGTCACCCGAGATCCCCCAAGCAAGGACCTTCTCGAAGGAGGTTGACGTGCTCGTTTCCGTCGTCTCCGTCCGCTGCCACGTGTAGGTGCTGCCAATCTTCCCTCCAATGCCAAAGAGCTCCGCAGAGACCTCCGTAGAGACCGAAATGCCGTACGTGGTGCCCGTCGACTGGCTGAAGGTCGTCGATGCCACGCGCGTGAGCGAGTTGTCGAACGTCCACGGGAGATCCTGCTTTGCGTTCGGCGGGTTGACGTAGTGCACCCGGTCAAGTGTCATCTGGGAGATCCCAGCACTACCGGTGAGAGGAGGGTTGTAGACGACGTCGGAGATGGATATATTCGTGACCACGCCGTTGAGGAAGACGGGGCCAAGCATGTCGATGTCATTTCCACAGCGGCCAACCATGCCGACAAGGATGCCGGAGGCGACCCCCGCTTCGTAAGCCGTCTGGCCATTAGTGTTCTTTCCGACATCAAATGTCTGCGAGACGTATTAGAATCGGTGAATGGCACCCGAAAAAATATGTACATACCTGTCCCGCACTTGTAGTAAGACGGATGCGGCCGGTACGTGTACCGTTACCATTGCCCCAGAGGGTCAGCGAAGTGATGCGCTCCCCAGGGACAAACGTCACAGTAGCGTGCGTGTCGCTCGGCGTGCCAAAGATGTTGGAGCGGGAGTCATCCGAGAAGGTGACCTGCACGCCGCGCAGGAAGCTCGAGTTGTACCACACGTCAAGTCCTTTGACGACGAGCGCACTCTGATTCATGACCCACTTGCACGCCTGGAAGGGTGAACCACCGAATCCACCAACGACGAACTCGCCGGTGAACGGACCAGAGGGGTAAGGCGGCCAGTCGGGCATGATGAAGTGCTGGTTTAAGTGATTAGAAAAGTGAGAGCGAGGTTCTGAGGCGAGAGAGCTGCTGTGAGGTGGCTGGCTGAGCTTGATGCAGAATGGGGAGCTATTCGGAATCCATTTTATACGCAGACGAGCAGCATATGCGCGCTTTTCTTGATACACTGGAGTTCAATGCATGATCACGTGTAGACCGGGGAGATTGCATCGACAGAAGCAGCCGTTGAACGACCGGAGTTGCAATGCAGGCACAGACTGGGGTCCTGTGGACTGTCAGAGGGTTGACAGCCTAGAGTACCGACGCACGATGGCGGGGCCTCGCGTTTGGGTGGAATGCCTTTGGCTTCACAGTCCGGCAGCCCGACCGCGGCCCGACATGGTAGTCCAAGTTACTGTTTTTAGTATGAGGACACGCGCTCCGAGATCGGGACCCAGAATTAACGGCCGTTTGGCAGTGCCACAGCCGGCACTAGGCTTGATAACGATGCCATAAGATCCTCGGAAATGTCAGTACAAGAGGTAATAGGAACTATTTTCTTGCCATCCTCCGTAGGAGGCGAGCAGTTCACACCACGGGCCGTGCGGGATTCGGAGTATAGGACAGACATGAGAGGACACGAGCTGCCTCCAGTACCCGCTACAGGAGGTCACGAGAGTCTGTCTGCATCACGTTCGCAAAACACAGGATATAGTATGATAATAATGCGTGACATTTCGGATGGTTTCAGCAGCTACGCGATGTACGTGCCTTGGCCTTGCGTTAGTCGCCCTGAAATGTCACGGATCATAGGACTGAGAGCCGTAGGAGAGACTCAGGTATTGCAGGCGCAGGTCCGACTCGGGATATTTGGAGGTACGCGGCAGGCACCAGGAGAGCTCGTATGCCCGATGCGAGTTAAGACTGGAGACTTTGCCCGGGATGCTGAACAGACTTCGCCACTGGTCCAGAGCATACATGTAATTTCTAGAAAAAAACGACGTCCTCGACTAGACGGGAGCAGTCCATCGGGTGGACTGTGAACTTGAATCAGGTAGAGGATATAGTGGCACGTCGCAGTCAGCGTGAGGAATGGTGGTCCGTGGTGCGTGGGTGCAAGTAGAACTCTGCGCAACAAAGGGCGTCGCTGGGGGTAACTGGTACGTCGTCAAGACTAGAACCAGCTACGCTCCCCATAGGTGAGAAGTTGACCAGCCATTGAGAGAATATCGGAAGAAGCACTTCGGGGAAAGCAGACGTGTATTGGTCAATCTGTCTGGTTGTGTTCGGCCAAATCAGAGAAAAGAACAAAAAGCAGAATTCTAAGTCTTCAGAGATGCCCATGTAAACGTCCAAAGTGCAGCGCAAGACGCTATTGTGTGGAGGTTGAGATGGAGATGCCCTCGACCAATCACTGCAGTCGCACTTCACCCACGTGGCAGCACGGGAAGTGCCGAGTACCGGCGGCTAGTGCGAGCACTTGCTACACTTGTGCCGCAATCCTCAATCACTGCGTCCAACGGGTGCCCAGCAGACCTGGCGCCTAGCTCGCTCTGCGCGCCGCAGCGTCGTGTAAGCAGGTCTCACGCTAGGCGCCCCAATTGCCTTGCGGCTAGGCTTCATGACCTGAGTACATACACCTAGTAGTAGCCAAATATAAAATACATCCGAACCTTCTGCTAGACGATGCAGCATCCCTCAGTGTCCGTACGTCTGCAACACATAGTGACAGCATTGCTCCCTGTACCTTATCTGCAAACCCACACCTATCGGAGCGCCCAGATATTCCGAGTGCCATCCTGTAGTCTGCTGCCGCACTTGCCCTCCTCCTTGTACATAGTCGCACTCCAGCATACACCATATTATATTACTTGAGAGAGACTAGTGTACCTTTTTGTACACTACATAGACTACAGTAGTCGACTGCATATATCTCATACACCCGAGCATATTCCAATATAGTCCAGAGACATTTACGCGTGAAGATCACCCAGCACGTGACATAGCTCACAGCGCGTCGTGCTGGTGCACCTCCCGCCCCCCGTGCCATGCACGCGTCGCCTTGCTACGCTTTGCATTGCACTGCTCTCCTTTTTCATCACTATCATAGTATTCTAATACACTTACAAGCATGCCCACCCAAAGCTCCGGTAGTAGCCATCTCACGGTACCCACTCTTGTGCCGACTCGAGACTTTCCAGGCGGTCCCAGTGACCATCTGCAGCCCCGGCCTCTTGCTAGTTCTGCACCTACTCCTGCACAGATTCAGCATCTTATCAGCCTCCAGCAAGACTACCACAAGTATTGCGAAGCACTTACTATTTCTTGTCCCTCACAGAAGCCCATGGATCTTGCACAGTTCGCAGCTTTTCAAAGCATCTCAGCATCTCTTCCGCCTGCTCCTGCTATTCAGCCCAATCTTGAGCTTCAGGCCGAACTTCAAGAGTTAAGAACTGAGATTGCAACTCTCAAAAGGAAACGAGTCTCACCTGGGGATGACGACTATGACGGTGATGAGGATCATGCTGAGACTGAGCACCAGCTCGAAAAGCGTCGTCGTCGTCGGCGCTGTGGAAAGAAACAAGCAGCTAAATACATCCTCGGCAACTGTACGCTGGACTCACTCACTCCGAAGCAGCTGGAAACGCGCGAAGAACTTCATGTACGTGCGCATATAGTTACCGCCTGAGTATCACTATCCAACACGTGTGTTATAACAGGAAATGGTTCGCGAGCAAATCTATCAACTCACGGGATATCACAAGAACTATTTTCTGGTACGCCGCGTGGGCAATCAGCGCATTGTTCCCAAGGAGCCGCCACACCTGGATCCCCCTTTGCCACAGTTCTGGCGACTCGATTTTGATGCGCCTGTCAACCGAAGCCCAAACTCTAAGATTGTTCAGCGTGTAGCAGAGCTCGTCTATCAGGCACAGCAAACGGTACATACTTTTTCATCTTCATGTACTGCACTTTAACCTCTTCTCCAGGGCGCAGAGACTCGCAAACTCAAGCATCCTGATGTGCGATTTACTGAAAAAGATTGTCAGGACTTCGCGAAGACTGTCATTCGCTCGATTTTCCAAGCTTATCAAACTCACATGCATCCCAAAAACAAAGGAAAAAAACGCCTTGTATCTCACTCGCACAATCGACGCAAGGGCCGTCAGCGTCAGGTAAGACATCGAAAAATGCGCATACATTCGCTTACCACTCTTGTGCCGTCGCATTCAGATTAAGAGCAACCGCGTTGCCCTAGTCAAAGACTACATCAATGCATATGGCGAAGATCCCACGCCGTACCTTGAGACAGACTGGATGACCGAAGAGATTAGTGATTGGGAACATGTTACGGCTGACTTACGCACCAAGCGTTGCAATACTGCCCTCAAGAAAGCTGGCCTTTCTATTCCTGAGGCCGGAGTTGAAGACAAAAGGGTCGTTCTTGAGGTTCGCAGACCTAGATGGCGCTCCAAGAAGGTATGTTAGCTATATATGTTACGTCTCCAGTGCTTGCTCACGTACCACTGTATCACAGTTTCGCCAGGTCCTAGCGAACTTCGAGCCATTGCGCGCAGACAAAATGCGCTACAAGTGCGAAAGGCCTTCGCATCCACGCATCGATCTCAAGCGACCATATGTGCACCCTCCTCCGGCGCATCTCGCCGTCTATCCGCTTATGATTAGTCAACACTGGATTGACAAGTACGCACCTAATTATGAACCAGATGAACTCCCTCCTTCGCATGATTCTAATCCACCCACATACAATTCGGAGTACAGCACCTCTGAAAGCGAGGTCTCCGACTATAACTATGAACTCGCAACACCTGATCAATCCGGAAACGAGGACAACTGAGGGACTTCCTTCTTGCACGCTGTCGCAAATGGTCAAGCAGTACTGTATTTCGCATTTAATCAGCGCTCTCAAATTAGAACCAAATGTTGTCTGTTACTTTACCTGTAGCACCCTTTAATTCCATCGCAATTGTTACAATACATATGCGTCCTGTCATTGAGGCAATTAGCACTGATTTTCAATCTATGAGTAATCAATATACTTGTGTAAGCCCAACGGTAGCCCATATCCTTTTGGCTGTCTTATCAGCAGACTCATTTGCCAGGTCCTCCTCCTCATCGCTCTCATGCCTCGGATACTTGCGAAGCGTACATCGACACGCCTGCGAGAGTATGCTACTTACTGGAATTATACTCGGTGGACCCTCTTGCTGCGGGTCGAGGTACTTGTTGTACTCCCAGAATAGAACTTCGAGTTCAGGGCTACATACAATGTCAGTTACTATTGATGTAAGAGAAAGCAGAGAACTTACTAAGGATCCCAGATACTAGTGTCAATGTCTTGCAGTTTGGAGAACCAGCGTACTTGCAGCAGGTAAGCCTCGGGTAGTCGAGTCTCAGACATCAACTGCCGGTGAGACAAGATCCCCTCAACTTCTCCTACATAGCGGCGACCCCCAAAGTTCGCTTGCACAAGGGAATCTGGAGACTTGCCGTTAAACTTTGAGACAGTTATGCGACGTCCTCGTAGGATCAGGTAGTCATGGATTGATACTTGAGTGTTCAGAAATGTTTCCCCAGGTTGCCTTTGCTGCGCAAAAGTCGACACAATTTGAGACTGAGGATATCGTTCGTCGTAGTATTGTAACAGCTGTGTCTGTAATGTAGGGTCCATCATCACACGTGCAGCAGGCCCGAGTGCCCAATGCACGCCCACTGCCGTAGTACTCATCACTAAACTGCAAATACTAGATCAAAACGACGTACTTTCATCTGCGACAGCTCCCGTTTCCTGTGCTAATGAGGCAACCGTTCCACGCGTATCTGTTCCTGCTCGCACCATGATGCGAGCCGACTCATGAAGGGCTGCATCTTGTAATGCTGCACCGTCAACAGATGAGCTTTGGGCGAGCTCATTGACCTATATGCACATTTGTTAATAAGTCACAGGCGATACGGCTATGTACTTCCCATGCAGCGCAGTCGTCGCTCGCGATCAAATTCGCGCATGAAAGTGACCTCGAGCTCCCCTCCATCGTGATTGTTAACAGAGTAGTTCTTGAGCACCTTGTTGAGACGTTCGAATAGGAATGTCCAGAAGCCATATACTGGACCGAAGTCCTCGATTTGATGGAATATATGTGTCATAAAATGGTGATTAGGTTTGATGTGGGACGCATGTAACTGGCAAATCGTATGAGATAGACACTATGAGAAGATGAAAGTGAAAGAGTGATGCACCTTGTAAAATGCGTGTAAATAGTCCTGGAGCAGCTGGTGGGCACGAGGGAGATCTGCCAGCTCAATTGAGCGTGCTAGAATGGTTTTGAGGGCGGCCGCAAGCGATAGAAAGTTGTCAGCATCCTGCGGATGCATGCGGCGCTCGGGCTTTGGGTTTTCTGGGTTTGGATGGTCTGCGTGCTTGGCCTCCCAAGCTCGAAGCTTCTTCTGGTAGTCACGTTCAGACACGTCGCACCAATCCTCCCATACGAGTGGAATCTGTAGTGCATTAGACTAAGCTGCATGTAGAAGCAAATATACGTACAATTAGTGGTAAATATACCAAGGCCATCGCTTTCCATTCATCGGAGGTGAGCGAGCCGCCAGCGGGATAGCCAACATCGCGTGGCAATCGACCAACCCACTGCGGCATTTCGAACTATATATGAATATGTAAGTAACGCTTTCACAGGTCAATAGAAAAGCAACTTACATTGCTGAGCAGTGCGTGGATCTGATCCAACTCACGTGGCACCTTATTGGTTGACGTGCGCGCGCGCAAGGTATTGGTGAGGATCCACGTGTCATACCATTGCGCCTTGATGACGCCTAAGAAAATGTTAGGAACAAGAATAGAAAGTTTATTTGCGCGTACCTAGCAGAATGTTATGCATGGGGTCGATGACCGACATACGGACAGGGTCGAAGTACGGTAGACGCGAGAGCGCATAATAGCGTGCAGCATGCGACTTGAAGAATTCATCACGCTCAGCCTGAGTGGCAAGAGCGCGATATTGCACTGCAAGTTGACGGTGCTCATCACCGGAGCGCGGAGGAAAGGCTGTGTGTGCAGTTAGCTGTCGCGATAGAAAGATTATTAGAGGTGCACGCACCGTCGATTGTCAAACCACGTTCGGTGAAGAGCTTGCAGTGAGCGATAACACATTGAGTGCAGAAGCATAACTCCGTATTATGATCACCGAAGCCGCTCATGCGACATAGCGCTGGGTGATCACAGCACTCGCAGATCACTACTACCCGAAAGGTGCGTCCTATATGGGATATAACAACAGTCAGATAATAATGCATGATCCGCAGGTTCAAAGACCTACCGTTTGGATGTCGAAGTGTCTTGACTCGATGTCCCTCATTGTATAGTTGAAGGAGATCTTCAGCAAATGCGTCCATGAAGAACTGAAGTTGATCAGCTGTTAGCTCGTGAGGGCCAGGTGTGACGCCGCATAGAAGCAGATTTTCGACGCGATATCTGTGCGAACGTGAGTATGTATATTGAGATATGAGCAAATAGGCAAATACGTACCGTAGGCTAGTTTCAAGGTTTGCGATTGAGATTGAGAGAACGCCCGTGCTATGCTTGCCAGCATAGGCACTGCGTTTGAACCCAAATCTGTGTAAAGAATGTTAGATAATCATCGGAAAAGAGCATTGTGCTTACCCATCAAATCCAATGATGATACCTATACGAAGTTCTTCCGGGTTAGGACGATCAGGAGAGGTGTCGAAAAAGGGGCAGCCATCAGAGCCGAGGAGAGTTTGCCAGACCTTGCCGTCCTGGATGCTCTCTAATATCCCAGGAGTGGATGGACGTTGTCGCCAGCGATCCAGATCATCCTCCATCGTGGAGGTGCTATTGATAAAGTCGGCGATGATTTTGGATGGTCGAATGAAAGGGGTCTGAAGTATGGGTACATGCTTCGTCTTGGACGAAGTGGCAATGAGGGAAAAGGCTGAGGGTGACGATGTGTGGAAGAGCGGTATCTCACAGTGAGTACATGTCGTGATAAGGCTCATGTCACCCGGAAAGACACGAGAGCATGTGGGGCACATGGCTCGAATCTCGAAGCGATCCTGAAGCCCAATGCGCTTGAAGGTGGTTGCGAGCGTGCGGGGACAGTCGTCAGATGCGGAGATCAGGCCAGCAGAGATAAACAGAAGTCGGAGAATCTGGAGAATCATGGCGATGCCGCGCCATGAGACGTTGAACTTGTGATGCAGCCAGGCACACATTAGCATCACCACGGCCCAGAGCGGGGTCGTAGTTGCGCCATGCATGATGTCGGCCGCCGGACGGTGTACTAGAGAATATAGTTAGTATTAGATAATGTGTACGCATTGGCTGATAACATACCAGGATCGTTTTCAGGTCCAGAGGGAAACTCTGGGGAAATCTGTGAAGGTGAAGGGCTCAGGGAAGGGGCAGGTGCATCGCCGACATCAGGGGATTGAGAAATATCAGGTATTGGGGCGATTTGTGCATCTGTAGAGTCTGAGTTAGCAAACAGTATGCGTATGTAGAGTGGGAACATGTCTTACCAGAATGAAGAGAAGAGAGATGGGGTAAAGGCGAAGGCGGGGAGATAGGTACAAGGGAAGGTGAAATTTCGGCAAGAGTGGATGGCTCCGGTGGCATGAGAGCAGGGAAACGAGTGGGGTCTGATGGAATGTTGATGGTGTCCGCAAATTCGACATCGTGAAGAATGACAGAGGAGAGGTCGGGAGGGGGTACAATAGGAGACTCGGACCTCCATGAAGGTGCCGAGTCTTCTGCAAGGTGCAGTGCGTTAAAATGGGGTGAATCCTGCAGCGTGTATGTCAGTAAACGAGCGCATATAGTCTGCATATAGTGAACTCACAGGAACGTCCATCTGGACGTCTTCTTCCGCAGTCGGACGCAGTTGCCCCGCTTCCATGACAGCCTCCTGATGGATGCTGCATGTGCTTGGGGCGCAGGCTCCGGTCTGTCCGGACTGAGAGATGGATGAAAGTATTGTGGCGCCTTCTTCTTGCGAGACGGGCGAGCGCTGTTTTTTGCGGCGCATAGCTTCCGAAAACGAGAGAACTGGACCATCAGGTATCGGCTTGTCGAGTTTGAGCCGTTTGTGAGTATGGTTTTGAGCAGTATATGCGGGGACGAGTGCGCCATTACATTCGACGCACATACACACAACGCGTCGCTTCTGATACTCATACTGCGAAGGGAATATTTAGTTCAGATGCTGGTTGTGTCAAGACTGCGAGATGAAGTACTCGGCTGGCTCGTGTGGATGGTTTGGGTGCCCGGGCCATGCATGTGTTAGAGAAAAGAGGAGGGGAGAGAGATGAGACTTGGGAGAGGTGACGAGGTCTAGAGAACACGGCTTGCGTGAAATGCGAAGGGACAACACGCTGCTAGGTGTTACGGAGGGTTGCCTATACGGGACCGAATCGCGCCTAATCGGGGCTTGACGCTATCCGGGTTAGCACCCTGCCACTAGGTCTGACGACGGGGCCGACCTGGGTACATATGAAGCCACGGGTGCCAGAGCGAGGGTGCTCATCGACTACAGTACGCGAGGGCATTTCGCAAGTGATAGGCAGGCTATAAGACACACTGGTGAGTGATTACTATAGGGGCCAGAGACTGCAAGATCGCGGCGGAGCCGCCTAGAGTGAGCGTGGTGGTGCACGCTGGCGTAACAACTATGCAGCTACATTTGATATCATTAGAAGAGACTATACATCGGGGCGTAATGTAGGTACATGTATGCGAGGATGCGGGTTAGAAGCCTAGAGGTACGGGCACTCTATGTGCGGATGCCTGATTGAGTACGACCTAGGCGCCTAGCGTCTAGGCACCTCTTAAACGCAGTGAATATTGCCATGGGATCAGTAAGCCACGGCGCATCCCCCTGAGATCACACCTCTATAGCCAGATATGCTGTGCAGTGCTTCGAGAAAAAGAGGTGTATAACTGCTCGTCTCCTACTGGCGACAATCGCGCTTATTATTGGAAACCCACCCGCCCACCGTCAAATTGACAGATACTACTACGACAGTGGGCAGTGCCTGTAGACTACTAGTACTTATATGCGGCTCAAGTATCAGACTAGCGGTCTAGACCACAACTCATTTGTTACGCCATGAACATATCAACACGCTCGAGATCGCATCGGTCAACTATGCTGATTGCTTGTTCAGTTCAATCAGAGATCATCAACCACCTTCCATGGACCCGTGCACAGCGTACTGTTCTCTCATGCCAGTGGATGCGGGCGCGGGCCGTTGATCAGACAAAGGACTGCCTTCCGCTAGAGTCATTCGAAACCCGACCTACGGACTAGAGTCGCGCAGATGTGACGACTACTTCACTGATGGGCTGTCTCAGCCTTGTGTCTTTGGAGCTACCTCACTGCCAGCTACTGCGGATTCCCGGTATTGTCGGCTACAACTTAGCCAGGAATTTTTTCCACGTCTCAGCATACCTCATGCTCCCGGTGCTGCAGGCCTGCTTCGCATGAGAACGCCGTTCTTACGCTCACGATTCTGACTGGGCAGTCAAGACGGAAATACCGTCCGTATTGCCATCTGATGCTCCGCTCCCCGTGCATTGTCTCACGAACCCCCTATACGCACCTTGGAGATGGTGATTGAAACACCTTGTTTACTCATCAAGGACGCACGCAATGACAGGTATTGATGTAAAAAGTCATACATAGCATTGCCTTTTGCAGTGTCCGTAGCACTAGTGACAGCGACAGTTGCTACATACAACAGGTGTGTAATAATAAATGTTCGGCTGTCCGAGCAGTCCGTGGAGCACTATGCTATGTACATTATGCACACATACGTCTAAGCGAGCACAGCGAATGCGACAGACACAGCAGCGAGCGACGAGAGCGTGACGCCGAAGACTGGGCCGGGCGCACCCAACGCCATGGCGGCGTTCGCGGCGGTACCGTTATTCGCAGTCTCCACGATTTCCGAGGGCTTGGAGCCACCTGCATCAGCGCCGTTCATCAGCATCTATCATCCCGGCTGATACGGAACGTGGCACGTACTGGTGAACGATTGGCCGCACACCGACGACACGAAACTAGTCGTCTGACTGAAGATCGAGGGCAGTGCCTGCGAGAGGATGCTGTAGGCCGCCTGTGTGCAATCCTGGCAGATCGCACTCTCGGGGATGTTCGGTACGCTTCCGGACATGACTTGAGTGACTAGCGACTCGATGTTGTCGACCGTGAGATTGCCGGTGGACTGCTGGACGTTAACTAATGTCTCCGTTACGCACAGCGTGTTGCTGTTTGACGAGCTGCAGCACGAACTTGTGAGACCAGGTCGCTACCAAAGCGCAGATATTACTCACTCTGCGAGACATGCTACCTGGCGCACTGCGGGGTAGACCTGCTGTACAACCTGAACGATCTCGTCGACTGAGTCACTTGTGATTCCGAGCGATGCTAGGTCGGACTGGCACCCCGAGGTGATGTTCATGACAAGAGTCGAGAGCGTGCTGTTTGAGCATGGGGCAAGCGAGCAGACGTTACCGAGCCAGTTGTTAATGGGCTCTACGACCGAGGTGTTCGAGCTCGAGACCACGAGGCCTGCGAGGGTCTCCGGGCTGAAGCACTGAGCATCGGGGGACGTCATGAGGCTAACGAGTGTGGCCTGACACTGGGACGAAATCCTGAAGGGCACGTCAAAACGAGCTAAAACTTGCGTCGCTGGGATACGTACGATTGAGCGGTGGCGTACGACACCCCCGCGGCAACGACAGCAGAAACAGCGAAGGACTTGTTGAACAGCATGGTGGAAGAGTGAAAATTAAAGCGACGGTAACGTATCAAACGTTAGAGAAGGTAGTGGCAAGAAGGCAAAAGCGCAGGACCTGCCGCGGGCAGGAAGGCCTGATTATAAGTGCGCGGCGCCCCTTGTGAATCGGAAGTCTTGGAGACGACTGACCGTCCTGTGAACCTCTTCCACCTTCCATATACGGTAATCCATCATGCAGACAAGGCTGCGCGCGACCAGCACGTGATCGTTGCCGAGCTTAATCAACGCGTTTTGGATGCTGCGCTCCGGCAACCGTCCTCCGGCTGTCCGCTAGGCCACAATCCTGTTCAACAAAGATGTATACTGCACAGCTTACATTCGTGATTCTCCAAAAAGTATTGCTCTGCCCTCCTGCCAACCAATCGCCATGAGATCGTCTCTCGACCCGGAATCAGCGCTGAAAGCCTTCGCTGACATCCCACATCAGTTCGATTCTCATGTTCACCAGCAAGAATAGTCGACTCGTACTGTTGCACACCTCTACAGGCCAACACAAGCGAATGAGCTCTCAATGCTTCCCACGTCACGCATCCGGAGTCCATACTTGCGGTGCCGACTTTTCGTCTCCCAGGGAATAGCTGTGAACAACAAAGACTTGAACTTTGAGGGCATGACAACCTGTTGTCCTTCTCATGATCAGTGCTTAGAACTGGATCCTCATTCGCTACGGCGCGCGTGGGACAAGCCACGACTTACAGAGAATCCTTCTCTAGGGAAGCTCGTCGGTGCACGTGACGCCCATCGTGTCTTCCAGTGCCAACCGCCAAAGCCTCCCTGCAAGCCGTGCATCGAATTTCTTCAATTCAGGTAGCTGAGAAACCATTTCCGCTGAGCTGCATCAACATGAGCTGATACACGTGTATAACACCTTCACCAGGAACCCCGTGGAGGCCAATGCGGAAACTATCCTTATGTGGATACTGCACCCGTACAGCCTCAGGCGACCGCTCACAGTCGCTCATGACCATGTCGATATGCTTGTTATCAAATTGGAGAGTACTTCTTCTATCAGGTGCTCTCTGCATCAGCGCTCAGCGCTCATTGTCTTGCGATTTACAGCTACGGCCCTCGAGATTGTCGGCTAATGACGATCACATACTACCCTCCGCCGTTGGGTCTCACTCGATGCCGCCTCTCAGGACGGTTCACATCCCAATGTCTGCTTCAATGACCAATTCCTTGTGACTCGAACAATGAAAAGCCCTGGGTAATGATAGATTAGCAAACGAGAATGCACCGACCAGGTTTCCCGTGGTCTGGCACCGATTACTTCACCGGTTGACAATCTGAAGGCCGGTGGCTTCATCGAGCAACTTCATTGGCACATCTAGACGGCACCACCATCACCCCGCGTCTCGAGACCTTAGTTTCCAGCGGAGATTCATTGCTCGGGTCTACACTAAGAGACGCTCATGTCACGTAGCACGACATCGCTCTCGGCCGTATGGAGCTCAAGCCATTCCCCTTGCACTAATTATCGGCTACTGGATAAAATTCCTCACAGTCACTTGCATTGGCCCCTTTAGCACAATGTTCACGCCTGAATCCCGGCTCTATGCCATGATGACGGGTACGTGGCTTCACACAGCCGGCCAGACCTAGAATTTCCAGTATTGTACACTCCCAGCAGCCTTCTCGAATGGGTACGTCCCTCCCCACCTGCTGATATCCTCCTCACTGCGCTGTAAGGCGGATCTCAGACGATCAACCGTCGCCCGGGCTGCCTCGATGTCTCCCAGACGGCCACCCTCTATCTGTTCCTTTGCGCTCTGGATCGCCTGCGTAATGTCTCCATCTAACTCTGTTAAGGCGCCGTCCATGTCGCTGGATTCCTTCCATCTGGCGCCTGCTGTCGCCTCGACCATTTCGGTAAGTAGCGAAAGGCTCGCAAAGCCCATCCCGGCGCCATAGATTGTCCGCGCATTCTTAAGCACTTTATACAGCTGTGACGTTGGCTCCCAGAGCCCGTGATCGGCTATATGGAAAAGCTCATTCAAGGTGAGCTGTTTCTTGATGTATGTCTTCTCGAGATACTCTCTCGCCGCGATGGTGAATGTGCTTGATACACTCGATGGGCTGGTGGCGAGCGTTGTTCGTATGATCGCCCTGAGGCTGTATGGGGCATGTCAGTCCCTGTTGAGATCTAAGAGGGGCGCAGCTCCTACTCCTCAATTGTGGCGCTTGCGATCAGACCATCGACCATCATGTTGCTACATACGCATTCGTCAGCGATACTCGAAGCGGCTAGAGCCGAGGGAACCCACACATGGCCGAGCACTGGACGCGCTTGCTGGAAGGTTTCAGGGGCAGGCATTGCGACGAAGTGGAACGGGGGTGGCCGCATGCGAGTCGCCTTATATCGTCCGTGTGCCCTGCGACCCCGGCTATTCACCATCAACCGGTGGTACAGCTGCTAAGGACAGAAACCGAAACGCCGAGTGCGCATTTTTCAAGCCGGAAGTGACTCCGCTCCTGAAGGACGTGGCTCCGCTCGAAAGTCACGAAACCTCCGAGACTCCCTTCACGACTGATCTACGCACAACCGTCACACAGCCCTTCTACTACCTTAATCCGGTTAATCGCAGTCATATCGTGGTCCGGACCTCGTCGCCCCTCGCCCTAGTATCATGTGCGTGCCGATGATGTCGACCCACTGCACGGCCGCCCCGCCATACTGACACACTTACGACCCTGGTCGGAGGTGGAGTCAAGCCAAAATTCATGCGTTCAGCGGCAACGAACTCTCAGGCAACATTGCCCAGTTGGACGACCCCTTAGTGCCTCGCCGGCTGCGGCGTCCACGACTGCGCGTCGTCGCATCAGCCTGTACCGCATTACGGGAAAATAGAGGGAGCCGAAATGGACTAGTACACGTTTCCGAGCATATAGAACGCCACCGCAGGCCCCGTTACAGGCACGACGACCTGCACCCATCCAACTGGAGGGGCAACGCCTGCCTTGTGTCAAGCAGGTGCTACAAAAGTTAGACAGCCGCCAAAGTTAATAATACACGCGTTTACTCACATTACCGCAGATCGAAGTCACACACGCACGTACTCTGATGTTCCAGAACTTCTGTCGGGGGACCGCATTGAGTGCAGTCCGGTAAATAGATAGATGGCCGACGGCTACTGGGCGCGCTTGGCACCGTTAAATTGATCCCCTGTGCCGTAGACATCTCATATACTGCCACATTCAAACCGGCCGGGGTTTATCGCGCAATCTTGGAGGGTACGCCTCCGGTTTGTACAGATAGGTTGCTCTGGCCATTCACCACCCCTACTGTAGTGACGAGTTTCGGCGTCAAGCGGAGTCTTTATCGGACTGCCCAGAAGTAATAAATAGCCTGCTGGTCTGCGCCCTTCATCAGCTACTTCACTCAAGTACTTCTGCCTATCATGTCCGAAGTTGCCTCCGCCACCCCTCGAGAGACATTCACTCTGGGACCCTTCCTGGTTCCTCGCCTATGGACAGGCCTGTGGCAACTGTCCAGCAACGCATGGGGCAGCGCGTCCGCGCCCAAGATACGCCAAGAGATGGCCCGATATGTCGAGAACGGCTATACAGCCTTCGGTGAGTACCCTTCGACGCATGATGCAACAGGGAGGGAGCTTATCCCATGGCTACCATAGATATGGTAGGTGTTCCTTATTCTGCCACCCACATTCGCTCATCTGAGTGATCTCCGACCGAACCTGCCGTAAAGGGTATGTTCTATTTCAATCGCAGTGATCCCGCTCACAGACGGCGATTCTTCCAGCGGACCATTATGGACCAGCTGAGCTGCTCTTTGTACGTGCATGACCTATTACACGTCTTCCATTCATATCTGGATGTGATATCTGTGGTTCAGGGTGAATTCCGCGGGAAGCTGCCATCCCCAGACAGGGTCGTAGGCGCGACCAAGTGGTGTGTGTTCAGGCCAATGCAGGTAACTCGGGATACTGTTGCAGCAGCTGTACAAGAGCGTATCGCCCGTATGCGGTCTCGGCAAATAGACTTGCTGCAGGTGAGAGCATTCTGGAGATGGCACTGTGCCTGAATTGATATGTTTCAGTTCCACTGGCAGGATTACGATGATAAGCAGTACCTTACCGCGCTGCGGTACCTACAAGACCTGCAGAATGAGGGAAAATTGGTCACACTCGGTTTATGCAATTTTGACGCTATTAGGACGGACGAAATATGTACTGAGCTCGGCCCTGGAACAATCGTCTCGAACCAAGTACAGGTATGTGTGGCGTTCAGGTGGCTATCATTCTCACACTGTTTGACTGGTATCTCCAGTTCTCCTTGATTGACACGCGTCCCCTTCATGGAATGGTCGATGTCTGCGAAAAGCATAATGTCAAGCTGCTCACATACGGCACCTTGGTGTGATCCGTGTTTCCCAATCTTTCTTGAACTCATTTACAATGTCATATGTCACAGTGCGGAGGCTTCCTAGCTGACAAGTGGCTCGGCCAGCCCGAACCGGACCTCTACAACAGCAACTTGACTCCGTCTCAGCGAAAGGTATTTTCAAATTCGTGTCAATTATAGCCCTTCATGAATGCTGACTGGATCGCGCAGTACTTGGACATGATAATGAAGGCTTGGGGTGACTGGTCACTGTTCCAAGACCTTCTGTCTGTGTTACGTGTAATTGGCAACCGGTACGGTGGAATCAGCATAGCGAACATCGCGACACGGTGGGTCTTAGATCATCCGTGCGTTGGAGCTGTCATCGTAGGTGCGTTTGGTGCGGACCATGTCAGCCGCATTTGTCCGTTGACGCCTGGCCATCACCAAAGGCGCACGATTGGGACTTTCCGAGCATACCGACGACAATGCTCGCGTCTACAGTATTGGTCTGACGCAAGCCGACCACACTGAAATCGATGCAGTTCTTGGACGCTCCAAGGGAGGACTCCTGGTCGCCACTATTGGGGATTGTGGGGCTGAGTATCGTTAACATATCAGAGGGCGAAGAAAGCGCATACAGTCAATCATCACGATACTTTTTGTTATGAATTTCATCTTAGCGACGCACATCTGGACTGCCCAGGGGTAATAACGGATTGAAGACCGTGCTTTGACTTGATTGGAACTAGAGTGTCATTACGATAACCGCAGCATTGGTAAACCCACCGACTTGCGATGTTCAGTTACGCAGTTCCGTGATGCGTAGTAGACGAATATCCGATGCCTCATTTGTACCTTATGATTTGTACCTTATGAGTTAAAATTCATGCCATCTTGAGTGGCGCTGCGACTGCATGTTACGAAACGAGATACGAGGATATCAACCGCAGTCTCTAGACTCCGGCTCCGCGAAGCCGTCTACGCAGCAATAGGGACATTGAACTTACAGGTTTCCAGATCTCATAATTGCTTAGCTTGGCTCGGTCATGGTATACATGGAAGCGGTCTATATCCTTCACTAGCCGTAAGCTCAGTATGCGTACTCCATGCCCAAGTACACGCTGGACATCCAGCAGAGCTCGGTGACCGGAGTACGAACCCATTTAGATAACAACCAAACATATCGTGGTTTCGAGATTGATGGTGGTGTGAATAATTCGCAATAGATGATGATGTCGCACTTAGGCGTGATCGGATATTTCACGGTTTTCACAGAATCCATCGGCGGCCATTCCGACTCATCTGCATGTGACCTGTTCACAGTGAGCATGTCACATATGTGTTCGCTTGCCGGAGACGAAAAGGTCAGTTGGGTTAATCAAATGTATGATGCCATATATACAAAAAATTCCCTCGGAGATCAAGGATTACATGCCGCACTATGAGCTCAATCTGATCTGAGATGCATCTGGAGTCCTGGACGCAGGCGGAGGATCAACTCCAGTATCGACTGGAAAAAAATCCGCGTGGTTTCTAAAGTCGGTCGCAGAGGTGTAGACCGGCTGACGCATGACAACAAGTGGTGCGGGCGGGGCCCACCACCAGAAGGGTGCCAGACACCCGACTGGTGACTGCAGGCAGCAAGCCTGCAGGGGACTCGGAGTTATGGTACAAGATGACTCCGATGAGCTCCGCCTACCTGTAACGGGCACCGGAGTCGTGGGTCAGGCGAGAGAGATCGCGCTCGTTACTATCGGGCCGAACGCAGACATGATGGGCGAGGAAACCGGGTCGGGGGACCCGCTACTGGCGTTGGTTCGTCGAAGAGTACAGGAGGTCGCTATCGATGTAATCTACGAGTGTCCAAATCAGGAAGGTTAGGTAACGTGGCCGTTACACTACCCGACATTATGCTCACGGCATCGGGCCTATCGTTCTGTATTCAGTTCTGATGTATATAGCAAGCCTTTTTCTTGGCTACCTTCAGACGAAGATGTGGGGATCTGTCCCGGACGACACATTGACAGACACCAACACAGGCAGACTCGAACGGCATCAGCAAAATCTCGTGTTTGCTGTTATCGCTTTACGTCTTTTCTGGTCAATAAGCGCTCCAAAAGCGATGAAATCGGGAAATTTGGTCGCTTTTCCTGCTTTAATAGCCAAAAGCAGGAAAAGCAGCGCCAAAGTCGATGTAAGGTTTTCCTGATGTCACCCCAGCCCGGCAGAGCTTTCTACCGGGACGCTCAGGCAGAGCGTGAGATTTGCGAGATCTCGCAAGATCTCCGCCGTTCGCTGACTTTGAAAGTGGCCTCCAACAGGGCGTAACGGCTTAGCTTCTGGTGGACCACAGTGGACCACCTGTGTCTCCTTTGGACTACCCGCGGCTCCAAGAACCCAAGACTGGGATCACCCGAGGAGGACAGAGAACGTCGAATCAAATAAGTAAAGCTCAAGTGCGGGTGTATTGCACCGGACCGGAGAGCTTGAAATGGCAAGCATGATGATAGAAACGCGTGTCATGGAGGCCAAAACTGAACAACATGTCCAGATATCAGCGAATACAAACTGACAAGACCATTCGGAATAGCAGGACAGGACAGGTGATCTGAGGCGGTTTTCGCGTCGATACAGCTCCTGCGGGCCTTTAGGAGGGTCACTGCACGTTATGACTTAGGTCCAGTCCAAAAAATCTGCTCAAGGATGGTAATTGGTACGAACAACCATACTAATTCCTAATACATAGAGGGATATACTTTCAGAGCAGTCAACTACTTCGACCCTCATATCTGCGTCGGTGGGGCTGTCTACAAATGGTAGTTTGATTGGGTTACATAATATCAATCAACTTCTCATTTTGGTTAATTTTCCGCCACTACCATGACCTCCGAGCGTTGCCGTCATGTTGCGTGCATAATACTGGCAGCGAGATTGATGATGCTCAAGGTTCAACTTTTTGCCAAAATGGGCAATATCCATACGTCCGGATGCTCGTGATGTCTTCGCGCGCGGAACGCGGGAAATGCGTCCGACTAGTGGCGGCCGCGATTTACCGAAGGTTCCGGTGAGCATATCAGACTGCAATCTTAGATTTTGAATTCATGCGTCTGACGGCTGGGTTATCGCGTAGAGCGTTCAGAAATGTAAGATAATCCTGAGCTGAATAGCACAAGTCTCAGAGACCTGGCAGACGTTTACTGAGCCTGCGACGAACGGAATCAAACCTGCATAGGCCGAAGAGCCGCACGAAACGCAGAAACGTTAATGCGTAAGCCCCTATTTACAGGCTTCATATGTGAACGCCGCTGTAACATCGGACATATCTTCGACGGTTTACCCCCTTTCACGAGATGCAACGAGGACTTGTCGGTGCGCAGTCTTCCAATTGGCCCCTCCCCTCCCCAATGATTGCACGATCATTCTATGAGGCCTCACAACCTGACAGTCGATGAAGGGCTCCCGGATGCTCCTGCCACTTAGCCGCGCTCTCGCGCGTGTGTCATGGAATATGTGCTATTGCAGTGCAGCCAATTACCGGAATTCGGGCATTCCATGTTGAATTACCTTAAGTAATGGGTAATTTTGCCACAAGCACATGAGCGTCATCACGATATCGACCTTGCGATGATCATGTCCTTCTCTTGTCATCTCCCATCTTCTCCTCCGCCCCTCTCAAGTGTTCACGACGCACCAATTTGACATTTGACATCGGTCAAGCTCCCTTCATCATGGAGGGTGATCCCACCAACTTCCACACTCCATCACCCGCCGATCGTGAGGTTGGTACACAGACGAGAACACCGGCAAGTTCTAATTCAGCCAAAGTCCAACCCCATCTCCTCAACGTTTGCTCAGGTTGGTACTCCAGCAACCGGAACGAGCGCAGGGCACGATGAACTACGCGTATCGGTGTCCACTACGTTTCACCCGCACGCCAGGATTAGCAACTTCCGCCCGGACCTGATCCTCCTGTCCACCGACAAGGTCTTCTTCCACGTGCACCGCCAGCCCCTGCTCGGTGCATCCACCAACGAGTTTAATGGGCTCCTGCATGCGGTGCCGCCCCCGCGCCCCGATGCTGCGATCCCAGTCGTCTCGACCCCCGAGCCCGCCGAGGTCGCCAACATCCTCCTGCACGCCATTTACGGCATCCCCTGCACGCACTTCGGATCGTCGCTGGAGACTACCGCACGCGCCTTATACGCATTCGCCACATACGGGCTCCCCGTGCACCCATACGCCACACCACCGCAGCCCTTGTACGCGCTCGTCCTCTCGTACGCGCCGACACATCCCATCGACGCGTACGCGCTCGCCGCGGCGCACGACCTCGAGCCGCTTGCGACTGCAATCTCCTCGCACCTCCTCGCGTTCCCGCTCTCCTCCCTCACGGACGAGCTAGCCACGGCGATCGGGCCGAGGTACCTCCTCCGCCTGTTCTTCCTGCACCAGGGCCGCATGGACGCGCTCAAGCGCGTCCTGCTGCAGCCCCCGCGCTCGCACGAACCCAGCTGGACGTGCGGCGCGGAGGAGCTGGGGAAGCTCACCCGCGCGTGGGCACTGGCCGCTACGCAACTTGCCTGGGATGCGAGACCCAGTAGGCGCACAGCTTGCCAGGGATGCGAACGTACTGACATTATTCAGGCTTATCGACTCACGCGATACAGCTCGCGCTCCGTCCGCTAGAGAGCCAGATCAACTGTGAGGTCTGCCTCCAGCTCTTGCGGGACCGAGTGCAAGAGGTCATCAATGAATGGTCCGCAGTGAAGGTTCTGTTCCGATCATTACTTTCATGATGTGCCTGACCCTAACCCGTTCTGCCACCAGAGAACCATCTGAGTCTGCTCTCGCGCCTCTTGACGACCCATAACGCCCCCACGCCGCAGCACCGTATTTAACGCCTTACAAGGCACCCATCTGACTCATATCCCATATCCAGAGGTAACTTATTTGTTCTCACCGCACTGTAGCATATTGCTTGTTATCTTTGCTATCAACTTGGTACCACTAGCATCATATGCCCTACGATCCATGCTTGCATCACATCTCTGCTCTATCTGAAATGACGCGCAGACAACTTGACTGCCGAACAGCGAGCCTCTGCTCCTGCCTCCCCCGCCATATAGGTACGAATTAAAGTGTCCTACGATGACTACATGCGCCGGATTATACTACACTTGCGATACAACGAGAGAAAAGAGACATGCTACAGGTTGTGAAAGTTCTCACCGATACTGTCCGTCCAATGCTGTGAACCGAAAGTCCATAAGTACTACATGCAATCGCCTTCGTCAATTCTGATGATACAATCCGCCCCACCTATCTCTCGCCACCAATAGCACCGCCGGCCATAACGCTACCGGCCACGCTTCCCTGCCCACCCTGCAAACCTTCCGGCCCCATGCCCAGAACAGCACCGAAGCCGGCAGTCGGCGTCACCGAACCGCTGCCTCCGCCAAACATCGCACTGTTCATCTCCCCCCTCGCCGCGCCCATAAACAATATACCCAGCCTTCCAAAGCAGTCCCTCGCACGCCTCTCTGTCTCCTTCGCGCGCTCGACGCACCCCCTCACCTCCTCCGCGCTCGCACGCGCCGCGTCCCGCGCAGCCTCCGCCTCGCGCCGTGTCTCGACCTCGCGGCGGCACTGTTCAAGGGCGAAGTTCTCACTGCGCTGTGCGCTTGCGAGCTCCCGTTCCGCACGTCGGCGAAGGCGCTGCTCCCCCGCCAGCGCGTCCTCGAGGCTACGGATCGACGCGCGCACGGATGCGAGGTGCTTCGTCTGGTTTGTGTGCCGGTCGCGCAGGGAGTGCAACTCGCGCTCGAGCATGTGGATGCGTGGATCGGAGGAAGGCCTGCGGGACGGAGTAAGATGGCTCTGCGGGCTGCGGAGCACCGATGCTGGTGCGGTGGGCGTGCGGCGCTCCGGAGGTGCCTTCGGTGCGCGGGGAGCGGGGGAGCTTGGTCGAGGGACATCGATTCGGGCGGGCTCTGCGAGCGGGGGAGGCGGGGCTTCAGACGCGAATACTCCGTACACACGCCGAAGGTATTCCGTCGCTCTTTCATAGTGCACTTTGCTCACGTCTTCTGGCACGTCCGGAGAAAGGCGCGCCTGCTTACCCAAGTCAGTGTGGCAGCTGGCGAGCATAAGGTATGCGGGTTTCAGTGCTTGGCTTTCCAGGCCTACGACCGATGAGGTCATAACTGCAACATATACAGTCAACTTACATGTAAAAGGGGGGGACGGTCACGAGTAGGTGAGTCACCGCATACCTTCGACCATAGCTGAAACAACAGCGAGAGCGGCCTTCAAGTTCCCTTTGCTTCTGTAATAACTGGCGACGATCATCCATTTGTCACGTTCGAGGGAATCGCTTGCAGTGGCTTTCAGCACGGTGATAACCCCCTCGGGATCTTCCTTCAAGCTCCCGAGATCACAGTTGGCGCGTTTCCCTTGGTAGCTCAAAATGAGCGGAGGCGACCTGGATGGACCTTCCGAGCAGGGGAGATTTTGTTTAGGCTGCAGGGCGAGCGTCACGCCTTCGGGTGGACACGCGTCACGAGAACGTGGAGGGCAGGACGGTATGGGGAGCGATACCGACGCATCACTAGACTCTGTCTTGACATGCTGTGAGGTCATCGCCGTAGAAGCAGAGGCGGAATGGGGAGAATCGCCGCGCAAAGCGGCTGTATGCGACATCGGTTGGAAGCGACTACGGGCTTCGTGCGGCTGGGGGAACGCAGAACGCTGGTTCTCCTTATCGCTGTCTGTTCTGGACAAGGTAGGGACTCTGAATGAGAAGCTACAGTTCGCGTTGTCTCCCTTGTGGGACAGCGGGCTAACAGACATTGGGCTTGATCGAATGCTCGGTGACGAGCGGCTGCCCCACCGCCCACGGTTCCCGCCATTGGATTGTCTGCCTGTGTGCGCAATGATAGAATCCTTTGGTTCTAAACTTCTATATAGGAACTCACGTAACCCACCTGAGCGCGGGTCAGAGCGGTTGCGATAATCGTACCGTGGTCGTTTGGGTGGCGGAGGCGGCGTCGCCCCTTCCATATAGTCCTGCTTGTTCTTTCGGACAGACGAACTCGATGGCAGAGGCCACGCAACCGCTGTGAACTGCGCCTGGAGCTGGGGCGAAAAGGCAAGGATATGCACTTTGGTGTCGGACGTCTGCAACATGCACGCGTTCCTGGCGCTGGTTTGGTCGCAGTACTCAACGAACCACCCCGCGTCGTCGCGGTGTGCATCACAAGGATACATCGACCATCTGAAGCGCATATATGTGGTCAGATCGCGTGTCGGTGGCCAAGATTAACGCGTACATTCTGCCGCACCGAGAGAAGAGGTCGCAGACCTCCCTTTGCGACTTGTTGGTCTCGACAAAGACGACGCGGTCGCTACGCTTGCTGTTAGCGTTCATGGCGGCGAGGACAGGCTACAGAGCGTGGCCCGGGGACGGAGGAGGATGGGGAGAGAAAAGAGGAGAACAACGAGGAGGAAACGGCGGGAGAAGAAACAAGGTGCTTATATGCGCTTGACGCAGAGAACATGTCGAAGAACGGGTGTACCAAGATGGAAGTGCTCATGTCAGCGGGTCGCAGCCGCCGAACGCGTTCGCCGTCAGTCGCGCGCAGATCGCGGCTTCGCGACTTCGCTGCAAGTTCGGGCGCGGTCTGCGCTGACTTCTGCGCGATCTCACGTGACAGATACAACGTGGGCGCAGCGTGTGAATGTATGCGCTGTCTCACAGCCCACACAGTAATGGTCGAGAAAATCTCGTGCCGTCTTGTTTGTTGCAGACGTAACGTAGAAGGGCCTTCATATCGGCACCAATGCAAGTCGATTTTGGCTCAGAAAATAGCTGAAAGCAGCTCCAGAAGGTGTGACAGAGACATGGACGTCGAGGGAGCCAGTGAAGTCGATCGAGCACATTGTCACTTTTCGGACATTGATAGAGTTCAGCGGCGCGACATAACGCCAGGCTTCTACGCAGAGACTATCCACGCAAAAAATGTCGACGTTTGGGAGACCGCCTCGAATCCGGGTGCACACGGGTGCGCATATAGCCACAAACGAGTTGTACACACGTCGTATGGTTGTGCAGACGAGCAGTGAAAAACATATCAGAGGAAGCACTGGGTGACGAAGAGACACGCTCTGCCCGACACCGACAGAGTCGCGCTCATCGTCAGCCACAGCGAGTGCGCGTCCGCAGCGGGCGCTTGTGAGCGACTGGAACTATACAGCAGGACTCGGAGAATGCCGGTGGCGCGCAAACCTTGTTGGCCGGTGGCGGTCACAACAATCCCAAACAAGCCTTCGGTGAGTGCAGGCGGTATAGCATCCTCGTCGTCGTCGGCAGCGTTCCCTAACCCACGCAAAAGGTCCCCGCGGCTCCCATCCTCAAGACCCCAAAATGGCTGCGGTTCAAACTCTCCCCAAGGACGTCGCCAAGCTCGGCCAGGAGATCAAGCTCTTCGGCAAGTGGGACACACAAGAGTGCGTGCTCGCGACGAACGCCGTGTGCGGCGAGGAGGGTGCTGACCCTGTCTGCTATCTGTGCGCAGTGTCGAGGTGAAGGACATCTCCCTCACGGACTACATCCAAATCCGTCACGCCGTCTACCTTCCCCACACCGCTGGCCGTTACGCGAAGAAGCAGTTCAAGAAGGCGCAGATGCCCATCGTTGAGCGGTTGGTCGACAGGTGCGTGCGCATGTCCTAGCGGTACGGTTGCAGCTCTGACAAGAAAACGCGCACTTGCAGCATGATGATGAAGGGTCGCAACAACGGCAAGAAGGTCCTTGCCGTCCGCATTGTCGCGCACGCCTTCGAGATCATCAACCTCCTCACCGACCAGAACCCCATCCAGGTCCGTCTCACACGCGCTCTTCGTAATCCGAAAAGCCTGAATTTATCTTGTGCAGGTTCTCGTCGATGCCATTGTCAACACTGGTCCCCGTGAAGACTCTACCCGTATCGGCTCGCAGGGTACCGTCCGTCGCCAGGCCGTCGATGTGTCTCCTCTCCGCCGGGTCAACCAGGCGGTTGCCCTCCTCACCGTCGGCACGCGCGAGTCCGCGTTCCGCAATGTCAAGTCCGTCGCAGAGTGCCTCGCGGACGAGCTTATCAACGCGGCGAAGGGCTCGTCGAACTCGTACGCTATCAAGGTGCGCCCTTCCCTCGAGATCTCGTTCTGTGGCCTGCTCACCTTTGTATGCGCGTGCTACAGAAAAAGGACGAGCTGGAGCGTGTTGCCAAGTCCAACCGGTAAAGACTGGTGTGTTTCTCTGGGCCTGCTCGGACGGGAGAAGAGCTGTGCTCAGCGATATGGGTGCTCTGGGTCCGCTTGCGACCTCTCCTTATACTGTATTCATGACGCTACATGTTATCCATATGACTGCTTATGGCAACATTCTCTCCGGTAGCATGCTCAATCGTTTGGCGTGTCCCCTCCCACCGGCTCTCCATGTTCTCATTGAGTATGGCAGCTCTGCTGTTGTACCACTTGCCTTGGTTTGCGCCTGGGTGAGCAGGAACTTGGCGGTACTATGCGTTGTGTTGCCACTGTCATGTTTCGCGAAGTTCGACAAAGTTTGACCCAAGTCATCGATCAATCTATGACGAGCTATTGTCGTCCAATTTGCTAATCCTTGTGCGTTGAGGACTGAGTTGTCTGCAATGCTAAGAAGTTTGCATATCAAGTTTCAGCGTTTGCCGCCGGAGTGGGGGCAAATCTAGGTCGTGTGGGTTAGTGTTCACCATTTGGGGACAAGCGCTCATAGTTGTCATGAACGGCACGGGGAACCAGCGAGGACCGCGTGTCTGCCGCGCCGTACGCATACCTGGACTGCCATTAGGTCGTACTAGTGAGTCTCCACTGGCACTTCCGGGAGCCATCTTGTTCGTTCTATCTGCTGGTGCCAGATATTTACGCGGCCGTAGGTCCTATCCATCGTCTGTGGGATACTGCACCTTCCATATCATGGAGCCCGTCTATGAGAATGTGCCAGAAGGCGGCCCCAATCACCCTTTGGGCCCAGATATTTTGGCGTCGCTTTTGGCGAAGTTTGATGGCTTCGTGGAGGCGCAGTGAGTTGTTATTTTTCGTGACGATCGATATCTAGTGATGATCGTATGCATAGAAAATTGCGAGAGGTGGGCAATCTTTTCCAATAGATGTGTACAATGATCTCAATTTCTTGGTATCGTGCAGCGACTTCGGGCTGAGAGAAAATTAGATGCAGCCTCTCAAACTTTGAAGGAAGAGGACACGCGCGATCACATCGATCGCTTACCCCCGGAGATCCTCATCCGCATCTTCCAGCTTGTGCCTCGGTACAAGAGCCTCACCGAGTTTCGATTTCCATTCGGGCCCCTCTTCCCCAATCACAAACAGCTAATGTGTCTCACTCGTGTATGCCGATATTGGCGGGAGGTCGCCTTGGGGACATCGTCCTTGTGGTGCTATGTCCATTCCCAGACGATAATTGAACAGCTGCCATTTCCGCCGGGAGTATCTCTCACCGTATACCTGGATAGATCGACTGCCAAAAAATACCGACAGCTTATTGCCGAGGGTCGCATGATCACAGAGCTAGTCGTCGACTTCCACAGTGTCTCTCCTCAATTGCTGTACGAAACCGCCGCCCCCTATCTCGAAGTTCTGGTCATGGTTGGTTTTCGCACTGCATCAACCGATGTCTCGCTGTTTCTCGGAGAGACCCCTCGTCTTCAGTGCTTGAGCCTTGCATCCGCCGTGCGTTTCCCCGCGCTCAATACCTGTGCCCTCACACGAATATGTCTGCGGAATTGCGACTTCACCCGAGCCCACACTTCGTCGCAGTTCCTGGCCATTCTCCGGCAATTCACGCAGCTCACTGACCTGCGAGTATACAACTGCAGCATTGAGGTGGAAAGAACACTGCCCATTCCCCTCCCCGCCCTGCGATCACTCGAACTTGCGAGCATCTCATTTGACGTGGATCGCTTCCTGCAGATTCTCGAGCCTGGACCGCGTGCCATCGTCCAGGCCGCGTGCATCGATACGTTGGTCCTCCCAAGGTCGGAGGTTGTCACTCATGCTTCCAGACTGGCATTCGCGGACGGCAGCCTGCGCCTGGCGGTCCTGGGCCAGAGTGGAGCCATCTTCGTCAAGGCGATCTTCCGGCAGAATCCTGAAGCGTCACAGAGGGCGAGCTGGCACTCGGAAATTCTCGCGAGCGTGCCGATGGGCCGGATACGGGAGTTCTGGTACCAGCCGCCCAAACATGCCGATATGTACGACACCCGCGCTATCTTTCGATCCCTTGACGGCCTGGAGACACTGTCGTTGACGACGCACTTCATCAGTCGGCGGACCATTCTCGGATACACACCGGAAGAAGACCATGACGAGCTCTCGGCCGGCGCCCTGTTCTCCTTTGAAGGCAGTGGTCGCGATATCGTCGCTCTGTGCCCCAACCTCAAGATGCTGCGAATCCGATTCTGCTTCCCTTTGATTGGAGTGGACTTGTCCGGGCAGCTTTCCACTTTCCTAGAAAGGCGCAGGAGGAGCGGACATCCCATACAAACCGTCATTTTGGAAGCGTCGGCGCGAGAGGTTATACCAAGTCTCGGGGACATGGGTGATTTCCGAAGGATTATTCAGTGTAGGATCGTCGATGCGAAGTCCCCTCTGTTGGATCTGCCAGAGAAGTCGCCTTTTGCACTTCACAACACTTGGAAGTCTTGGGCAAGGAATATGTTTCCGTCTGCCTGTTTTGCATATTGATTGAGAAACCACTATCGTATAATAGGAGGCCTAGTACGTGCGAACCACCACTACGTGTCTTAGATAGAATGTTTACGATATGGCACTTGTGAATACTGACACACCCCGTGATTTGGTACTCAAGATTTGCTCATTCTCGGTTCATCATCCAGATCTACGTTTATGTATACCGGCTGATACCCATTGCAACCACTGGTAACATGGATTCGCCAAAATAATACCCAAATCAGTACAAATGAGGGATGTGCTTGCAAAGCTCAATGTTGATCGCTGTGTGAAGGTGCGAACCATTCCCTTTGCGCCGCCAGGTCTAGCTCAGCTCCAGTTCTCAAGAGGCCTCAATCTCGACTCGGGCCTCAGATGCACCTCAAATATGTGCGCAAATATTGACGGAAGGCTGTCATAGGGACGTAATTCTGTCATTCCTTCCAGCTCCCGGCTAGACATCGAATAGTCATTCACCACTGGCATCATCCTAACATATCGACTACCAGCAAAGTCGCTTGCATCATTGTCGACGGGTGCATGAAAAGAGCGCATCGAAAAGTCTAGCTCTTGGCTTCTACTTCTGACCAAGCCACAGGCGTTCTGTCGCCTGTCTCGAAGTCCCAACGTGCGTGAATTTCGCCGTCTTCTTCCTAGTCACCCATTTTCATTAGCGAAGGCATGCTCCTGCAAACCAAAGAAAGGCATGCGTCCTGCTGATCCGGTGGTAACAAGATCACAAATTATCAACTGAACACAAGAGAACTGAGCGAGCGCCCGCAAGGTATCACGCCAGCCACCGCCCATCGGCATTTCCCCCGGTACCACGTGGATACCTTGCTCCCGCATATTTTTCACGTTTTCCTCCCACCTCTGGCGAATCGAGACGCCCTATACGATCCTATCTTCGCCACAGTACTCCTTTCACTAGCTGGCGTCTGATCGGCGGAATTTGGTCTGAAGAAAGCGCGAGTAATCCGAATATCAACGACGTACCTATTCGCTATGCTGGCGATTCTCTTGCGCAGTGTCACTTTGGCACCCTGGGTATCCTACCCTCCCCTCGGCTGCGACATGCTCCCATTCATCTGCCGTGCAGTTTCGTGATGCGCCCTCGGAGTTATCCTCTGCTATGAGATGGCTTTCTTGTATACTTTGAGGCAGGCCCAGGGCCTGAACCTGCCATCAAGTTCTCTTCTCATCTCGGGCAAAATCCTAACCTCAATTCACGTCGGAGAAATGAGTCCTTCTGGTGCCTGCTGCGTACCTCCTAAATCGCCTGCCCTTGCTTTTAGAAATCCCCGTGTAATACATGGATGTCTGCTCCGATTCTCACGCTCATCATCCGTGGCACCTCAGGGCGACTAGACGCGAAGCCGCCACAGTGCTGCCGAAACTATTCGAAAAAGTTCTGTATTGTGGTCACTTTACGGTTTGCTCTAAGGACCGGACGGGGAGGGAATTTCATCTTGCATGTGCGCTGGAACTCACATCGTCTTTACTTGCTTCGCGCGAGACGAGGTGGATGTTACTCGCCTGCTGCAAGCGAAAGAGAGTGGGTGTTATTACCTCTTAAATGACACCTCCAACGACCTCCGGGTATCGTTCGCCAGCTTGTCACCGGCAGCAGCACCGCTAGCTGCCATGACTTCTGGGTCCCGGTCTTGGAGCACGCAGAGGTGCACCAAATTAGTTAGATTTTGCCACCAAGCGGGACCGAAATCGGGTCCCTCGAGGTCGAAATCAGCGGAGTCGACCTGGCTGGGGACTTTCACTCCCACCACCACTCGGTATACTATATCGGAACCGCGACAGTCTAGGCGATCCTAGTCGGTTCTTGCACTGCAATTCCGGTCGTTCAACGGCTGCTTCTGTCGATGCAATCTCCCCGGTCTACACGTGATCGTGCATTGAGCTCCAGTGTATCCAGGAAAACGCGCATAGACTGCTCGTCTGCGTATAAAATGGATTCCGGAGGGCTCACAATTCTGCATCAAGCTCAGCCAGCCAACTCACAGCAGCTCTTTCGCCTCAGAACCTCGCTCTCACTTTTTCTAATCACTCAAACCAGCACTTCATCATCATGCCCGACTGGCCGCCTTACCCCTCTGGTCCGTTCACTGGCGAGTTCGTCGTTGGCGGATTCGGTGGTTTACCCTTCCAGGCGTGCAAATGGGTCATGAATCAGAGCGGGCTCGTCGTCAAAGGACTCGACGTGTGGTACAACTCGAGCGAGCTACGCGGCATTCAGGTCACGTTCTCGGATGACTCCCGCTCCAACGTCTTCGGCACGCCAAGCAACACGCACGCCAGCGTGACGTTTGTCCCAGGGGAGCGCATCACTTCGTTGACTCTATGGGGCAACGGGCACGGCACACGCACCGGTCGGATCCGTCTTACCACCAGCGCAGGACAGGTATGTACAATCCACTTGGAAATAACTCATCAACTTAACATGTGTCACAGACGTTGGATGTCGGAAAAAATACGTCTGGCCTGAAGGCTAACAATGCGGCGATTGGCTCTGGCATTCTCGTCGGCATGGTTGGCCGCTCTGGTAATGACATCGACATGCTCGGTCCCGTCTTCCTCAATGGCGAGGTCACGAACATTTCCATTTCCAACGTCGTCTACAACCCTCCCCTCACCGGGAGCTCCGGAATTTCCGAGATGACGCTCGATCAGGTACACTACAGCAATCCACCAAACGCGACGCAGGACCTGCCGTGGGTGTTCCAAGGTTCGCTCCAACGCACGACGACCACGTCATTCACCCAGGCGACGAGCATCACTTACGGTCTCTCGGTCTCTACGGAGGTCTCTGCGGAGCTCTTTGGCATTGGAGGGAAGGTTGGGAGCACCTACACGTGGCAGAGTACTAGCCTGAAGCAGACGACTACCTCGACGTCTTTCGCTAAGACACTCACGTGGGAGATCTCAGGAGTGTTGGGGCCAGGCCAAGGTATCACTACCACATCATTTTGCCAGCAGGGTGTTGGCAATACAAAATACATCGCGACCGTCACGCTTGAGCTGTCGGACGGTACAGTCAGCTCGTACCAGGAGTCTGGCGTATTCAGTGGTGTTGTCTACTCCGATGCGGAGGTGACGACTAAGCCGGACAACTAGATGGGACTTGTAGGTTAGGGACCATACAGATTTTTGACTGAGCATTTGGTAACATGTACTCGACCCACTCTCGTTACATCATTTACCGAGTTGTGCATATGTCCGAGCTGTACTGTCTCTTATTCCATGCGCTTCTGACAAATTCAGTTCGTTATTGGGATCTCACATAATTCCGCCGTCCTGATATGCTTACTGCTTGGATGCATCAATACATTATATTGCTCAGGACTCACACGAGAGTTCCAAGTTTTGTTCAGGAGCGTGTATGTAGGACACTAGTGGCCGGCCCAATCATGGTACATTGAAGTGCCCATACACAGCTCGGCTGAGAAAGCCGAGCGCTACCACGTGAAGACTCTGTGATGGGCACTTAGTGTCGTCCACAATCATCATAACTGCGATAACGCTAATCACACAGCACTTGGCCCGACACGTACTCGCCGAATCTATTCTATACATACGAGACTTGACAAAGTCTAGAACTCCGACCCCCCTTCTCTTTTCCGACTTAGTCTTCGGCCACGAACAATGGCTTCTCGTGGATTGCGATCGCACCAGTGCTTGGCTCGACTATTGGAGATATTGAATGAACTCGATCAGCTCGATAAATCGGTGTTCTGCATGAAGTATGTTCAGCTTGATGTATCTCCCTGCATACAATATACTCATGACGTGTCTATCCTGCTATCTCAGTCATAAAGAGGTGCGTGCGTTCGAAGTACCGTCATCAAAGCCGCAAGCTCACAAGGGCTGATCCGGTCAACCTTGGTGTATAGCTGAAGGAGATGGAATCTGCACTAGCAACCGCTTCTACCTTCGTTCAGTCTCTCATGAACACCCCGCCGCCCATCAACCGTCTTCCTCCTGAGATTCTGAGCGACATCTTCTTGAGAGTCCCTGGAATACAGAAGCGTCCATTTCGGTCTCAATCCCCATTCATTGAATGTGCGGAGGCTTTGCCACTAACACACGTGTGTAGCTATTGGAGAGAAGTTGCTATCAACATGCCTTACCTATGGGCTCACATTCGCGCACCTTCCTTAATCGACTTCTCCCTGACGCGTTCCAGAGGAGTGCCACTCCATGTGATCTGGTGTCGCGAGAATGCAACTCGCGTCGAGTCCTTACTCTCTAGCGGGGTTGCAGTACAGGAATTGTGCTGTTACGATGGTTCAATGACTCCCGACCGTATTGACTACCCTGCACGCTTTCTCAAAACGCTGCACATGGAGGACTGTCTCCCTGCAGGAGACGAGGATGTCTCTCTCTTTCGTGACCAAACTCCATCTCTCCGCCAAGTGGTCATCATTAGATGCGCTCATTTCCCCACCAATTCCTTCGCGGACCTGACATACCTCTGCATCGAACAATGCGCCGCCCCTATACGCCTATCGCGCATCCTGAGCCTATTCTCTGCCTCGCCCAGCCTGGAGAAACTCACGCTTTGGGAGGTAGACCTACAGGACGACTCGGGACCCACACACGTTGTATCCCTCCCTATGCTGAGGTACATAGACCTAAAGCTCCAGAAGGTGCAATCTGCGGAGATCCTCGTATCTCACTTGGCCCTTTCAGCTAAGATCGGGGTCCTCCTGTATGGCCACAGTTTTTCGGCGCTGAAATCAGTCTCGGGGTTGATCAAAAACACAACCAAATTGATTGTCGCACTCAATCAAGATGTCTTCCATGCCATTGCTATGGGCACTGTGGGTCAATCTGCAGGCGTTCACGCAGCTACACAAGTGGGAAATCCTACGTCGATTAGTGGCTTGCTCGATATAGTTGACAAGGCAATCTCCTTCCCACGTATTCGCACTCTGATGACTAAAGGCTACTCTGCATTCGACAAAACGAAGATGTTCTCAATCCTGCGGAAGTTGACCTCTCTTACGGCACTCACTGTAGACAACACGGAGGCCTGGGATGATGATATTCTGCTCGCCTTGTTCTGGTATTGTGAAGACAACATCACTCCACTTTGCCCCAAGCTGACGACCGTACGCATTCTGACGGAGAACATTGCAGACGATTCAACTATCCTCGCTTTGGCGGAGGCTCGGTTCAATCAAGGTTATCCCATATCTGAACTGATCATCGAATCATACGACCAAGTTCCTGCCATAGAAGGAATCAACAAGTTCGTCTCCAAGGTGCGGTACAAAACCATCATCGGAGAGCCAGATGTTCCGTATGTTATACGCGGGCGGAGGACGCAGCATACCAGTTGACGGCTGTCGTGAGTCTGAAGTTCCATCGCACTCATCATCTTCGATGATCAATTTTGTGAGATAGTCCTTAGCATTTGGCATGGACCGCTGTCTCACGTATGAATAACGGGCACACGTCTTGTAGGGATTGTATATAGAAGCAAATGTTATCTCGGCGTTCACGCTGGAACATTTCTGATCTTCGAATGATAGCGCACTTATCCCAGCTGTTTCCGGCTCCTGCTCCGTTCAGGCAGGTCGCGGTAAATACGGCACTTCCAATCTAGCTTCCTGGAAATGACTGGTTCTGATGACCATTGATCCAAGAAGGTATCCATCGATCGTATCGCGCCGCGCTTCGCCCTGCAGTCACGGTGACTTCGATGCCCACGACGCATTGAGGTTCGCTGCACGATCCGCCGTGCACGATCCGTCTCGGGTGGCCGACCCGGAAGTGCGTAATGAAAACGTGCCATGCAACCACCTGAGCAGAGATCCGCTCGATACGAGCGTCCACGAGTTCAGCACGCTCGCTCATGCTCGTCCGCATGCCAGTGCGGCCGTGGCGCGCCATCTCATGCCGTCGGCCGGCCGTATCTTCCAAGACATTCTCCGGCTGTGAAGGCTGGGCATGTAGGGCGCGAAGCATAGCGGAATCGACGAAGGAGGGAAGTCGCCGGAAGGGGAATAATATCAGAGTTTGTGTTTGCCTCGCGGCCGGGCCCCGGGAACCCAGATAATATCGGCGGTGTAGCGCCAAGGGCAGTATGGAATCTTAGATCAGTATCATTCCCTGAGGGGTACGGGAATCCATCGTTTGTACCACCAAATCGATTTTGCACGAGGATGAGTTGACGGCTCGGCGTATTGTGGTACGTTGACCCCGACCGGTGCTCTCACTGTTCTCTGCGTGGTCTTCTGTAGTAACCGAGGATGGCCGGCACGTGTGAGCACGTGTGATGGTTCCAGGAAAGGTAATTGGGTACCGCACAGTCAGGCACCGATCACATCCAGGCGACGCTGTTTGGCCGGGAGAGTTTCACGGATGCAACTAGGTGCAAGTGCAACTCGAGAGTTTCTCGTTTGGCTGAGGCAGATATCTTAGAGAGGTCTTCAGGAGCGATATCATCAGGTTTGCTTTACGCATGCTGTGTTGTTACTCGGAAGCACCGGAGATATGATGTCTCAAAGGAATGAAATGTAGCCGCCGGATCGGGGAGCCTGGAACTCGGTATCTTGCGCTAACATAACGGATAGCTTATCGCGCATATGTAAGTCCAATGCCAAATCAGCTAGGCCTCGACGCATCATCACAGCGACCAGGTTGTTTCAGACAATTCCTCTCTGCTTGCGATGCTGTCTTCGTCATGGCAAGAACTCCTCCTCGTCTTACGATAGTACTCCAGGCTGAACGCCAGGGATTTGAACCAGGCCTGACAAATGATCTGTCTTCATAAGCATTCGAGACCAGTTCCAGCTCTGATGGGGCTATTGCCGCCGACACAATGCAGAAAGACTCATGTCACGTATGTCCAGCCAAATCCTTGCGTTCCGTCTGTGCTAACAAAGTAAGCTTTCAGAGTTTGAATCCATACTCCATTGTTCACCAAGCAGTGGGTGGAGCCTGGTTCGCACCTCGGAGCATCCAACACGAGTAGAATCCAGATTACACACATCACCCTCGCGGCGCCAGTCAACTCAATCGCTGAGTCAGGCTCAAGATACGAGCGGCAGCTCTAACTCAGACCCAGTCCGGCTGAATACGATACCAGTCCAGCTCACTTCGTCGATTATCCATCCCACCGCATGCCGCCCGCTCGGCTGCCCGGAACCCTGCCCGCCCCGCCGGTATGCATTACATCCCCCGCCGCAAACGGCAACTCTTGCCTTACTCGCCTGCGCATGCGCGCAGCCATGTGCGCCTCAACTTTCGTTCCCATCCCCGTCCCCACGCCCGGGCCTAGGCTGCGGCTGTCGGCGTCAGACCCTCTCATGCCATGTCCCACTGTCACTCGCAGCCGTTTGCCAGTGGGACGTCGACTCAGCTCGGGGAACCGAGCAGGTGCTGACGACATAGACCGAACACCCGTGCGGCGGGCTGTCGCAAATTACGAAGCGAAGCCCATGGGACGACCGTGCGCCTCTGGCGCGGATTGTCATGACGTCGTGCGGTATCAAATTCGCGAAAGGCACCGAGCGCGCTGCGCGAGTGGGCTCAGGCTAGATCCGGACGGGCGTGCGTGTGTGCGAGCTACCCTCCCGTGACACGATTCCGTGCGCCGCCACCGTTCTCTGTGTCCATGCCTGTCGCGCAGTTGGGACAACGCCGGCGAGAAGATGACTTGTGACGCAGCGCATGGACAACCCGGAGCGAGGTCGGAGGCTGGACGTCGTCTTGTGGCGGACTGCAGATGCCGAGCTATATCGGACGAGTTTACAATGAAATACTGGACGCCGCTTCCGCCGCCGTGGATCGTCATTGCTGTGTCCCGCAGTACCAGACGCCGGACGATGTCCATGGGTCTCCTACATTGGTATGTGTGTGCTCTATGAAGCATGTTTTAGTCTCATCATTGGCTGAATCTGTCAAGGGCGTAGACTCTCTGCGGGCCCGCTGAGGCTTAGCTTCGACGCTCCTTCATTCTTCGCCCTGGACCAGCTTCCATTTAGCAAGCATTTCGCGGCCTTTGTACCTGCGAGTTCGACGCCGATACTAGTCAGCGAATGCACCCCGTGTTAGCATGAGTCGCATGCTACCGGCGGGACCTAAGGGAATGCTTTCTCCGAAGACGAACGTGCTTGAAGTGCTGATGGAGGCCATCAATCAATGTCTACTGCAGAGCTTCGCGAGCCGGGCGGGCCTAGATTCTGCCTTCGGTAGAGTGGTACGTGCGTGAATTCGTCCAATGGCTCCCTCTAATGCAGGCCGACTTCCACCAGTGGTTACCCCGCCCCGAAATTCGTACTCTCTCGCATCTTCCAGACGATGCCGCGCTCGGACGGACGCCTAAGCCCAGAGATAACAAGCAAGCGTGAGATGGACGCCGGACACTCCCGTACCGAGCGCCACAGGAAGTCAAAATCGACCTGGCCCTGCCCGGGTACAAGCACATGCGGCAAACGTGACGCCAGACGGCCCTGTCTTCCGCACAACAAAATACAGCCGCCCCAGAGGAAGCATCCCTGCGCGTTTCCCCGCGCGGAGCCTCGGGCTGAATTCGACTCGTCCTACCCTTTCTGGGACCCGCCATTGCCAACACCCTGGAGCTGTCACTTGACCCCGGCGGTATAATCAGAGACGCTCCACATTCTTGCCTGCTCCACTTGTAGGTACGCTGCCGCGGGATTGAGGCGGCAGGTGCAAGGCGAGTGCGCCTTGCTGGCAGTAGCCGGAGAGTTGTCGCGGGCACCTGCAACTTTGTCCGTCTGTGCCTTGGGGCAGCCACAATGTACGTCGTCGCTTCGCGCGGCGGTAGAGCTTGATTGTGCTGATTGTGAGATATTACAGGTGGCGTGGCGCGACTGCAGATCGTCGTGCATTGTCCCGTGGGCTGGCCGATAGCTTTACGTGACTCGCGCGGCTTCTCCGGATACTTGTGCAGACTTATCCAATCTCAGATCGCGCGTGCAAGGGCAAGTGTAGATATGTACTCGCGCCACACATGCAGCAGCTCTGCGGGTGGGTACGTGCCCTGTCGCACGGGCCCGCCCCGCTTTTATGCCCGCACTGCGCGCGGCGCTCCACCATCAGCGTGGGCGGATGATGATGCAGATACCGAAGGATCAGCGACGTGTGCTGGCTGGTGTGCGCAGCACGCTCGGGGGACGAGGGTCATAATACCGACAGCAGCGGTGGCATGTGTGGTCGCCTCTGAGCTGTTTCACCGGATGCACAGCCCCTAAAGTTATGACTACAGCCTGCTGTGGTGACCGCGTTGCGATAGATGCCAGTCGCGACGGGTGGCCCTCGAGCCCTCGAGGGTGTTGGTGTGCGACGTGCGGTTGTTGAGCAGTAGTTTACAATTAGCTAGTAAGTTGGATGGTCGGAGTGGAATAAATTGAGGGATAATTTGTTGCGTGCAAGGATGGCGTTTAAGCCCAAAAGGGCGGACCCGAGAGTGTGGAATGGAAAGAGACGCTGTAGCCACCAGTTGCCCGTCTTGCCTTGCCCTGGCCGCTGCCGTTGACCTTCCGCCGACTTGACTTTCACGCCCATTGTTGCGCTTCCTTCCATACCACCACCATCTCCTCCCCTCCTCCCGCCGCCATGCAGCGCATCGCCGCCGCTTCGTCCACGACCTCTCAACATCGCTCGACGCAGCGAGCACGGAAGCGGTGAGACCAGCCCCGCCGCACGCCCGCTCGACCGCACTCATCCCACCCTCTTTCCACCAGTAAACTGCTCCGAGAACATCTTGTCCTCACCCTCGAGGTAGATCCTATTCAACCCTTCGCGAGCTCGCGCTGATCTCCCGCAGACCCTCGGCACGCTTCAACCGCCCCCTACCCTTCCCTCGCCCCCAGCGTCGCGATCTGGCTCGCCACAACCAGGCACCAAGCGCAGGCCACCTGCAGATATCGAGCGCGGCCAGACCAAGAAGCCACGCACGTCGGTGGCCGCCCCCAGCCAGCCACGGCCACCTGTAGTTACGACCTACCTGCGCTCCGAGCCGTCCGAGGAGGGCGAGCTGCACGAGGACCCGCCTGCCCCAGCGCCCGTTCCCGCCCCCGCACCGGGACCGGCGCCGGCACCTGCTCCAGCACCAGCGTCGGCGTCTGCGCCCGCCCCGGTGGCTGCGCCGCCTACGACCCCAGTATACCGCAACCCGCCACCACAAGCACCTTTAGACGTTCCGGTGCGAAGGCCCCGGCGCGGGCGCCCGACATCGCAGTATTGGGATGAGCTATCGAACAAGTTCCACCTCCACGGGCGCGCCCTCAAGTACTCCGGCACTGCACGCATCTGGTCAACATACCCCACTACGCATAAGGACTACCACCCACTCACAGATCCGCCACCCGTGGGGTCGATGTACCACAAGTATGGGCATCTGATCGCGCGCCTGGAGCTCCTCGATGCACTATCCTGCTTTGCGTACGGGTTCTGGTGCCGCGACATGCAACGCGGCGCGCGGAATCTGCACAGCTGGCGGTCGATCACTGGATACCTTGGCTACTGCAGAGAGCGTTGGGCGTCGGAAGATATCACAGACGAGTGTGAACGGGCGTTTCTCGGCCTTGTGTAAGCTACCCGAGCTTCATTTCTTCTTATCGTGCATGTCGCTCACTGCACTCAAGGTGGCTGCTCGAGGGCTTCATCCACACGAGGATATACGTCACGGAAGCGAAGCTCGTCGCAGAGGATTGCGCAGGCCAGCTTATGCGGCTTAGAGCCTTGGCCGAGGCCGAAGCGGCGCGGGTCTCTTCGACACAGAGCGTCTCGCCAACAGTGCAACCGCCCGCAATGCTTCCATCTCCGGTCACTGACAGCGCTAATTCTACCCCCACAAATCGTTCGACCGATACACCGGACGCCTCGAGTAGCAGGACTGCCCCGCCAGCTCCGCCGCCACGGCCGCCACCTCAACGATCGGGCGATCCCTGGGCTCCCGAGAACCTCCCTGACAGCCATCACACCATACCGATACATGCCGCTGCTATAGCTTCGCGACATCTTGTGGCTTCGTCCGTCGGTACAGCGCGCATTGCGTTCCAACAGGCCCAGCGATACATCACGCTACCGCTCCTCGCTAAGCACTACCCTCGCACATTTGCGCGGATGGTCCACTCCAGCCTCGCTGCCACCGATGAGCATGAACCCGACATGGACGACACAGAGGGTGAACTATTTTGGCCCGGCCTCAACGGAACCGGCGAGGGCATCGCATGGGTCTGTCTCATGACGAAGGCTATGATCAGCGAATTTAGCTCACGATGTGGTTACATGGGCTTCGAGGGCGTTGTCCCTAAGCCCAACGGCCCAGAAGGCTCCGAAATGGAGGGACCCTCCGCCGACACCGGCCCACGCTAGCGCGCCTCGCTGCCCCGCAGATGCCACCTATGTACCGCCTGTCAGCCTGCATTCTGTTTCATGGACATTTCCTCTCCGACTGGACGCTAGACGCACGGGCCTGCCGCCGATTACAGAGCCCCGACGTTTACCCCCCGTGGCGGCCGGAGGCCCGTTATCTGGATTCCTCGGCCGTGCACACGCCCGCGCCCATCACCATAGACTGCCCGCTGTACCACTAGCCCGCCCACGTCCTGCATCGCTAGCCTGCGCCCCCCGGTGTATCGCACCCTGTAAAACATGCCTCGCCGCATCATCACCTCGCCACGCCCACAACACAACATAACACTGTACTACCAACCTGTACCATCACGATGGCCGGGCACAAAAGCTCCCAGGCTCCGCCCTGCCTCACGCCGTGCACGGCGCGCTGGCACGATGGCGTTGTCATGCTGGCCTGCCAGACCTGCGCGGCATAGACTCGGACTCGGCCGGATTTGTTCTTGACTTCGGGCGGATTGGATTTATTCACTGATTTGTTCGCGCATACATCTTTATCATACCCCCGCACGTAATTTACCCCGCACCTGCCGTATCTCCCTCTTGCATATCCATATCTCCATATCACCACAGCCATATCTCCCACACCATGCCTGTGCCTCGTATCCGTATCCATATCCCACTTCCATATCCCCCACCCTCTGTTCCCACCGTCTCGCGTCTTGTGGTATATCATATTTATCCATCCCTCGGAATACACTCTGGATATCTGGCGTATTCTCGGACACGACTGTGTCTCGTGTGAGGCGGGGCCCCGACGTTTCTGAAAATGGCCTGCAGATCCGGGGCCTGGCCGGCGGAATGAGTCCCTCGAATGCTTTGCGGTTATTGTCTGCGATTGGCTGCTCCTATCCGCATGATGTGGTCCCTGCTACTGACAGCTGCTCCAATCCATGGGAGCGTCTAGACATCTGTCACGTCCGCCCCGGTATGGGCAGGCGGGCACAGCACAGGGTATGCACGCTATTTAGTGCTCTCTTCTCACATGTCTCCAGACTGCTCTGGACGCAGGCCCGCCGTCTCGCACGTCCCGCCGCTTGGCGGGGGAGTTACTGCGCGCAATGCTACATTGTGCCGAATCTGGGCAGCGATGGGGACCTTCGACGAATGGCACGCGCGACGGAGATGTCCTGTGCGCGTCCGAGACCGTTCGCACCGAACATGCTGCTTCCCCCCGATGCGTGCCCCGCGGGGCCAATCACAGACACGTCAACTGTCAATCTGCGGTATATTGAGAAGAGGGCGAGAGCCTGCGTTCGCCCGGGGAGCTTAATCTGCCGCAGGGTCAACCTTGCCCTCGTGAGTATGCGGCTCCCGACGCCCGGTCGTGCTGCACCTCTACGAGAGGCGTCGGTCCCGCGATACAACTGCGGATGGAGACTCGTGCTAAAAACAAACGTCGAACTACAGCGAAATGCGGATGTCGCTGGTGTGAGGCTGTGTTGCTCAATTCATGCCAGTTCGTGTGTGGGCTGTATTCGGCATGTCAGGTGAGGCGGGCAGCGACCGTCCGTCTCGGAAAGGCGTACAGCATCAGTCAGTCGGTCTATTTGTAGACCTGAGGAATGATAGATTGTGGCTGGGCAGATCACCGGCGTCTAGAACTGTACTTCAGGCTATCGGAAGCACCGGCCCAGAAAGCTAGCCGAGCAAGCGCAACTCGCACCGGTGATTGCGATACCGCACGTTGAAGCGCGAACAGGCGCGAACATGACTGTTTTTTGCGCGACGCAATGATGACTGTGATGGTCCACAGTGCTTGCGGAAATGACTTGGAGTGAGAGGGATTTGCCTCGCGGTCAACGGGAATCAAGGCACCGACGTGTATCACGAATTATCTCCGCCAGGTCCCAAGCAAGTCCGCATGCTAGCAGCTGCGATCCACCCAGGGACGATAACAATTGTTATAGTGTGATACGTCACCGAAGAACCGAGGGACCATTTCATGTATCGCGGATACATATCCTAGCAACCGCAAGTTTTTGTCGCAGTCGATGAGATCATCGTGCGGTTTTGTCGTATCCATGACTTCGATACAAATTCCAATATCTGCCGCTTGCTGTAGAAATTTGAGATTTAGCTTGCCCCATTCATCCGAATATTCTCCTGCATAGAAAGACCTCAGCTTCCGACGCTACAGTGTTAGCAAAGTGTCAGGACTTGGTGACAACCAACGAGGTCAACAGTATATTATCTAGACTGATACATCGGTATGCCCACCAACTGACAGGTGTATCATAGCTATCCTCAGCTAGTTCGACGATTTCTGGTTGCGATATTTTAATGTTCGAGAATCGCTGACATCGCTTCTCCACGGGAATCTGTCTCGTTTCGGATCGTCTCTTTCCCAGAGCCTTTGCGCGACCTCTGCAAACTTCCAGAACGAAGCCTTGAGGGTGGCAAAGGGTAGATGATGGCCGCATTTAGCGTTGGTGCAGCGACAACATGTGGATGAACACGTGCCAGTATGATAAGATCATAGAAGCCGGTCCTTCGCTCAGGTGATTGTGAGGCAGGATTTCATTTCGCTTATCGGACCAGGAACCGGGCATGAGATCGTACAGCGGATCGCAAAGAGAACGAAGCAAATGAGTTCCGTTGATCATATATATTTAAATGCAAGCGTCGACCCGTCTCTGCCACGGGTGAAGAAACAGGAAACGTGTGATGTTTTACTAAAAGACAGGATAGTACTGTCTCCAATATCAACATAAGAGGAGATACGAAGCGTCAACTCCATCGCATGTCTTGTAGCATGTGCAGGTGCAACCCCATTCCCTCTAAATACAACACTTAGGTGTGAGATTGACATACACCTAGTATTTCAACACACTACCGTTTGTCAGAACATTGACGACTGTGACCTCTCTGTTCTCTAAATGGTTCAACTTTGCAGCGTATGCAGAATCCTGCACGACGTCTGAGTGGCTTGCACCGGTCGATATTCGACGTGTTCGTAAATTCTTCTACGCCGGATGTCGCTACCACTTCGCTTGGATCGAAATTTTGCCTTCAATTTTGGTGGATTATAAGCGGCAGTGTTTCTGACCCAGGCGCTCAGAAAATGAGTACACGGAGCTAATGCATTGCGGTATCATATCGTGGTCGAAACACTATGCGAAGACGTAATGCCGTGAACTTTGAGAGAGGCGAGACGTATAGTCGAAGGTCTATGGACGCAGAGAATTCGAGAATTCTTGATAAATGCTGGTTGTCCCGTCAACAAGGTAGGAAAATTTCGATGTTGGGTAGCAGCTTCAGAGCCGAATGTGAAAGGCTAGATTCCCATACATTTTGAACCCCGAGTTCTGTGATACTCGCCAGGAAAGGGGTTTCGACGACCATGTCCAACCAGCGCGGCCCTTAAGATTGTTGTAGTTGAAGTGGGGGAAGCAATGAAGGGACCGATGTGTGAAGGCCTGCTGTTGGTCCGGCGAATATCACTGTTGGGCTGCGGCGTAGATTCGAACCAATCCGTGTAATGTGCATTGCGCCGGGCCACCAACGCAAGGAGAGTATTGGCTTTATGCAGTCTGCATTGGGCGTGAGTCGGTAAGGTTGAAAAGGGGCAAGAAAGCACATTCACTTGAACTGTGATGGATGATCGATGACGAATGAGCATAATTGGGTAAGCCGGACATTCATTCATTTGTATGTACTGGCGTCCGCATGGCACAAGTGGTGCTCAATAGCGAGATGACGAAACTGACAATGACCGGACAGAAACAGGGCAAAGTGCGAGACGGACAGGTACGAGATAATCTGCATGTCCAACTATGTAAGCACATGGCATTTATCTTCCGGAAGGTGTGTCGTGTTTGTCAGAGTAAGAGACGACTGCGTTCCCCACCAAATAGCAGAAACCTGTCACTTCACGGTGCTCACCTGAATGCGTTGGCCCGACGCCCTATCTCGCTCAGGAAACATAACGCATCCACTAATTCTTCAGGTAATCGAGCATATAGTTTTCCTCGCAATTTGGAGCTTGATTGGAGCTTGATCGTCCTGTTCCCACGTGTGGAGCGAGCAGTCGAGGGCCGGAATGGAACAGAAGTTGGATTGTTCAACTTCAACTGTGCGTGCGCTTTCGTCCAAGTTACTTAAAACTTCCGAGAGCTTGCTATGTTAGGAATGCACGAAGTTAGCTGGACTCTGGAGGATGTGATACCAGTAGTACTGGGCTGTTTTCGTGCAAAATAGTAGTTACTGTTTTTCGTGAGAGCCACAAGAAAATCGCAAACACAACGTAGGCAAATGATATGAGAAGGCAGTATCATGACGAAGGTCTATTAGTTTCGAGTGTCGACATTATTGCGGTACCTGACCAGCATCTAATCTAATCTTACACCTTGATCGAGTCGAGCCACATGGCATGGGCGTCTATTCTGTCTGCGCCGCCTTGTGGACCGTGGTGAATGCAGCGACATTGAGCTGGCTTGATCTCATACTGAAATGCACTCTTGACACAGCGTCGACCTGCTTATACAAGGCTATAGTCAACCAGCGACAATAACGAAGCTGCGCACCACGCTTCCTGGCGTTACAACATATCTTTCAGAGCATGCATGTTCGGCATTCAACGTACCTTCCAACCGGATTGAACCATCCAGGTTGCTGAATCGCACTGCAGTCCTTACATAACGATCAGGTGAGTTCAAAGGGGACCTCAATAGCTCGTAAAATTGATGAACTCTGCAAGCCCCCCTCGTTAAGGCGTCCGAGAACTTCTCGGGAAAGTCTGTCATAGGATGGCCAAGGGAGAGAGGGAGCCCCCACCAATATACGAATTACATCCACCAGATTGGCTCCCAAAGGCTCATTTATCAGCGGACATAGGCAAGAAGCTTATGCCGGAACGCTCTAGACTTATATTGATGATCCCTTCACCTAGGATATCTTGGATTTCATCCGCCCCGTATCAAACAAGACGAGGATGTTCTCACTGAGACCAATGTCAAGAATGGATTGGTCCTGCCGCTCGCGGTTCCCGTAAGCTGACGGAGTGGGAGCTACGCATTTTTCTCACTTCCATATGCAGGCGGAAACATACAGTGCCCAAGACAACGTGAAGGGCCGTCTTATGCACGAGAATGCGCTGCGGGAATTGGAAGAACTTATGGACCAGATTCTCGCCCGTCGATCCGATAATGTTCCACCCATACCGTACGCCATCATCTGCATAGACGGCTTTGATTTCTCATCAGAGTCATCGTCAGTACATCGACCTTCCGAATGCCTTCCAGGGTGACGTTGAACGACGCCAAACGCCAAGCATGGTTCGCCGACCTCGCGAATCCGGATGTTCCTCTAGCCAAGCTCGGCAAAAACGTGCCCCACGGTGCCAAAGGACACGACCTCTTGGATCTCCTGCACTCCAACAGGGTAGCAATCCCTCGTGCGGTGTGGTTCCTGAGAGTCTTCGGGAGCAATGAGACGGTGCGCACCTTACTTTATCTAGATGTCATTAGACCAACACGCCCGTGCAGGCCGGCCTCAGAAACAAACCCACCTACATTCCAACCCAGTACAGCATTGATTGGGCGAATGTAGTTACTGGATACCTGAAGAAGCAGCTCGCAGAGATCTCACTACCCAGCCAACCTCGACCAGGTCTCAACATCAAACAAACCTTCAAGGGTATCCTGGCTGATCCTGAATCTCGTGAGAAGTGGATCTCACGCTTCGCATACAGGTACGAGAACAATCGTGCGCTTCCCCTTTTCATTGTGCTCATGACCTCTGAGCCTCAATTTACTTCGAGCTTTCTACTCGGAAGGACTCGTGGATAATCGGACATTCCTATCTTGGCTTGTCCAGCAGATGGCAACTTGCAATCTGGCGCAGCTTGGTTTCATTACTAGACTAGCGGACGAATATTTGGACGGGATGCTCGTCAACCGTGCGCTGACACATTCCTTCGCTGAAGCGTGTCTGATCAAGATCAAGGAGGTGGAGCTTACATACAGAGACACTTACGCTGATGCTGATCGACTTTATAGTTGCACGCAAGTACAGGCAAGGAATACCTGGGTGATGTGGAGATGACGCTGAGGAGTCTCATTTGTGTGAGTGAAACCTGACCCTGGGAAGATGAAGGCATAACTGAATGTTTTGAGTAGCGGATGTTTCTCGCCTTACCGGACGCATTTGTCAGCCCGCGTACATGGCAGTCACATGCCAACACGTTGGAGGACATTCTATTCGGCAGTGTCGACTCTGAGCAGCCAAACGGCTCTGCGCAGACAACGAAGGCTCTACGTGAAATCATAGAGTCGCATTTCAGTGACATCAGAAGACGCAACGAGGCCATGTTGTTACAGCATCTACCGACTCGAGTGCTCGGGTCTCTGTCGTCAGCGCTCTCCGATATCAAGGCATGCTATCGCCAGTATACCTCAAGCTACTATACTCATCGTCTTCGCAGCTCCTGAACTCGCTCTCTGGCAAGACGGACATGACCACTGTAGCATTCTTCGACGATTCCACGGAGTCTTTTCCGCGCAAGCTGGACACGCTTCTTACCTGGAGTGTTACTCCCCTCCAATATGGCGATCATCGCTCGTATGCGGCAGCTTCTCTCCTGCGCCTATGGCGTGACCGGATGGAGGAGCGCGCCGTGCGCCGGGATGCACCCTCGCCTGACGAGCCGATCCAGGACCATCTCTTCGACTGGCTAGACACGTCTGACGTTGCAGCAGATCCGGGAAACATTCTTTCTGTCTCTCTCCTCTTCGGTAAACTCGTCAAATCAGGCTTGTTCTCCTACCTAGAGTACGTACAACGCCTGATTGCTCGCGGAGAGACCGGTCTTTCGGTGAACGAGGTAAAACGTGGTTATTCTTGTTGTCATAATGGCGCTCACGTTCTACCTCTTTATTGTTCTAGGAGAAGTCCTCGCGACACCAACAATTCTTGAGATGGATCCCGTTGCACAGCTCCCACTCTTCTCTCATCAGTCAGCGAAAAGTGGTCCTGTACGGGGTTCGCGCACGGGACACACCGGAAGATCTGATTGAGCGTGAGATTCGACGAGAGTTACGAGCCTTGTTGCCCGAAGTTTTCGGAGGTGGGTGTATGCCGTAGGCAGGAGACACATGCGTTGACCACTTGTGGTATTTTCCAGGCGACCCGCTACCTATTGGTTCACTCAAGTCTACGTTCTGGGCGGAGTGCACTAATCTGATGTCGGCCGCCCGTTTTGAGCAGGTCAAGGTCATGAAGCAATGGCTTATGCCAATCCTCCGCAAATATATCGCGAGGTACTCTTTTCCCTCACCCTACTGAAGTCAATTAGTTGATCGGCCATCGGCTAGCGAGCAATCTGATTTACCTGAGACAAATACACATGTATTGCAAACCTACACATTAGCTACCATTGCCTTTGCTCGTACGAAGTCATACGGATGTCTCCTGGACGTGAGTCAAACCCGAACTCAAACTCAGAACAGTCACTAACTTCACTGGTAGCTGACGCTTGCTTTACTTGAACATACGTCATCCAACGATCTACTTGTCGCAGTCATTCAGGCTCTTCGTCAACACATGGAAGTATGGGCATGCATGGATACGATGAGGACTATTGCTGCCGCATTATTTACTACTCACCAGGCTTGGAGATCCCGCGGTCTCCATAACCGCACGTTGATGACTTTTCTGCTGGAAGTGGATAATGAGAGATACTTGGATGTTACGGCACGCCAGCAAGTCGACGCAGATCTTTCCGCGTACGTTCATGTGAGTTACAATCGTCTCTTTCGTCCACAGGTATTGATCCATGCTCGTACCAGGCCCTTTACCCCATGACCCAACACGCTGAGGCTGTTCCTCAGCTCCTACCTGAGATCTTGCTTCTAGCTACAGACTCAAACCCGGAAGCTCCTTCAATTCTCGCGAACAATCTTTGGTACAAGTACATGTCGGTTCCTGACTGGGCTTGGAAAGTTTGGGACAACACAGTGGCCAGCCTGCGACAAATCCCTGTCATGATCCCCGACGTCGAAGGTCGCAGGGAATGCGCATTGCGCTACGCTGCCTTCTTGTCTTACATCGACCAGCACCTTCCACATGGCTTCGACAATCATATTCTCGAGTGGTTTAAAGGCTCAGGAAAGAACGAGATGGCTGCGCTCACTGATGATGCGTGGGACGTCGCATCGGTTGTGTTGCTTGAACTATGCATACGTGGTGCCTTGACGGTGACGACTATCCTCGAGGGTCTTATTTATCCGGTGTGGAACCTAGCCGCAAATACTTCATCTCCGGAACACGGTTCGTCGCTGCAGGTGCTCCTTGCTTCGGTCAACAATCTATTCGATCACCTCCTGCTTCGGGATGAATGTGGCATGGGTGTTCCACCTATGAACATTTTTGACGCCCAGGGCCTGCAAACGCGGCGACGGGACGTCTTTCGGGAACCTCACTTCGCCCCATTGATTGGCATCTACCCTATCCTCGTTCTGATGGAACATAACAAGAATCTACCGGATCAACTGCGACATGCAGCTTTGTCGCTGAGACAGACAATGCGTCGAGTCAGCGTTTTCCGTCAGGGAGTCTATCGGGACCTAGATACCGTTCGGTTGGCGTTTGAACGAGTATTGGAATCCAAATCTGTGGCCGAGGAACTGCGCGACCCCTTGATCAAAGCCTTGCGCCATTTGCTCTCAGCTTCAGGTATGAGGTACCCTCTCTGTGAACGCGCGTTGTCTCAAAGTGTTACAGGTGACACTTCGGATGCGACTGATTGGCAAGCGATGACGACACTGCTCAGCCCATGGAACCTCGCTGCAACGGCAGTCAGTATCCGGCTCACTTTGAAGCACTTCAGCGAGAGCCTGTCGCGAGAATCAACACGAGCCGCTGCGTCTGTGACCTTAGACAAACTCACTGTAATGGTTTTCCGCAATTGCAAAACCCCAGAAGAAGCGGACTTCGTGGCGGAGATGGTCACAAACGTCTGCAAGGCAATCGCGGCAAAGGTCAGCATAGATTGGCCATAACTCTTGCTTGTTCTCCGCTTACATTCCCGCCCAGTTCCTCAATGCAGGATTCCGTCGAATGATTGAGATATTGAGTGATCAAGCCAGTCAGAATCAGCCTGAGGGTATCACTTCATACATGACCAATGGTGGCGAGTTGCTTCGCCTACTTGCGAGAATTGTTGAACCGTTCAGACAAGATCTCCCGCTACCGGAGCTCGACCCTGCAGTCCAAGACGAATTCTTCTCTGCCCTTTGCACAAAGTTTGTCCAAGTTATGGATGCGCTTGCCGCTGCCACCGATGAAGACGCGTCCGGAGTCGATGGGGTACATCCTGCGTCACACTCTGCTATCTTCCTTGCTCGACTGTTGCAGTTCTATTTGAGCTTCCCTGGCGCATGGAGCCCTCAGAGCAAAGCAAAGAGCGAGCAGCTCTGCGCGATACTCACCCAGCTTATCCTGGTGCGCTGCTCGATAGAAACGATCGACAGTTATACTGACGGCTTATTAGTTTCATGGAACTGGATCTGGCATCGATCAGCTTGCTTTCCCTCTTTTACTGGATACATTGTATTACGTCCTTGATGGTACGTGAGCGATTTGGCTCGATAACAGTCAACTTCTCTGAAACTAGAATCGATTTCAGAGAATCCTGTCGACCCCAAAGCTACAAATATGGATTTGTTCCGGAATTACCCAGAGTTCAACCTTGCAGATCTCCCGCGAGACATGCCCCAACCCTATCGCGCACAGCTGCGCACTCTCCTCCCCTATGTTGCCCCAAATCAGGCAGTTGCCGACCTCGCTTACGCCTCACGTGACCCCATTTCTGGCGCACTCGTCGTGAACATGCCCGTGCAAAACCGGCCATGGGAGTGGACGGAGTTCCTCGGCGAGTATTCGCCACAGGAAGTCAAGGGCGACGAGCGCGCGGCAGACGAGCGCCTGACGCTGAAGAACGCAACCTCGCTCTCACTCGAGCTCTTCGCAACGCGCCTCACTACTGAGCACGTCATGTCAGCGGGTACGCACACACATGAGCCGCTGGTGCAGGAAAGTGTACATACATTCCAAGACGGCCTGGACTCGGACACCGTCTTTGCCCGTGACTGGCGTGAGACGCGGGTCGTTTTGGGCGAGAGCGACGGGGCGCCTGGGCGGGGCAGGGGCGAGCACGACGACGACGCGCAGGCAGGTCCGTCGACCGAGCGGCGGACCTCGTCCCGGAAAGACTCGCCTGCGTTGTCCGTGCGCACCGGGATGCAGTACTCGGGACCAAGCTCCGCGACGTCTCTCCGACAAAGCCCAGCGCACAAGCTGAGCAAGTTATCTGTGTCGACCGGGAGCGAGATCATCGATGTGGACAGCCTGCAGACGCCGGTTGCAGGATCATCCGGAAAGCGCAAAGCGGCCCCGGACGACGACGACGAGGTGGAGATCGTCGAAGGCCCATTGCCTCTATCGCGCACTGCAAAGAAGCCAAAGCCCAGGGCGACTGCTAAGCCACGGACAAAGAAGCGATGAGTTTGTTGTAGAGCCTGGAGACAGTGGATATGGGATGTGTGTTTCGATCTATATCAGAATGTCCGTATATGTAAATGTCAATCTGGGTGGACTGAATGATATAGGCTCTACAGGGCAAGAGTGAATTGGTAGGCTAACAAAACAGGCGTAAAGGGAAAGATACAACACCATGCCTCCTCGTGCTATCGATGTATGCGGAGAGATAATACTAAGTCATAAGTAGTGGTGTCAATAAAGAATGCGTGAGACAAAGAAGTCAGAACTCTGGGAAGAACCCGTCCCAAGGTCCATCTCCTGGCCTTGTCGCTCTCTGCTGAAGTCGATTCGGAGGCGACTCGCCTTGGGCAGCGGCGACTGTGTGAACGACGTGCTTCAGAACGAATACTTCGGTGGGCTTGCTTTTGACAAGAACTCTGCACGACGGGCATGTATATTGCGGTGGTGGGTGTTGTGCGCGATGTGCAGTGAGCATTTGCTCGACCTGACGGCGCACATGTGCGGAAGTATGAGGATTACGCAGCGCATCGAAGTAAGGACGTAGAACAGGAGGCCGCGGCTCGTAACCTGGATGAGCATTCATGTGTTGCGCGAGAATGGTTGTGAACCAATCTTGTAAACACGTTTCACAGAATGTATGACCACAATGTAGCCTGTGGTCCAGTAGGCATGGGCAACCTGCGATGTAAATCTCAACGAACCACTCACGTGTACGGGACCCATATCTTGCAAGTGCAGATTTCACAGGACACGTGTTCGTCGAGGGAGGCAATGGTCTACATATTACATGAACACAAATCCAGGAGACAGGAAGTACGAACATACAGCCTTTGTTTTCCGTTCCGCGTGTTGTGAATGGGTAAGAGCTTCCTGGAGACGCGTGATTTCACGCTTTTATAGTCTCAATATTAGATGACCTCTTACGACAAAGGCATGAAGAACTTACATCCTTCGGGTCTCGAGCAGTCGCAGGTGCCGCAGGAAGTTGGAGGACTGGTTGCTGTGATGTAGCACACTGGAAGAAAAGTCAGTACCGCCCGCGCCACAGAAGCGACCGGACCTACTTGTTGCAATTTCTGCTTCAGGCGCTCTATCTCCTGATAAGACGAGAGGAAAGTATGGTGAGTACAAATTGGGGCCTAAAGTTCGTGATTATTTGAATGTACCTGGTTTGCTTCCTTCAGGAGCTGTTCCAGACCGAGAGTTTGGGAAGACATGGGGTTCTGGCCCTCGTCCTCCGACGAAATCTCGAGGATTTCGGCGGAAATTGGTATTGGAGTGCGTTTTGCCTTCTTCGTGCGCTCATTGATGTTCTTCTTGGGGGCAAGAGGTTTCTTCGGCGCAGAGGATTCGTCGTCGGACGAGAGGATTATTATGTCCGCTTTGGCGACTGGGCGGCTTTGTAAAGGCTGTCGACTTTCAGCTCGCCTGGATGTCCGACGTGTTGCAGGCATTGTGCTTGGGAGTGTCTGGTTGTTCGGCTAGGAAGGGATATATGCCAGGGGTTGGCGTTGACGGAGGATGGTGAGAGTCGAGGTCAAGATGCTTTTAAATGAACCGCTCTCGGTGGCTCTCGTCTTGCAATAGACGCCCAGGAGGCTGCACGAGCCAACTTACTAAATTTGGAATGCACAGCAGACGCCCATGTGTTTTTCTGACGGTCAGCTCCCAAGATGCTGAGCAACTCGGCCTCACGGAGCGACCTCACCTCTCAGGCTATGCTTGGTGTATGCAATCTGTCAACGACATATGGCATATCCAGATGACATAGCTCCATGAGTGACCGAATAACCTTCCGAACCTCACTGTCCGGGAATCGCAGAGGATTATAGTCCCAAGCAGCATCGGTCAACACGACACGAGCTGGCACGTAAGCTCTACTTATCATGATCGTCCTCCTACCCCTCCGATAGATCACCAGTAAAGGTCTGCCTACGGGAGACTAAGCTCTACTCCTGCTGTTTTCAGTTCACATAACTGTTGTTCCAGGCCAAGCATGACTTCCTTCGACATATTTAAGCACCCCGAGTAATTAAGCCAAATGCCTCTGATTAGCAGGGACAGACTCTTAATTGCTAATAGACTAGAGCAACTCAAGCTTCCGCCTGAAACCGCGGACACTGCGACTATCTACATTATTCTAGTGCGTACGTTAAGTACCCCTACGTCGGTGAACCGACACTACACGATATATTACTATCAACTTTACTAGCATAAGGATACACCGGCAATCTTCCCTCACCTTGCACACGCATTGCTTCGCATCGGATCGGAAACATGGTACGGTATTTTGCGCAGATCCATTCTCTTATGCAATGGCAACAGCCGCCTTGTGATCCGTCTCTTGAATACTGTACGCCGTATCAGACTCTGCACCACCCTTGATGGAGGAACGGGAGCTTGACCGTTGGTACGGGTCGACCTGGATCTGCTCCTCGACAGCGACCTTTACTTCTGCCCGCCGCGCAGCTGCCGAGAAGTCGAAGCGTCCACGGTTATCAAAGCGCGCGGTATGCTATGAGCGACATGAGAAACCAGAAATCAGACGAAGGGTACGACATACCAGGGTATGAATCGAGGAGAATTCAACGCCAAGCTCCTCACGAGTGGCCATTCTGGAATTCAACATCTAGGGCCACAGTTAGCTAGGGAATTGAACCCCCGAACATAGACTTACGGCAAGGAGAGTACTTCTGATTATAGGAGGAGGTTTTAGGAGTGCTGGAAACGACAAGGCAAACTTGAGACTCACGAGTAGACACGACCCATAGGCTATGTGAATATGTAATGTTCAGCCTAACGTTGCAGCTCAACTCGAAGTGTACTTACAAGAGCGAGCAGCACGTTGTAGTTCGTGTTCTGGAACTTGGTCTGGACATGTTGTCAGACAAGATACCTCAATACGAAACGCAAAGGTAGCTTACGAAGATGATCAAATCGGTCAACTACAGAGGGTCTATCAGCGATGGAGTTATGATGCAATGTCTTTATATACTCACGCAGATCAAAGAGTTCAAGAGAGATGTCTCGACGCAAGAGTGTATGATACGAGTAATGATCGTGTCGGTTCCTATGATCGGTATGCACATGAGATTCCTGGGTATGCGCTCTCCTGAATATGACTTACGTTTGAATCCAGTACGGCTCTTGTTCAGATAGTATAAGAGAAGCATTCTGCAATTTGTGTTAGTCTATCACTGGCTTCGTACGTGCGGACCAGCCATACGCAATGAGACCATCACACGCGGTGGCTAGTGTTAACCAGGTATCGACCAACGGCACGAGCTTGTGGAAGCTCTGAACACTGTATCCCGTGACGAATAAGCACGAGGGACGACATTCAGCAAACATCACTCACTTGGCCGAGTTGACGAAACCCGAGATAGCATTAGCGAGACCGAATCCACTAGAAACGTTTGAGAGGATTGCGAGCCCCACGAAAAGCGGCCACGATCGGGAAAGCTGTCTGATGCGGAACGCGAAGAAATGCTACGATATGCACTTAGCAACGCTCAGTTCCAAGGATGGGCAAGGCTCACCTGCACCGGCCCGGATGTGCTGAACAGCGGGAATCAATAAGCAGCCATTGCAAGATAAGCAAAGGTTTCTTACCATACGATGAAGATCGGCGTCGCAATGTACGGCCACGGAACCGAAGCTAGGACACCTGGGTTCGAGAAGTTGGAGACAATATAGAACCACAGCATATACACGGTAGAGAGCGTGTGCGCCGTATCGAGCCCGAATACCCAGTACACCAGCAACCTGGGTAAGCAGGAATCAGCCAAGTTACTGAATTCTAGCGCGCGACTTACTGGTTAGAATAGCTGTCCCGCAAGTCCGTAGTGATATACTGAATGAACTGCAGGAACACGATCCCGTACAAGAACGCGTTGATAGCCACAGCGAGCACGACAGGGCCAATGACCTCAACAATTGGACTGGTCATCTTGTTCAGCCGGTGAATGTCGCGCGCAGCCTAGCGTTCCGGCGGGGGGACGAGACGAGGGGCGGGGTGCTCGCTGAAACGACGGAAAATTCATATATATTCGTCGCAGCCCGGTTTCCTCGCACGACCCCGCGACGGGGTGGCTCAGGCGCCTCTCGCTAACGAGATGCAGATGTCTTCTGATGAACTGGGCCCGCTAGGATGGGAAAATAACTGCATCGCACCGATGACATAAACGGGTAGGAGACCGTCTGGTCACCGTTAACCGCTCGCAGTTGTGCTGCAAATTCACCAAAACTCCGCATCAGTTGCTCTGTTTCAATGCGCACACACTTTCCGGCATTTGCGAGACATCGAGAGGGACGATTGCTGATGATTGTGAGCGGAGGAGCTTGTGGACACAAGGGATCCAGGGATTCGTACGATGGTGGTCAGCAAGTTCCGATCATTCCGTAAAGCACGTGATCATACAGGAACGCTCCTCAGTGGCTGCATCGCGAAATCCCGGGTTACACTCTCGTAAAGCAGCAACGCTCGTCCTGATAACCGCGCTGCAACAGGTACGGTGCGTATATATCGCCCTAGTGACCTCCCCAAACACTCGCATTCATCAGCGTTCGACCAGTGGCTAGAGAGATCTCTGCAGCACACATACAAGATCGCGGATGGGGTCGGGGAGCAGCTCAAGAGAAAGCCTTTTAGGTTACGAGTACACAGCAGACGTTCTTTGGAACGCAAAAGAGAAAAAAAAAGGATCAACGCGATGAATCTCGAAATGGAGCAGCAACATGCATGACTGCGGTGCTGTAGGACAAGTGATCCAGGCAAATCACGGAGAGCGTGTTAGCCTTGACAGCATGCGCCTGTCGAGGTGACAGCGTCAAACCATCTGAAGTCGAGGTAGGAGACAGCATCGTGCGCTAGCGAGCAGATTGGTGCATAGATCCGGGTCGAATTTCATATAGAGTTGCAGATGACTCCCAGCTGAATGCAGCTGGCACTATTGCAGGAAACCGAAAAGCGCATGGTCGGTATATCTGAAGTGAATGGAAGTGTCCCTGTCCATTATACACGAAGACAGAACAACAGAAACGTTCAGACTCGCCTGAGAGACCTGTAGTCGGACAGATTGAGACCTTGCAAAAACGTTTGCAGTGCAGTGAAGTGGCGTCAAAACTTTGCGATCTAGCCGTCACAACGGACCTTGTCCTTCTGTGCGCAACGCAGATACCTCCTGTTCTGACCACTGGCTACACAAGTCCAGCCACAATGATTCTGAACAGCTTCCGTACCGGGACAGATGAATCCGAATATAATACCTACTTATGAGCGGGATTCTTGCGTAGGATGTGGGCGATATGATCCACGTGGTTCGCAGACAACGTCGGACTCATGTATTCCACACGATTGGCCGTGACATGATGTTTCTGTAGACGCGGCTTCCCTTTCATTTTTCCTGCGTTAGTGGTTGCACGCCGTTGGTCTCGCAGTATCCGAGAGTACCAACCTCTCCACAGAAAAACGATTGCGCCCGAAATTATAGTGAAGGGGTCCCAAATGGAACACGACAATATATTCAAGAGGGCTCTGCAGGCAACTCTGAACAGATGTATCGTCAGCCCAATCTAATATCTCGAGTCCGAAGCAAGTGAGGGCAATACGGACCATGCGTGAAGATTGCGGAGGACACACTGCCAATCGCGCAGGTTCGCGGCGCCCGACGACGTGCAAGTTCCAGTCGTCACTCTCCTATCATTTCTCAACCGTATGTCAAACTAGCTCCCATTCTAGGCCGGCCCAGGGAGAACCTCAGAACTATAACACCATCTGATCATCGCCAACCAACATTCTGCTCCCGAAGTCCCGACAACAGCAAACTTCAGTCACCTTGTGGTCGCGTATGGCCAATGAATTGCGATCTGGGACTCTGATGCATTGGTAAGACTGTATGGTTCACAGTATGTCGTAACTTGAGTTGGTTCAAGTCCACACACAGTACGACCGAGTCGACATGCAGGCACCGGGTGCTGTACGAGCAAACACAGGGTGATTCTTGAGGTCTTTGGATATCAACAGCACAGTAGCGGCACAGAGTTCATGTAGGGTGGTAATGTGGTACATATTACAGTCCGGTGCGCTACAATGGCAAGATTGAAATGAAGAAGTGACCTAGAGTTGCAACAGGACGCGCGGAGACGCGCGTCCAACTTGCGTTCGGCAGCGTCCACGTGCCTCATCCGATGCACCTTCGCGGTGTTGCGACTCAGCACTGGCAGGGATTAGCTTCGCGGCATTGTTTTACCTTGAGAGTTTGCTTCTCACTGACTGTGTCTCGATTTTCTTCGAGTGCACTCTACTGGACGCCCTGTGAACAGTATTGTTCGCCTCTCATGATTACCAAGACTAAGCTGCAACACTAGTGCGAACTCGTGTATGGCTTCCATGCGACGAATTGGACACATGTGCCGCGTTGCTCAAATCACCGCTTACTGGAACATTTACTCTGGCTTTCGAGCGTGGCCTAAGGTTATTCTCCCATGGGTGGGGACGCTGTCTACAGTACGATTGGTGCAATCTCAGGATCCTCCCTTCAGTAATACAGGACGCATGGGATTCTGTCACGGTAAGATTTGCCGCCTACGAACCCGTGGATTGAACAATGGATACAGACACTAGTAATCGTGATCATGGCAGCAAAAGGTCAGCGCATATATTCGCACATTGCCCTCGAGTGGTTGATGTTCATTCTGGACCTTTCGGAAAAACTGTGGAAGAATATCAGTTCGCACTGGTAAAACCTCAATCAGATCGTACAATCGGCGAAGGGCTGAGTTGGATTATGTGCCACTTGGACCAATCTCCGTATCAACGTCCTGAAACGTGTACAAACGCGCGCTGATGAGGGCATTCAGGTGGTAGTGGGGTAAGACAGTCAGATGCCCGGCGCAGTCTGCGTATGCATTAATAAGGCCGTAGGGGTGATCAAAAGTGAATGCCGAGGTGTGGAAGTGCTGCTCGCATAATCGTGAGTGGCCATATGATCAAGTAAAACTGCATGGACAGCCACTACATCTAGCCAAATTCGTGACGAGAGGCGTCCAGTTTGGTTCTGAACCTCTCTATGACAATGTTCTACCCCATCAGGTCCTCGCGCGCAGCAAGTGCTCTTCGCGAAGCAAAACTTATCCAGTCTCAATATTGCGGTCACAGTCAGTGAGCTTGCATACGGCTACCAGGAACGAGGGGGAGCACAGGATGTCCTCGATGCAATGGATCTCATCAACATCCATATACTGCCATTCTTCTAACAAAACGCGTCTACGGGTGAGTACCCACACAGATGAAAAAGACGGGCTCCCATACTGATACGTATCTTTGATCACAGCCAATAATTCTTGGCCTCTTGTGCTGACTGACCTAGATTGGTTCATCGAGCATGGTGATGGGAAGAAATTGTACTTCGATGAGGTGCGGCTCATGGACTTAACCGTCATTTGATTGTGAGATACTCATTGCCTTACACAATGGGTGGCCATCAGTGACAACACCAAACGTTCAGCCGAACAGTCCGTACGCTGTTTCGGATATTCCGAACAGACATGTCAGTACACGTCCAAATATAGCGAGCTGATGTTGACATTCCCCTTAATAGGAATACTTTGTGCTCCTTGATTCGAAATGCGAGTACCTGAAGGCGGTCGAGGGTGGTTGAGTCGGTTGGCTTGCGCATGTTTACTCCGACAACATGGAGCCAGGATACGGTATCTACAACGCGTCAGGGCATCTCAAGTTCCCCTTCCATCCGAGGACACAATGTCAAGATCGACGATCTGTTCAACGTGTGAGTACTTGTACCTATACGGTTTATGGGAATGTAAAAGAGGCTGTAACTGCGACAAATTTGCCAATCGCCAATATCGTCAATATCGTCCCATATCTCCATGCGCGCCCAGTAGCATGCAACGCGGTTGACGATTATGAGGTCGATAACCAGGTAGGGACAAGAGCTGTATACGAGCAGAGCTACACGGTTGTAGCGACTCAGCGAGTGTCCTGTAAGTTGATGAACCGGACATGATCGAGCGTCTTGATCCCTTAGTGAATTGAACTTGATAGCTCTGACAATGCGAGAATAATATTGATCATATCATAGTACATAACACAGAAGTATTGAATGACCCGCCGGCGACTGTCTCTGACTTCGCAAAGTTCTTGTGGCTTCAAATCGAGGATTATTTGAGCGTAACATACCCATTGATGGAAAAGAATTGCGACTTCTTTGGCCAGGCACTTGAGGACGAGGCCAGGCTCTGGAACTGATATTTGACCATCGGAGCCCGTTGTGAGGAATCGCTATGTATAGGGGGGCATATATACCGAACAGTATCGACAAATGCTTCGATTTCGTCGATCGCTCGAACAGGTGACACGGTCTCGAGAATGAGGGAGGAGATAGGGCGTCCTTGACAAACACCGAATTTCCGCCAATGCGCAAATGGCAGAGCTATCCTGCACCTCTCTTTCTATGGCCCTACTTCCGGGAGGTGTGTGACGTCATCATAATTCGCAAATACAATGTAGTAAGTCTCAAGAGAAAGTCATGTGTACCTCAGCTCCATGCCACACCATTAAGTATATTAAAGACCTTCAGACAATGTGATAAGAAGCACTTAAATATTACCGGACAACCGTTCGACAAGTCATATCCGTGAAGTCGGACTACTGTACACGACGTGCATAGGACCCGAAAACCTAACACTACGACCCAACCTAGTTATCCGGCTCCGTCGTCACCTCCGCCTCGGTGTAGACGACATTGCTAAAGACACCAGGTTCCTTGTAGGTGCTCACTGTGCCGTCGGACAGGCGGAGCGTGACAGTCGACATATAGTTCGCCTGGCCAACACCCTGCTGGCAGAACGAGGTAGCAGTGATACCCTCTCCGGGCTTCAAGTCACCCGAGATCCCCCAAGCAAGGACCTTCTCGAAGGAGGTTGACGTGCTTGTTTCCGTCGTCTCCGTCCGCTGCCACGTGTAGGTGCTGCCAATCTTTCCTCCAATGCCAAAGAGCTCCGCAGAGACCTCCGTAGAGACCGAAATGCCGTACGTGGTACCCGTCGACTGGCTGAAGGTCGTCGATGTCACGCGCGTGAGCGAGTTGTCGAACGTCCACGGGAGATCCTGCTTCGCGTTCGGCGGGTTGAAGTAGTGCACCCGGTCAAGTGTCATCTGGGAGATCCCAGCACTACCGGTGAGAGGAGGGTTGTAGACTACGTCGGAGATGGATATATTCGTGACCACGCCGTTGAGGAAGACGGGGCCAAGCATGTCGATGTCATCTCCAGAGCGGCCAACCATGCCGACAAGGATGCCGGAGGCGACCCCCGCTTCGTAAGCCGTCTGGCCACTAGTGTTCTTTCCGACATCAAATGTCTGCGAGACGTGTTAGAATTCGTGAATGGCACCTGAGAAAATATGTACATACCTGTCCTGCACTTGTAGTAAGACGGATGCGACCGGTACGTGTACCGTTACCATTGCCCCAGAGGGTCAGCGAAGTGATACGCTCCCCAGGGGCAAATGTCACAGTAGCGTGCGTGTCGCTCGGCTGGCCAAAGATGGCGGAGCGGGAGTTATCCGAGAAGGTGACCTGCACGCCGCGCAGGAAGCTCGAGTTGTACCACACGTCGAGTCCTTTGACGACGAGCCCACTCTGATTCATGACCCACTTGCACGCCTGGAAGGGCGAACCACCAAATCCGCCAACGACGAACTCGCCGGTGAACGGACCAGAGGGGTAAGGCGGCCAGTCGGGCATGATCAAGTGCTGGTTTAAGTGATAGAAATGTGAGAGCGAGGTTCTGAGGCGAGAGCTGCTGTGTGCTGTGAGGTGGCTGGCTGAGCTTGATGCAGAATAGGGAGCTGTTCAGAATCCATTTTATACGCAGACGAGCAGCATATGCGCGCTTTTCGTGATATCACTGTAGTTCGATGCATGATCACGTGTACACCGGGGAGATTGCATCTACAGAAGCAGCCGTTGAACGACCGGAATTGCAGTGCAGGCACAGGCTGGACTGTCAGAGGGTTGACAGCCTAGAGAACCGACGCACAATGGCGGGGCCTCGCGTTTGTGTGGAATGTCTTTGGCTTCACAGTCAGGCAGCCCGACCGCGGCCCGACGCGGCCCGACATGGTAGTCCGAGTTACTGTTTGTAGTATGAGGATACGCGCTCCGAGATCGGGACCCAGAATTAACGGCCGTGTGGCAGTGCCACAGCCGGCACTAGGCTTGAGAACGATGCCATAAGATCCTCCGAAATCTCAGTACAAGAGGTGATGGGAACTATTTTCTTGCCATCCTCCGTAGGAGGCGAGCAGTTCATACCACGGGCCGTGCGGGATTCGGAGTACAGGACAGACATAAGAAGGCACGAGCTGCCTCCAATACTCGCCGCAGGAGGTCACTAGAGTCTGTCTGCATCACGTTCGCAGAACACAGGGTATAGTATGATGATGATGCGTGACATTTCGGATGGTTTCAGCAGCTACGCGATGTACGTGCCTTGGCCTTGCGTTAGTCGCCCTAAAATGTCACGGATCACAGGACTGAGAGCCGTAGGGGAGACTCAGATATTGCAAGCGCAGGTCCGATTCGCGGAGTCGGGATATTTGGAGGTACGCGGCAGGGACCAGGAGAGCTCGCATGCCCGATGCGAGTTAAGACTGGAGACTTCGCCCGGGATGCTGAACAGACTTCGCCACTGGCCCAGAGCATACATGTAATTTGTAGAAAAAACGACGTCCTAGACGAGAGCAGTCCATCGGGTGGACTGTGAACTTGAATCAGGGGAAGGATATAGTGGCACGTCGCCGTCAGCGTGAGGAGTGTTGGTCCGGGGTGCGTGGGTGCAAGAAGAACTCTGCGCAATAAAGGGTGCTGCTGGGGGTAACTGGTATGTTGTCAAGACTAGAACCAGTTATGCTCCCCATAGGTGAGAAGTTGACCAGCTATTCAGAAGATATCGGAATAAGCACTTCGGGGAAAGTAGACGTGGATTAGTCAATCTGTCTGGTTGTGTTCGGCCAAATCAAAGACAAGCGCAAAAAGCAGAATTCTAAGTCTTCAAAGATGCCCATGTAAACGTCTAAAGTGCAGCGCAAGACGCTACTGTGTGGAGGTTGAGATGGAGATGCCTCGACCAATCACTGCGTTTGCACTTTACCCACGTGGCAACACGGGAAGTGCCGAGTACCTGCGGCTAGTGCGAGCACTGCGATGCCAAGATACATTGATGGGAGCCCTTTTGATCTTCCAAAGCTGAGATCCAGCAGAGACGGAGCTCAGAGGTGCGCCCACAAATAAGGAGTGTCGATAGCGACTTCTGGCCAATAGCTGCACATGTGTGACAGAGGAAGGATTTCGGCACAGTTGATAATGATGATGGCCACAAGGTATCCTGAGCGTCGAGGATTTCTGGAACCACTGAGGATCTCGTGAGGAAGACGACTTTCCGGCGGTGAGAAGTTTGTGAGAGAGGATGCCAGCCGAGACGCATCCGCGAGAGCTTGTTCTAGTTGTTTCAGCTGCATAGGTTGACTTCTTAAGATCTGGCAGTGCTCCAGAGACCATGTATTCACCTCTTCATATCTTGAGTTCATGAGAAGCAATCAGGCCATCAGAACATATGAAAACCGGGGCAAATGTTAGATAATGCCTACTTTGCGATGAAGTTTGCGTAGAGAACCTGATGTTTGAGCTCGTCCAACGTGCCCAAGAGTCGGGTAATGAACGGCCGGGATGGCGTTCCACAAGACGTCATTCGACCTCTACCGAGCAGGATAACAGCTGGGTAACAAAGACCAGTAACGAGAAGTCGTACTTGATGGTGATAACCACACAGAAACAAACGAAGTTGGCGTCGAGTCACTACTCGGCATCCTCCGACATCAGCCACGGGAGTACATCCTGCACCCCTCTGTCAATGTCACAGTTTTTCGAAGCTAAGCGCTTTACCAGCGCTAGAGCAGTGGCAGGCAGTGTATGTTCCATTCTCAGAACAGTGACGAGTTAGCTGGTAGTGGCTGCCTGCGTGGCTCCAGGCTAGTCATGTGACATAGCATGCACGTGATGCACACATGTGCAGGTGTCCCAGAGTCACATGTCCCAGTCTAGGTCTGGTTAGGCATGGCTAGGTCTAGAAGGAGTCTAGAAGC
>KB445813.1:232370-559038 GCA_000320605.2 Gelatoporia subvermispora B
GACGAAGACTTCCCACCGGATGAGCGTGTGAGTGGTGGGGGTGTGAGTATTGTTGTCAATCACGATGCCATGCACTGACGTGTTTGTCCAGCTCAACGGTCATCATTTTCCGGTCTGGGCATCACTTGCACGCGACTATCTTGCAGTGCTGGCAACGTCGGTGTCAAGCGAGCGAGCGTTCTCAAGCGCAGGCATCACAATCACGAAGCGTCGCAATAGGCTTAAGGGTGATATCGTAGAAGCCCTCCAGGTCTTGAAAAGTGCGTTCCGTAACAATCTGTTCTTGTTCGACTGCGGGCCTTCAAGTGTGACCGAAGCGGATCTGGAGGATGCTGGTCAGGAATCCGAGAGCAGAGATGGGGATAATACTGAGCAGCGAGTTCACGGAGTTGACGATGATGGTATCAATATTGTGGTTGAGATTGATTCAGACACGGAGGATGATGAAAGCGATGTGGATTGATAAGCTACAGTAGTTACATGGGGACTACAGTACATATTACACTTTGTACCGTAGTTCACATGTTCTGAATACATCAGGCCCCGGGCTTAGGCCCGAGCCTGACCCTCTCGAGCCCAGCCCTGGGGCTCGGGCTTGGCTCATACTTTGAGAAGCCCTGAGCCTCCTCAAGCCGAGCCCAAGCCCGGGGCTTTGAGCCGAGCCGGGCCCTGAACAACACTACCTCTGGTCGCCACGCAATACACTTGTCATTGGATCGTCGAGGGTCATACTGGACATGAGCCGCTTTGTTCATGGTACGGATTGGACATGTTGTTACACACCATGATTTGACTAGTACTACGTCGCAATACCTATGTTCTCCCCACTTATTACCACTTGGTACGCTGGTGCATTTTCTGCCGTCTCGGGATAGCTGCTTGTTTTGCCCTTCGAATGTACCTATATACTCAGTTTTTGGCTCCGCCATTTGAACGCATATGTATATTCGATGCCATTCTCGGCCTACAAAGACAGTGCACACTCGCATCATGATCTATGGCTCTTGTGATACACGTCTCAAGGGTGTGCTAGTCAAATGCATGTTGTAAGGCGGGTGGAGTCACGATTGCTTCATGCCGACAAACTAGACGATCTAGCTAGCCAAAATTCAACAAAAGTACTGCCGCCTTCTGATATTGATCACCATCAGGACGAGCTGAGTGCCGTATTGGTTGTTCCTCGTTGTGCGAGCATTGTCCGTGAATGGTTGGAAACGATTCAATTTATATGAACAAGCTGACGAGGAGACATCATATACTGACGTGTGACCGCAGCGTTACTACGGTCTACTGATTGAATTATCGAAATTCTTCATCCGACCACAGGCACCGCTGCCTGCAGTAACATGTGTGTAATATCAGGATTCTCCACCAAGTGATATAGAGCGGACATGAGATGCTGTCGCAATAAGATTTTAGCCTATATGAACTAGAATAATGATTGGCACACAGGTACTCGCGGTTATGACAGTAAACATTCAGCGCATATACTCGCGCATTGCCCGCTCAGGCGGTCGAAGTTTATTCTGGGCTTTTCCGAGAGCCGTAGAAGCATATCAGTCTGCGCTGGTGTTACCCCAGTCAGATATCCCAATCAGTGGAGGGATAAGTCGGATTACATGCCACCCAGACCGATCGTCACGCCAAGTCACACAACTTATACAACTGATAGTTGAGGAGTATATGAGGTGCCTGGTATTCGAACAAGACCGTCGGATGCCGAGGCTAGTCTGCGGAGGAATCGATAAGGTCGTGGGGACGTGATAGTACGCTCAGGCTCACGTTCGCAGAAATCGGGGGTATGAAGGTTGGAAGTGCAGCTCGTAAGACCGTGACCAAGCACATAGATGGCGAGAGCCATGTGTTCAGGCTCGTACTGTGCACGCACAACCGCGCCAGAAAGGACTTGATCATTGAAGTCCATGCAGATAAAACGTCCGGCTCCCCACTGGGTGTGAACGGCGGTCTATGGACAGTTGATGATACAGTAGTGATCTTTGCCTACAGCGCATTCGCGGTGTGTAGTGTGCTGTATAGCTCTTCCAATTGCACACCCCGCTTTCGAACGAACGGGGTCAAAAGCGAAGAGTGTTCGAAAGGAGGCAGAGCACATACCTCATCACACGCATGTATCACACTGTCCAATCTCAGGCTCTCCTTGTCCATAGGTGCTCTCTTGTGAAGCTCACTCGTACCCTCGAGTGAATGAGTCAACAATCTCCTGGCCATTTCTGCGAATGCACGAACAAAAAACCCGTATCAGTGACTCGAGCGCGAACATCAAGGTACATTACATACCAAGGCAAGCAATCGGAAAGTCTCTTCCCTTAATCGCACGTGCAGGAAGTTCTAGCTGCGTACATTCTATATATGCAGCATCCATTCGACGGGGTTGAATACTCGCTGTGGAAGCGATTATGCGCTTTATGCTCCTAGGCAGATGTAGACGCTGGCCTCCAAGATCACTGGAAGTTGACTAGCTTGCAGCGACCGGCAGACGCAAAGCGAGACTGAGCGTGTGGACGTCTGGATATGGTCACGCGGTCTGTCGTGCGTCAACGACTGAGCCCTTCTCGCACTGCCACTCCACCAGACTCGACCGCTCAGCCAAGGTGACCCTCTAAGTTACATGGCTCTACTCTGAAGTCGTGAATTTGCAATACATCGACGCTTGGACTCGGACGTATCCGGCTTGGCGTGTTGACACTCCGAAAGACAAAGCACTATCCGTTCTTCCTGACTGGTATCAAGTCCCACAGCGACATAGTCGCCTCGTGGACAGTGCACATCTATTGTGAGTCCCCATGACCTGCGATGTTGTGCTGTGCTTTTGGCGGGCCTAGGGTTGACGTTGAGTTCGGCTATGGCATATATGACATTCCTGCGGCATTGTGGTGGGCATGTATCAGCTTGCTCATGATTCCTTGAATCTTGCTCTCGCGACGTCTAAGCTTATGCAGCATGGCAATATCCTGGACGTCTTCGCCTCCGAGATCTGATCTGAAACGCCGCACGTGCTGACATGGAGTCACCCGTGGCCGCTCTAACGACTCGCAAGTCTGCGCACACTCTTGATAGTCACTCTGCACGTACCATTGTCAAAGACTTGAATCTGTACTTCCTTGACTCGTGTATGAGCTGAAGTCTCCAGTGTTCCTCCTCGCCGCATCCCGTTAAGTCCTCTGTCAGACTGGGTACCAATATTGCTTCAGAAGTCGTTAATGCATCTGTTATGGTGAGCTTCTATGCAGACTTCGCAAGCTTCCTAGCGCCACCTGACAGATGCGAAGTTGATCGGATCGTTGTATCATGGTCTGGATACTCGCGGCATGCGTAAGGCCTGTCCTGGTCGTCACGGGTTCCGGATTCAAGCTCCAATATATCGAAAAATGTCCATCCGTGCTTTCAAGACGATAATTATTGCAAGTATATCAGACGTTTGTCTGTCACGGGTCTGGGGTGAACTGCGCACTATTCGCTTTAGATATGATTGATGGAAGCTATAAATCGCCGACCCAATGTATCTGCAGGGCTCGTCTGGTTGTTCCACTGCCTACGTCCCCTTCGTCCAAGTGCTCGCCCATCCAACACACAATTCCAGATGTCCAACTTTTCCGGAAATTTCTTCGTTGTTGATTTGCTGGAGTCTGCGTGAGCAACATTCTTATGATTCGCATGGTCTCCTGACCCAGCTATTTGTCGCATACAGATGGATCACTAATTGCTGTGCGGTTGCGGCTGGGTGTGCGTCGTGTAGGCCAGAGAACGTTGATCTGGTACTCACTCTTTCTACTCAGGTCTTATATTCTACGACTACTTCGCTACGTTACCCCACGAAGCTCGATTGATATGGGGCCGGAGGTTCAGTATAGTGACATTGCTGTTCTATCTGAACCGACTAGCAAGCCTGGGTTTTGCGACTGCCACCTTTCTCGACGAAAATCTGGGACCATTGACCGAAGAAGTGCCGCTTTTGCAAACCCTTTCAGTAACGTCACATTCCATGTTCAACTACACATCAGACTGAAGTATTATGCAGAAGTACGCGCTCCACGATCCTGTGTAGTTTCGTCACACAACTTATGGAGTATACTTACGTCCAACCAGTTGTATTGGGCTTAACAATTTATCCAAAGCAATGGAAGCCACACTTTACGCTTTATGGGCAGGTCGGTCCCGACTTACGCGGCTCCTGTAGGAATCGGAAGTGGAGAGATCGCTGATGCGTATATATCCTCTGTAGCCTTCTCGGCAATGCGTGTGTACGCTATCGGTAATAATAGCTGGATGCTAGCAGTACTCGCTGGTCTTTTTGGCATGGTCCCTTTTGCGACCTCGGTGGTACGTTGTTTGGATGCTCAAGAACATCTTGTGTTTTATTTCATCTTGCTGGATAATACAGTATCAATCATTTCCGACTCAAGTATCCGGCATCGAGGCCCTACCTGGAGTTGGCTCGTGGTGTCTCGAGTTCAGCGATATGAGCCAGACTGAGCAAATGAAGTACGTGAATTCAGTTCGTGTCAGCAAAATCCCTTGACGACCATTATCTCTAGCTGTACGTGTCTAATCAGCCCCAGCGTGACGTGTATACCAAGCATCACATAGTGACGATCGCCGCCCGTGTTTGTGGGATTACATCCGACGCCATCGTATTGGTGGAGACCTGGCGGAAAACATACTCCATTAAAAGAGACGCCATGAGGCACAATATTAGGACACCATTAGCGACTATGCTTATGCGAGATGGTATGTTTAGGCAGATCTATGGTCCATTGCCCTAGGGATTCTGACTGTAGGCAGGTACATTGTACTTCGTGTGGGTGAACACCAGGTCCTTTCATACGGTTAAATTCAGGTTTTCTTCGGTTTATAGATTCATACTATCGCTGAATGTTTTGGATACGATCGGAAAGGCCTTCAACGTATGTTATGTTTATCATGTGATCGTGGTGATCGCTGATATGCGGCGTTCAGATCTTCGACTACACACCAACGTTCATGATACCGTCAGTCACTCAATCGTTTGTGCGCCGAGATGCTAATCGCCGCATTATGGCGTACAGATCCTTCTCGATTATCATCTCTCGCTTCCTCCTGAACCTCCGTCAGCTCGGAAGCGAGCCGTATGGCAATGGAGCAAGTGACACATCTGGCCGCGACTCTGGACAATCCCAGTCTGCAGGCCTGCGGTTCGCGTCGTTTATCGACAACATGGGCGAAGACCTGGATGACGAGTCGGGAAGTTCGGACCTTGCTATCGCCTGGGATAGCCCCCAATCGAACGCTGTCGATGAGGAGCCTCAGGACTCCGCGGTTCTCACCCAGGGCAGCTCTTATCCCTCCGCAGAGCAGGAGATGGCGGACATAGAATGCAACGTCCACTCGCGCATCCCAAGCTACAATGAAGGAACAACTAATATGTGCATAGTCAGGCGCGAGCAGTGATGCATTGGTCTCGATTGTCACATCTCATCCGTTGTGTTTCTTGCCAGCCTCCGAGTTCCTATCATGATCGCCTATTCTCCTTGAATGCGGGCAGGAACGGTCTCGGATTACAAAATAACTAGATATAAAGAAAGTTGTCAATATATGCGTCACATCTCCCGAGAGTTCAGAGAAGCTGCATCGCACATCTGACACCATTAAGCCGAATTACGAAGAGATTCTCCAGCATCAGACGTCCATGGTGTGTGGTGTCAATCAATCACAGGGCGCCCTGCGTAGGAAATTCAAGGAGGTGGAGCTCCCAATAGAGATCTGTACGAAATAACAAATACAGTGGGCGCGACCATTGGCTTGCCACTGAATTGAGTGAGGACACATTTGTGTTCGAGGAACTCCTGAACGCGATGTGTGCGTCACCCGTCTCAAAGCTCGACATGGACGAGGTCATTGTGTTAGTGCTAAGGATCTCCGCCAATGCCATCGAATGCTCAGAGCATTCTTCCACTTCGTACCACCGACTTCGCCTAGGACGCGCTCAATCTCCGGATGCTCGAGATTCAGCGCTACTCGACGCTCTTCCTCGTGCTTTCTTGTGGCAACCGCACTCTCTTCGCATATCATCGCGCGAGAAGCCAGGAGGGAGTCGAGCACCATGCTGAGCTCTCCAGCGCTTGGTCTCCGGGCAGGATCGTCGTCGCTAGCGAGTATATTGAGATAGATGATATGCTGACGCTGGACCTGGTCCGCTAGAGACCGTATGAGACAAGTTTCCATGATAAGTGTATTCTCGAACGTACCTCTCCCCACTTTTCCTCCTCCGCCCCTTCCTTCTTGATGCACTTCAGCATCGCAGCGACCATGAGGCGCTCGTGGAAGCTCAGGTCGCGCAGGTATGCCGCCGTCGGGCTGTTCTGCATGACCGTGATGACCTCTCTCACGTTGTCCGTTCGTGCTGTGCGTTTGCGCGTTCGGACAAGCTCAACTGTGTGGCTGTATGCCGCTATTTTGAGTAAAGAGTCATGTGGGTCGACGAGTGCACTTACTGGCAGATATCGAGCGCGCGCTGGGCGTCGCCACTGATAGAAACTTTCATCGACGCGAACTTGACGCCGTCGGGAGCAATAATGTTCGGTGTATCCGCCGGCAGCCCTTCGTTGGCGGCCGAGAGTCGTGCGTGGACAATTTTGTCCGGCTGCGGCGTCATGTATGGAAGTTAATCCGCACGCAACCTGGTTCATGGATCCACATATCAGTGATCATTCTATCACTTCATAGAATAGCTCCTAACCGAGCCGAATCTGCACTCCTCGACATGACAATTGTGTTTGCAACAGCAAGCGCGATGAGCTGGACTCCGCCAACGTCGGCCAGTTGAAGAAGTTGGATACAACATCCTGTTTGGGTGTCATCAGCTGGTCGAGCTCGTCCATCAAGACCACACTGTCCTACTATCAGCTTTGCTCAGCGTACGAGCTGGATGCAACTCAACATGCATGCGCTCGTGGCCCGATGCCTCCATCAAGACGATCTTCATGTGCCCGTCCTTGGCCCCATCATGTCCGCTGACTGCCTCCCAAAGCAGCTCATACGCAGCTGCTGGCTCAGGCTGGCTCAAGAATTCCGAGGCTGTCGATCTCAACATACGCGGCCTCGAATGGGTTTGCTTCCTGTACCACGCACGCTTCCTATACCACGCACCGTCAGCATCTGACCAGAACCGCTAAGGATTGGAACCCGGCGTACACTCCGTTCTGCCACCCGCTTCAGCTCGCGCACGACGGCATGCACAGTCGCTGTCCTCCCAGTCCCAGGAACGCCCGGAATATCTGCGCCGTTCGATCAGTCGAATAATCCACATGGCCGAAACATGCGTGCAACACTCACATATACACCCACCACTGCCCTCGTCCTCGTCCAAGAGTTGGTCCACCGCCCTCAGCACTTGCATATATTCCTCCTCGCGGCACGGCAGCGCCTCGGGGCGCGCGGCGACGTGCAGAATGTGCATCGCGCACAGTCACGGGTCACTGCCCGCCTTACCGAGGTGCGCCTCCAGATCGAGCGCGGTGAGTCCTGCGCCTGTCGGCGGCGGCGAGCGTACCGCTAGGCGACATTTGCGCGGCGTTGTTTGGGCGATTGGGCCGAGTGCTCAAGATTCAGCGCTACTCGACGCCCTTCCCCAGATCTTCTCGGAGCAACCGCTCCTTCTACGCATGTCATCGCACGAGAAACTATGAAAGAATCGAGCACCATGTTGAGTTCAGCAGCGCTCGGCCTGCGAGCGGGGTCCTCATCGCTAACGTGGATGTTGAGAGAAATGATATGCTGACGTGATTTGGAACGCACCTCTCCACACTTGATCTCCTTCACCGCTCGTGGAAGCTCAGGTCGCGGGGGTAAGCCGTCGTCTGGCTGGTCTGCATGTCCCTGACGACCTCCTTAACGTCGTCCGGTCTGTCTGTATGCTTTCCCGGCGGTATATCGCAGATGTGTGTAAAGAGTGGTGTGGGTCGACGCGTGCACGTAGGTCCGAGTATCGATCCCGCGCCGGGCAGCATCGCAGGTGGAGGAGACCTACGACTTTCAAGACCATGCAGCCATATTGGTAACTCAGCCCGGCGCATAACCTGGATAAAACTCACCACGCATACGTCCCGACTCCCTAGTCCGTTTCGCGCGCTCCACATCCGGACTGCCTCGACAGCAGCTTTAGCGCCTCCTTCGAGCTGATCTTTCGACGCGTAGGACGTGCATCGCGCGCAGCAACGGATTGCAGCTGCCCGCATCGCCGCGCCGCGCCTCGAGGTCAGCGCAGCATGCCCCGCGCCCGTCGGCGGCGGCGCGACCCTGGAGCGCGACGCGATGCTGGATGTCCGCACCGGCGCGTGGTGGTACACGGTATGGGTATGGGTGACGTGCACGAGGTTCATGGTGTGGTGGGCACGGAGGTATTCCGTTTGTGCTTGCGCGATTGGCGTGATGAGGAAGGAAGTCGGGCTCGGGGTCTGTTGTTTCTCGCGCGACGCCACCCTGCTTCATCGTGCTGGTAGTCGTTGCTGTTGGGGTCTCTCGGTTCAGATCTGTCAGAGGCTAAGCTCCGTGTATGCGTCTGAAGTCGCGCATGCGTTCTTCATGATCCTTTGGCTCGGTCGATCCGAGCCCCACGTGCCAAGTGAATCCAGCCCGACGTTGTTCTTCCTCACGCGCGCTGAGATTCGCAACAGCTCTGCTCGAGAGAACTCCCATTCGAAGTCGTAGAATCGGCCGTGAAGGGGTGCCTGGCATACTTGCAGCAGAAGCGGGACATGCTCGATAAGGATCGCCCGGGGTACTGCAATCGAGAGGGCGTCACCGAGTATTGTGCGCATACATGTGATTAGCGCGGCGTACATACATATCAAGAGGATCTGGGACGCACCACATGCGAAGACCGCGGAGAACGAAGCGTTAGTAAGTTCAGGCAAGTCTCGAGGGTCGCAGGTCGCATGGCTTGCGTCATCGTCGATCGAATATTGTTCCAGCGTGCGATCGCGATCGGGCGCTTTCCCTGCGACGGACGCGCGGCTTTGGGCGACTCCCTGCCAGACAGCTCGCAGAGGAGTCCCTCCACTCATTCTAGCGTCGCTTTGTGGTCGGTAGACTTCAGAGAGCCTCTCAACTGCTTCTCACCTTCCCACTCTCTCTGCGCGCTATCACCGTGACTAGGGGAGCATAGACGCATCCGAGCAGATCCTGGATGGGCGCAAAGGGTGTACTAGAAGTCAAGGATGACATGGGCGTGGTGTTGGAAGTCGGCCAAATCACAGCCCCGCATGACGACGTTCAACCAGTCGCGCCACCCGTGCATCGCGAAGATTACCCCCTCCCCGAAGACTGGCGACAACAAGAGCAAGTCTTACCCGCCAGGCCATGGTGACCTCTACAACACACTCATGCACTTGGGCGCGCTCGACCAACTTCTCGTGGAGGACAAGTACTCCCCGCTCGTGTACAATTCGGATCACCCGAGCGCCGCGTGAGTCGTGTAAACCGTAGAGGTGAGCTTGTACTGACTTGACAGTTATAGCGTCAACGACAAGACATTGATGTATGGTCGAAAGCTAGGCAGAGTTCATGAAGTTGATCGTGGACAGGACAAAGGTACACCTCGAGGTGTGTATATACGCAGTGTCATCTGATGCATACAGGCTGATTCGGCATTCAAGGTAGAGTGCCGATCGATCGCAAGGGCTCCATCCGGTTACTGGAAGTCGTGCAGATCCACTCTGAACACGTCGAGGACTTTGGATACCCTGTCTGTATTTATCAATGTCAAGAACACGGGCGATCTCGGCCAGGCTGTAATTTAGGTACGTGATACGATGATCGCCTCATGGGCATACCAATACTTGAGTAGTAACCGGTCTGTGCCTCACACGTAGTTATGCGACACAGCTACCGGTACCGCGATCAAGCATTTCATACCATGCACGGTGTTAACGTGTCGCGGTCGTACATCCTGCCAGTCCAATCGTGCTTGGACCTGCTGCTCGTCAAGCTGAACATCTACTTGCTGCAGCACGGGCAGCTCGTGGCGAAGTTCCCTGAACCGCACATCCGAGACGACGTCGATCATCGAGCTGGATGTCAACTGCAGGAAGAGTGTGCAGTTCTGGAGACAGGTCAAGAGGATTTCCTATATCACTCAATGAGTGGGACTACTGGACGGCGATTGGCGAGGCCTGAGGTGGGGTTCGGACGGAACGTCACGCTGTGCGACAATCATTGATGAGCCCGCTTTTCATTCTTGTACACTCCTCAGCCCGGTCCACGCCGCCGACTGCGCGCATATAGCCAATCGAACCTCGCCGACATGTACGATACACAGCGTGCATCTGTCATCATGACCGTAGGTGCGCGCAGTTTGTGTATGTATGGGATCCATGCACGCTACTATCTGGGTGCATACGTAGGATCAGTACGGTAGGAGTAATATATAAAGATACTGAATGGTACGGTGGCGAGGCATGTCATTTGCTTCGACCGAGAATGATAAGACGGATTGAATAAAAGAGGAAATACTGGCGCAGGAGTGCACTAGCCGTGCGCATGAGCTTCAAAAGGGGAGACCTCGACAAAGAGGGATAAATCCTCGCACATCGTAATGGACATGTTTTACTTCATCCTATGTCGTGCGCGTGATGTCTGAGACAAGCACATGCCGCGTGAGCTTCAACAAACTGAGCGCCGCCCTCGCGCTAGATGCAGAATCGCTGTCTATCATGAGCGACAGCAACATCTTATCGGGAGGCAACCACGTACCACAGATGATAGACGAGAGCGCAGAGCTGACCGACGACTTGAGAGAGCTAGGAAGATCCGAGACAACCATTGAACATGCGAGGAGTCATGATCAAGCGAGGGCCCGGCGAGATGTTGCTCGGACAGAATGCACGATAGCACAAACAGCAGGGGTAGCAACGCAATGAATTTCTGATGTAAGTCAACTACATGAGCCCGAACAACAAGACGCAAAGCAGAACCCGAGGAGCCATGGTAGCATACGTGATGTGACCCAGGAAAATTCGATTCCGTACCGCTATGGGACCGGAGGTCGTCCGGATGGAGTGCAGCTCATTGGGACCAGTCGTGGAGCTCAGAGACGGAGGCTGTGGACAGGTCATCGGGTACAGGACCGTTCAGGGGATTTCAGCTGAGACTCGGGAGCAGGCAGATACTACGAAGATGGATGTATCAGATCGCGGTGTTGCGTCGTGCGATCATGGGGCAAGAGCGAGCTCAGTGGTGAGTACGCCGGTCACGCCACCCAAATCTGTCCTATTGAAAGCTCAAAGAGAGCACCAGAGCACGCTGCGCCATCGGAACGTTGACAAGGTGCCGACAGATTTCGGGAGAATGCGCCATGAGAGGGAGATATCCCATAGTAAGAGCATTTGAAGAGGGCGTTGACAAGGCAGAGATATGTCGCACAGGAGACATCGAACGATTCTGAGGGCCCAGCCTAGTATCTAGAAAGTCTCCGCGGAGCGCGCATTGATATCGCGTTGAACAAGACTTGTTTCGAAGTTTGCTAGCCCATAGAAATATCGCCAGACAGCCGGAGAGAGATAAACTGCAAGATCAGACAAGTCAGTACCCGTCGAGCTACGGCTAGAGAGAGGGGGACGCGTTACGACAACAGAGAGGGGTACTGAACAGCAGACAAAGGCGCAAAAAACGCTGCGTCCCGAAGCCAACGCGATGGCGTCATACTGAACTTGCCCTAAACGCCCGGGACGAGCGCTCCGGCGTGCACTCGCGCGCCTCGAGTGCACGAAGAGCGGCGAGGTGGACGTTTCGTATCGCGACGCGCCCTTGTGCCTTCTTGCTCGTGATCTCTGGCTCCTATCTGTCTGTCCAACGCCGAACAGTACGCCGCGCAAGCTTCGGGAGTCTGTCCTTGGCTCTCGCCCGACGCCCTCATGCTGGTTCGTCGCGGCGTTCCTTGCCTGGGGATCGTGTCGGGTGATAGACACCTCCAACGTCAAGTCAATCGTACTGATATATTGCCCCCCCAGGAAAAGAGGACCACTTGATCTGGAAGGCAGTCTGCGGCAGAGGTATTTTACTGATCATCTCCGTGGACATCCTCTCGATCATGGTACCCACAGCGGCCTCTCCAAGGTCAATGTGCGTAATTGACGACTGTACGCGCAATATATCATGGAAAATCATTACTCGCCATATCAGCAATTTGATCCCCAGCCACGGCGACCAGCCTTGTCCTCGGCCTCGATCCGCTACACGCCCCGCCTCGCGCGATACACCGCTTGAGCAATGCCGGGCCTGTGCATTGTCTCAGATCCACAGACCTCCATCGGAATCCTAAAACCGCATTCCTATACCCAATCATGTGAATAAGCTCATGTATTCAAAGCTCCAACGACCTCGCAGCTGAGATCCCAGATTGCTCACACTTCGGCCGTCCAGTCTACTCGGCGCCATCCGTTAGTCTCCATCGCTTTAATCTCATTCGGTAAGATTCCATATACACATAGTACGTCTATCACCTCATCGGTGGCCTCGTGACATAACGCACGAGGTCTGTCCACAGCGTGTGTTTCGATCGGGCCCATCCCGCATTAACTTTCATCACTCATTTTTATCGTAGAGACGACCTCAACCATCAACAAGATGGCAGCGCCGATTTCGACATTTCTAACGCGTCTAACGTGTCGATAGATGGGTGGATCGGGAGTCGAGCATCCCGCCACAAAGGTGCGTTCCTCGTACACATGCACTTCCCCTGCAATCCTAGTGCTCGTACACCTGTTGCGCAGCCGCCAGCAACGGCGACTCGTGTAGCCGACTATATGCACGCTGGTAATCGACGCTTTCGCTCCGGCATCCGGTTCACGGTAGTTACGATGTTTCCGATGCCCGGGCCTCGCGCAGCTTGATGCAAGCATCACGTACGCTCTCGTATCGTGCAAGGCGATGTACATGCTGCTCGAGATCGGGAATCCGCCAGGCCGCTGACCGATCAGTCTTAACAAAAGGACTTGGGCGCCGGAGCCACTAGACGTAGGTCGAAAGCTCGGAGGATGTCAGTAAACACTACATGCAGTATAATTCATTCTTTTGTCTGCTGCACGGTCTGGGGGAAGCACTTATGGGTAAGCTGTAACGGAGCTCATCAGGCGCGGCCCGTTAGATGCTTACTACATGTACGTCATACGTCTGAACTGTAAGCTCGTAGTCCCGTCGAGTCTGTAGTAGGCGAGGGCAATGTCGGTCTGATTAGGAGACGCGTATGAGGAGATGAACCAAAGCGCAACGGCCATCAGGGAAACATCGATTCTACTTGCCTGCCTTTGTGGTCCTTGGGCGTGACTTTGAAACCTTTTTGGCGCGCAACAGAGCAGTGAAGGCGCCAGCAAGCCTCGAAAGGCAGGTAGAAGGCGTCAAAGTCAACGCGATGTTTTCCTGATGACTGAATAAGGGACAATGCTGTTCAGTGTACAGCATTGTCACATTTCCGAGTGATTTCTCGCGCAATTACTCGGCAGCCGGATTCTGACTCGCACGATGGGCAAACTACTCGACGGCTTGCGCAAGTTACTCACATGCACCCTTGGAGTGGATGTGCCACAGGGCCCCGGGGACTCTGCGGGATCCCCGACGGTACCTATGGAGGTCCGAGAGTCCCCAAACACGAAAGCGTCGGGTTCACCAGCTGATAATGCAACAGGTACAGTGGACTTTACAGCTGGCATGTTCCAGGATGACGAACATCACAGCAGACACTGTAGCTACAAGCGCGAATACCACGATCCCAGCGGATAGTGAGTGGTCAACAGTTGATGTGTCGCCGTCCCGAAAGTATCACTTACAGCAAAATGAGAAGGCTCTGCCAATCAGATCACCATCTCAGCTCAATCGGCACACGACGCGAACCAGGTCGCCGGCACAACAGATCCGGCCGACGGGACGGATATACCGGGAGAAGCAGCATCGAGCGCCCCTCCTTCAGAAGATCACGTCACCAAGACAGTAGACTCAGCAGTCGCAGCGGATAGTCCGAGTCGCGCAGCATGGGGCACCCATCTTGCGGAGGATCAGATCACCAACTTAGTGTTGTCGGACACTATGGATCAGGCCACTGATACGCCGAACTCAGCTGACGACGTGGACAGAGCCGACAGAGCGGCATCGGGTGGCCCACTCCTGGCGTCTTCCGCCGGAAGGAATGGTTGGCTGATGCTGAAGAGCGCACTGAAGTCTGCCGCTGAGTGTTGTGATATGGTACTTCCAGTCAAAGCCGCACTCTCTGGAATCGTCGGGGTGATGGAGATGGTGGACGTGCGCGAGGCTGATTTTGTGTCCTTGAATTGTCATTGATACATTTGTGTATTGCAGACCGTCAGGGATACAGAAGAAGACTTCCACAAGATAGCCCTCCGAGTCGAGGTTGTTGAGGAATTATTCCGTCGGTATACATCCGAGTACAACTCCGAGGATGTCCTTCCTCCTGTCATCCACCAACGTTTCAAACGTCTCTCTAGGTGAATAACGACATCGCCATGTACTCGATAGCTGCATCTAAATCATATGCAGGGAGCTCAACTTAATCAAAGACTCGATCGAACCCAAAATGAAGCACAGCAGAATGAGGCGCGCGATCATGGTATTTGGTGACGCAGAGTTCATCAAAGATATGTTTGAGAAATTGGCAGAGATACTTGAGACATTTCATGTAAATTTCGTTCACTTTTTCCGCATGAAAGTTGATATGAATTCATATACCCAGATGGATTGTAATCTCAATATTGAGCGAATGACTCACGACGCCACAGCTAGAAGTGGGTGTTAATAGTTCTACTGGGTCCTTTGGGAGTCTGCTGATTACCACCAGGCCTATTGGCGAAACTTGGACATATCCCTGACGCTGGAATTGATTCTCAGACGGCCGATGAATGTATGCCTAACACTCGCGTTCAAGTCCTGGAAGATGTGCAAGGTTGGGTCAACGCGGCTCGCGGGGCTCGCATTTTCTGGCTCAACGGCATGGCTGGGACTGGGAAGTCCACAATTGCGCGTTCGGTCTGTAACATCCTTCGCGCGCAAAATAGACTTGGTGGGAGCTTCTTTTGCTCCCGCGGGACCCGAGACGACGTCAAACGTATCATTCCTACACTGGCCATGTCGTTGGCGGACCAAAACCCGGTTTATAGGCTAGCTTTACTGGAGGTCCTGAAGAAGAAACCAGATGCGGCATATCACAGGCTGGATCTTCAGCTGCAACATTTGCTTGAGGAGCCGCTTCTCAATGCATTCAGTAGCAAGGCAGCTATCCCGGTGTTAGTCATAGATGCACTCGATGAGTGCTTAGACCACGACGCCACGAAAGATATGCTACTTCAACTCGCTTCTCCTTCACGTCACATTCCTGTCAGACTATTCGTCACCTCACGCCCAGAACAACATATTCGGGCTCTGTTCAATTCAGCCCAACCCGAGTGGCACAGCATTCTCCGGCTGCATGACATCGAAGAAGCCATCATCGAGTCTGACATTGGGCTCTACATCACCGAGCGTCTAAAACGCATACGTTCGTCATGGGAAGCAGAAGGCTACGCCTTTCCGCCGGAGTGGCCATCGACGCAGAGCATCACCATCCTTACGAAACAAGCAGGGAAGCTGTTCGTCTATGCATCCACGGTGTTGAAGTTTATTTCGAAAACGAATCCAATGGAGCGTCTAGAAGATCTGACTCGACTCGGGTTCGTCCCCGAAGGATCGCTGACAGGGCCGCTGGACAGCATGTATTCCCTGATCATTAACAATGCGTTAGATCCTCGGGAGCGGACCATGGCAGAAATTTCCCGAACAAAGGAGCTGTTAGCCATCATCCTGGCCATCCGTGAGCCGCTTTCCATATCCGTTCTTAGCAGCCTCCTCAAGAAACAAGCGCGGGCTATCCGGATTTTGCTTGAACCTCTCCATGCCGTCATTTATACCCCACCACAGGACGACAGCGGTGCAGTTACCACCTTCCATGCCTCCTTCGAAGACTACCTTACTACCGATGGGCGTGCGCCAGAGAACTTCAGGATCAACGTCTCCGACGGACACCAAGCGCTTGCAGATGCATGTGGCAAGATCATGGATTCCGGAGCATTGTATTTTAACATTGCCAGATGCCAAACTTCCTACGCCCCAAATTCGGGCCAGACACTGGCGACAATCTCTCCGATATTAAGTTACTCATGCACGCATTGGCCTGAGCACCTGGTGGGCGCAACCAATGTCGCGGCACTACTTCCCTTGTTTGAAGCAATTCTGACGCAAAAGATGCTTTTCTGGATCGAAACTGTCACTTTGGTACGAGGCGTACGATGGGTCTCACATCTTCTAGAATTGACCTTAACCGTGGTAAGTACCTTGTGGCATGTGCGACTTGCGCCTGCAAGGCATTGCAATGTACTGATTACCCCGATCTACATCTTCAGAATGTTGAATTATCGCAAACCTTTCACGAACTTCTACACGATGCAAGGCTTCTATCCATTCAGTGTCAGGAGGCTATTGAGCTCAGCATACCACATTTGTATTTATCTGCGCTTCCTACTGCACCAGCCTCATCGGCCATCGCACAGATGTTCTGGCCGAAGTTTCGCAACATCCCAAGGGTTCATCGTCATGTTTCAGATGTACAGCAGCAGCAGGAGCAGCCCATGAGCACATCGGGACACTTGGGTACTGCTATTCGATCGGTAGCGTTCTCACCCGACGCGACATACATAGTGTCCGGATCAGATAATGGCACACTTCGTCTTTGGGATGCGAGGACTGGAGATGAGATTCTTAAACCACTCAACGGTCACACGAGTGGCGTCACCTCGGTCGTATTCTCGCTCGATGGGGCCCGTATCATCTCTGGATCAAAAGACAGGACCGTCCGGCTTTGGGACGCAAGCACGGGCAACCCAATCCTTCGACCACTGGAAGGGCATTCCAGTGGTGTCAATTCAGTCGCAATTTCACCCACCGGTGGTTATGTCATATCCGGGTCAGCCGACCGGACGATTTGCGTGTGGGATGTGGAGAATGGTAATACTGTTGTACGCCTCATAGGTCATACTGGCAGTGTCACCTCGCTCGCATTCTCACCCGACGGGACCCGTATAGCCTCCGGGTCAGATGACGGGACGGTCCGTCTTTGGAATACGTGGACTGGAGAAGGAATCCTCGGACCCCTCGAAGGACACATTGGCGGTATCACGTCGGTCGTGTTCTCACCTGATGGGACCCGTGTCATCTCCGGATCAAGAGATAGGACAATCCGACTTTGGGATACAAACACGGGCAATCCAATCCTTCGACCACTAAAAGGGCACTCTGGTGGTATCAATTCTGTCGCAATTTCACCCCAGGGCTGCCATGTCGTATCAGGATCGGAGGACAGGACAATCCGCCTTTGGGACGCGAGTACGGGCGACGTAATCTTGGGACCACTAGAAGGGCACACTGACACCATCTGGACGGTCGCATTCTCCCCTGATGGGATTCACATTGCCTCTGGGTCGGGAGACAGGACAATTAGACTCTGGAACACAGAAGTTAAGGGGGTTGATTCCTCAAAGAAACCGGAAGATCAGGCTAGTGGTTCTCCCACTGCCGCATTTTCGCCATACAATCGCCAACCCGTCGGGAAACCATCTGCGTCTACTCGCTCGCCACCTCTTGATACAATGGGGTCGTCCAGTGCTTTGGCCTCCACCAGTTACCGCCCACTTGCAATCCATAGGGATCGATTGCGGAGCGAGTCGAAGTTTTCTTCCTCTATCCCTTCAACACCTTCAACGAGCAACATAGATGATTCATTTGCACTCAATGCTCTATACGATAGAGCTTCAGATATGGATCCACGAGACATTTTTTCTTTTGACTCTTACGCAGGTTGGATTGTAGGCCCACGAGGAGAACTTGTGATGTGGATTCCAGAAGAGTATTGGCCAGGCTTGTGGTGGCCACGCAACACATTGGTAATTGGCCCGTCGAGAGTCACCCTGGATCTGAGTCGCTTTCTGCATGGTAGGGACTGGACGTTCTGTTATACAGAGCTTCCCTTCACAACCCCAAGTTAGCCATGTATCTGTTACTATGTACAGAAACTCGTCTCTCAATATCTTGTTGTACTATCAGCTTCTCTAATTCATCACCGATCGTACGACGTACTGCATAATTATGGGAGCGTCATGACCATTTTGCCCTCATTGCGAGAAATTACTATTATCACGATTTGGCGAGGAATGACATATTTGAGCAACATTGTCGTGAACACTACAAAAGCAAATTTTACTTACCGGGTAGAGTGAGGGTTCTCCCGGATATGCTCAAGGACCAAGCAATGGCAACGTTTATACGCACATCGGCGTGCAACACGTCTATGCGCTCGCATGGTGGTGAACTTACATCATTCGGATCGAAGACGTGGAGAGGGAAACGAGAGAGATTCGTCAATAAAACTCGTCGGAAAACTACAGGCAGCGCGAGACAAGCGCGATCAAACTGTGTTCGACGAGGCACCAGGACGCAACCCTCACTTGTACCCAGACGAAGTGAATTGTCACTAGACATATCGCATCCATGCTGTACACAACGAGGAGCTCGTGTGGTCATCACTTTAGCATCGGGTTGTCTGGTATGACTCAAGTAAGCGGATATTCCGGATGTAGTGATGGAATATGGTGCTGGATTTGAGATGCCAAATCAAAGAACCGAAGTGTAATACACACAAAGTATGCCATCAGATGCTCAGAGCATTCTTCCATTTCGTACCGCCTACCTCACCTAGGACGCGCTCAATCTCCGAGTGCTCAAGATTAAGCGCTACCCTGCGCTCTTCCTCAGGCTTTCTCGTAGCAACTACTCCTTCTTCGCATATCATCGCGCGAGAAGCGAGGAGAGAATCGAGCACCATGCTGAGCTCTCCAGTGCTCGGTCTTCGGGCAGGATCTTCGTCGCTAGAGAGGATATTGAGATAGATGATATGTTGACGCTGGACCTGGCCAGCCAGAGACCGTATGAGACAAGGTTCCATGATTAGTGTAATTTCTAACGTACCTCTCCCCACTTAATCTCCTCCACCCCCTCCTTCTTGATGCACTTCAGCATCGCAGCGAGCATAAGGCGCTCGTGGAAGCTCAGGTCGCGCAGGTATGCTGCCGTCGGGCTGTTCTGCATGACCTTGATGACCTCCTTCACGTCGTCCGTCCGCGCTGTGCGTTTGCTCGGCTGGACGAGCTCAACTGTGCGGCTATATGTCGCCATTTTGAGTAAAGAGTCATGTGGGTCGACGAGTGCACTCACCGACAGATATCGAGCACGCGCCGGGCGTCGCCACTGATAGAAGAGACCTTCATCGACGCAAACTTGACACCGTCGGGAGCAATAACGTTCGGCGTATCCGCTGGCAGGCCTTCCTTGGCGGTGGCGAGTCGTGCGTGGACAATCTTCTCCAGCTGCGGGGTCGTGTATGGTTGGAAGTTAATCCGCACGAAACCTGGTTCATGGTTCCATACATTAGTGGAAACTCTATAGCTTCACATAATAACTCTAACCTAGCCGGCTCTGCACTCTCCTTGACATGACACGTTCCGGGAGATCCATTGTGTTCGCAACAGCAAGCACGATGAGCTTGGACTCCGCCAACGTTGGCCAGTTGAAGAAATTGTACACAACATCCTGCTTCGTCGTCATCAGCTGGTCGAGCTCGTCCATCAAGACCACACTGTCATGATATTAGCTTTGCCCAGCAGACAAGCTATATACAACTCACCAGGCATGCGCTCCTGGCCCGATCCGCGCTTTGGAACTGAAATGCTTCGAAAGCAGCCTCAGCGCCTCCTTCGAGCTGATTTTCATGTGCCCGTCTCTAGCCGCGTCATGTCCGCAGACTGCCTCCCAAAGTAGCCCATACGCAGCTGCTGGCTCAGGAATTCTGAGGCCGTTAATTTCAACGTACGCGAAGGGATTCGCTTCCTATATCACACATTGTCAGCATCGGAATGGAGCCGCCTCAACACCAGAATCCGGCGTACACTCTGTTCTGCCATCCGCTTCAGCTCGCGCACGACAGCATGCACAGTTGCCGTCTTCCCCGTCCCCGGTACGCCCGATATATCTGCACCATCGCATCAGTCCACTATCCCGCACCACCATACGTTATGATCCAGTCGACACTCACATATACACCCGCCGCTTCCCTCCTCCAACAGTTGGTCTACGGCTCTCAACACCTGTTTGTACTCTTCCTCGCGGCATGGTAACGCCTCGGGACGGGCGGCGACGTGCAGGACGTGCATCGCGCGCAGCCACGGGTCGCGACTGCCCACCTTGCCGAGGTGCGCCTCCAGATCGAGCGCGGCGAGCCCCGCGCCCGTCGGCGGCGGCGGGCGCACGGCAAGGCGACGTTTGCGCAGCGCCGCCTTGGAGTGCGGTGTTGGTTGGGCGAGCGGGGGACGTCCGCGCCGGCGCGGAGTGGCAGAGGGAGCGGCGGTGGAGGCGGCGGTGCGCCGTGGCGTGCGCGGGGTCCGGGGTGTGGCAGGCGCTGAGGTGTCTCGTTTGCGCTTACGGGGAGTACGTGGTGGGGTTGGGACGTCTGGCTCAGAGTCTGATGTTTCAGGTGCTGCATCGTCCTGGTCCTCCTCGTCTTCGTCGTGCTGATAGTCGTCGCCGTCGGAACCTTCCGATTCGGAGACCAAATCTCGCACTTCTGCTGCATCGACAGAAGAGTCTGCGTCGGAGCCCGCTTTGTGTATTCGTCTGCGTTTGCGTGGGCTTTCTCCATCGTCGGTGGGCTCGGCCGATGCGATGCCCACGTCCCAGGCAGATCCAGTGAGCCATTCTTCTTCCTCGCCGTTTCTGAGATTCGCAAGAGCCTCCCCTCGGAAGAACTCCCATTCAAATTCGTAGAAGAGTCCTTGAAGAGGGTGCCTGGCGTATTTGCAGTAGAAGCGGAGCCTGTTTGCTTCGGGATCGTTTGTAGATTTTACCGTCTTCGCCCGTACGCCACGTCGCTTCGGACCAGTCGAACCTGAGTCTTGTGCCTCAGACGAGTTCGAAGAAACAACGCATTTAGAAAGCACGCTGGCAGATGATACAGCCATCGGGGCTCCAGACGTGTTGTAGTAGATTTCATTCTGCAGGAGCAAGGTTGTGAAGTCGTGTAAAGACCGCGTAGCATAGATTACACACCTCCATGTGTGGCCTCTGTGCTCGTATTCGGGGGAGCTCGGAAGGCCTGATGAACCAGTGCAGGTTCACTCTGATCCCCCCGTTGTCCGGTGCCTCCTCGCCAACAACTTCCCAGATTGCCACAATCACAGCGATGCTTGGTTCTTTGGATGATGTCCGCACGAGGACTGTGTCTCCAAGACTAAACGTTTCCCTCATGACACGCTCTTCTGGTAAGACACTCCTGGATGAAGCCCCCTGAGCCCGTCCGTAGACCTTCGCAGGTCGCTTCGGTGCGACGACTTCATTCCTGACGAACTCCCGGTAGAACTGTGTCTCGAGAGCGTCCAGCTCCAGATTCTCCGTGTCATCCAAGCCCTGGAGGTCTTCCAAGATGGTCTGCCGGGAGTAAATGGGGTCGTCGGCGAGTACATCGGATGATGTGGAGGTAAGAGGATCAGGTGCCACAGGTTCGACTATAGGTTGACCACGTCTCGAGCGCCGCGAGGGAGTAGAAGGAGCAGCCCCTCGAGCCATAAAGTGGACTGTCTCAATGAACTTCAGGGAGCAGGAAACGCGAAGAACGCGCTATTCGACGCGCAGGTCGGCAGCAAAGAGATCTGGACTCGAATATTGCGACGCGTCGCGATGCGCTCGAGGATAGGGGCGTCTATCTAATCTAATCTCCAGCCCGTGTTCGATTCCCGGAGATAGCAACTTGTCCTTGCAGCATTGCGGGCTCCCCCAAACAAGCAGAGAAGGCAGACGTTACTTCAGCATTTTTGCAACAACTTGTACAAGATATACACAGATGTCGAGGATGTATTCGTCGCCTCACGGACGCGATTTTGAGAAATCCAGGGGTCGATGCCGCGTAAATTGTTCTCCTGCGCACGCGCCGGACCGAGCAGCCGTACAGCGTTCTCGCCCTTGGAACGGTTTACGCGGAGGCCCGGAAAGCGGAGAGGAGACGAACATGTGCACCCAGCTTGCGATGCCATCGCCAGATTTGTTCTCGTTCTCTACCATCATCTTGTCGCCAGCGTTGTCGTCGGTCTGCTGTCCTCAAGCAACTCCTCCGTCAACGAGACCCCATGGCTGCAGAACTCCCCATCCCCGTCTACACCAACCTGTCTGATGTGCACACCGATACGGCGACAGCGGCAGATCAAGCGTGAGTAGTGCAACAGCCCTGCTCGACCACTGGCTTATCGGCTTGGGACAGCGTGCGTTGGAATGAGCTCACCCTCGAGTTCGAGAAACGTTTTGGCAAGAAGCCCACCTACATCGCGCGTGCGCCCGGAAGAGTCAAGTGCGTGTCCGGTTCTTTGTCCATGTCCTGACACTGAGGGCACAACCCGTAGCTTGATCGGGGAGCACATCGACTACGCTCTCTTCGGAGTCTTCCCAGCAGCAGTCGAGCGCGATATCCTGATCGCATGTGCACCATCCGAGACACATTCGACCCCCGGTGGTGTCAACGCGGACAACCTGAACCCACGCTATGTTCGCCAGACATTTTCACCCATGCTTCGATCCACCGTCACCGCGTCTGAGGAAAAGGAAGCAGCCAAGGCGGTGCACGCTGAGCCATGGCACATAGACATCGACAAGAAGGAACTACGATGGGAGAGCTATGTGAAGGCCGGTTATTACGTACGTTGCACTGTCACTTCTCCGAGACTCGGGAACTGAAAAGATTGTATAGGGCGTCCTGAACCGCTTCTTCAGCAACGCCTCTGCATCTTCAACGCCTGAGGACCACCCAGTCCCAGTAGACCTGCTTGTCACCGGAACGGTCCCCGCCGGCTCTGGTCTCTCGTCTAGCGCAGCAATGGTCGTCGCGTCTACCCTAGCTTTCCTCGCTGTGAACAACAAGCTTTCCGGTCTCACAAAGGGGCAGCTCGTGGAGATGGCGATGGAGAACGAAAAGCGCGTCGGCGTGAACAGCGGAGGGTAAGTCCTTCTCCACCTGCCCATCTCAAGCTCCCCGCGCTCACCCGCCGCAGTATGGACCAAGCCGCCTCCGTGATCTCCCTGCCGCACTCCGCGCTCTACATCACCTTCTTCCCCTCGCTCTCCGCCGAGCCCATCCCACTGCCCACCCCGCGCACGACCCCGCGAGCGGTGTTCGTCTGCGCAAACTCGCTCGTCGTGAGCGACAAGGTCGTCGGCGCGCGCACGCGGTACAACCTGCGCGTCGTCGAGACGCTCGTCGGTGCGCGCGCGCTCGCGCTGAAGCTCGGGCTTGCGCTCGGCCCGGCGGACCGCCCGACGCTGCGCGAGGTGCTCGGGCGCTGGCTCGGGCATGACGAGGCGAAGGGGAAGCCGAGCGAGCTGGACGTGAAGGAGCTGCGTGCGGGCTTGGAGCGCATTCTGCCTGAGGTGGAGAGGCTGCGCCCGGTCACGGCGGATAAGGACGACCAGGAGGGCGTCACGCTGCAGCGGATGATTGCGTGGAGTGGACTTGAGGAGGCGCGATTCCGCGAATTGTATCTGTCCTGGGTCGACGGTGCGTCCAGTCCTTACTCTCTTGTGAGTATGACACTGATATTGGTTTGATCCCGTTCAGTGGAGGCGACGCACTTCCAACTGTACAAGCGCGCAAAGCACGTCTTCTCCGAGGCGCTGCGCGTGCTGCAATTCCGTGACGTATGCAACCGCGCGGCAGCGTCCGAGGGCGCGCTGTCCGAGAGCGTGTTGAAGGAGCTCGGCGGTCTGATGGACGCGTCGCAGGAGAGCTGTGCAGAGTTCTTCGAGTGTTCATGCCCTGAGCTGGACGAGCTCACCCGTATCGCGCGGGAGGCGGGCGCGTACGGCAGCCGACTGACTGGTGCGCTTTCCCGAATATTCATCCCCGCGTTGATTGGGCTGGTGGCTGATGTATACTGTCATGAATTACAGGCGCTGGATGGGGCGGGTGCACAGTGTCGCTCGTAGCGGAGGATAAGGTAGACGAGTTCATTGCGAAGGTCAAGGCGTCATATGCGCCGTACAGAAACCTTGAGGGCGAAGCCCTGCGGGAGGTCATTTTCGCAACCAAGCCGAGCAGCGGCGCATCTGGTACGCATCCTCGTCCTATGTTTTCGGAATATCGGACTTAACGCTTCTCCCCTTGCAGTCTTCAAATTCGAGGTATAGACAGACCACCTTGCGTCATAACACACCCAAGCGGTCGCAGGGAAGTTTGAAGGGAACGGGGGCACTGGGAAAGAATCCACCAAATCAATGTAATACTTTCAGCACGAATAGCGATACCCAAATATACGTGAAACACAGCGGGTGGTGTGCTCTCCTTGTGCCCTGCGCAGGCGTCCTCCTACATGTGGCGCGATGCACTCGTACGGATGGCTCGGCCCCGTTGTGATGTTGCACCGCGTACCGCGGCTCGCGATGCCGAGACGCAGATCGACGGATGTGGGCTCGTGCACATACGCTAAGTTACGCGGGTCGATCGAATGTAATCTGATTGCCGTGGTCCTAACGTGTGCCGCATAGAGTTGAATGACGAATGTTTAGTCTGGCGCATTTTGTCAGCGTTCCGGAGTATTGTGCGGTGTGGGCGTTGTGGCCTGTCGTGGCCCGCACAGTTATCGCATACTGTAATAATGGATACGTTCAATCCGTCTGGACAGATATGAATCGCCCATTGTCGGCTTTTTCAATTTCACGGGAAAGATAACAGTTTCGAGGGAGAGATCCAACATATCCATCTGTCCGAAGCCCCATTGCATCATCAGGGTGCGTGTGAGTGACCACTCACAAGAGTCTTTACTTCGAAGATATTTCGTCCATCAGCGAAAGGGCGTGTCCAATGGGCCGCACAGCAGTCGATGAGATTGCTGCCTTGTCCCCCATATGCTCATGACGCGGCAAGTATGAGAGTCGTTGCAACGATAATCAGAATGGGGCAATGATTTTGGTCACGTCGCTATATACACCTTTTCGAGGGAGAGTAATCGAGCAGCCCATCAAGTATCTTGCATAAATATTGATCTTACTTAATGTACCCTGCCATCCACAAGGATTCAACGGCGCCGAAGGAGAGGACTTCCGCCCTCCTCCGCGGTGAAGAGCTCAGCATAGAGCCTGGGGGGTAGGTGTTCGAGCCTCTTCAGTGTACCATAAATCCAGATGCGCTCCGTCGATACGGCGATGTCAAATCTGGGTTGAGGGCCTCGCACAGTGGAGTTGACTGGGAAACTTCGATGCGCTGACGTTCAAAAAAGAAACGCAACAACCGCCAACCAAGGCGCTTAACCCTCGCGGCCTTGCAAATTGCAACCACCATCTCCTCTGACTATGGACCGGTTCTGCTCGGCACCCCTGAGAACGGCGGGTCCTTTGCTTGTATAGCAGATTTTGGTCTATTTGCTCGAAGATGCTGCTCTTCATGCAGACGTAAATGTCTCCTACTTCTCGTGTACTAGAGTCATCTGGCCAAGGCCCATCCCTCGATTTGTTCTCCTCCTGGACGACTCCATACACCGGTGTATGTAGAGCCTCGTGATCACGTCAATCTGACTACCCGCGAAGCACCAACATAGCAGTCTCGACTTTGAACCTACACGCGCTAACTTTCACCCTGGTCATGCTCCGGGCTTAGGCTTCTCCACATTCTGACTGGAAGGCGCTCATTACAGTCATCCTGCTCGAGCGCCCGAAACTCTCTAGCCGTGATAGAATATTCCACAAGCGCCATTATGGCCTGAAATTCCCATGTCAAATGCCAAGATACACAGGCTGTCATCTCCGAGGTCACAAAAGTGCTGCGCTATTGTGGGGTATGCGGGCGTGTGCCTGAAGGTGGGGAAGCTTGAAATGGCCCAGTGTTTGGCATTCCGGCTGGGGTGAGAGCTCCCTCTGGAATAGTGACATGCATTTCACTGCTCGACTCGCTGATTTCCAAAACTGCTGTCGTCTGTAGCTGCGCAACTGAGCACCACAGGAACTTGCAAAAAGCTGGGATGCTGACATTAGTCCGCCCACAATGATCGGATAACCAGAAAAACTGGCAGCACAGTTCATGCAAAGCCGCATACACCACGCTCGAATCAAATCGTCCTTCGTCTTTCCTCACTATACATACCGCCTCATTACAAACGCAACGTCGCCGCAGCTATTCAACGCAGGGGACCTATAATGCGTCAGCTGCTCGTGCCGCGAGAAGGCCCGTTCAACTTTCGGCAAGCGCAGTCCTTGCTCATCATTGCATTCCACCTCCTCAAACTGCTCGTTCCCAGCCTCCTTCCCGGCCTTGTATGGCCCCGCTGCCGTCGCGGGAGGGCGTTGGATGCGAGGCTCGCAGAGAGGAACGTCTCACCAGGCAAAAGCGAGCGTTTCGGACGAGTGCATCTCCGCGACAGGGTCCGAGTTCCTGAGTGCGTTCCGCGTGGCGATCGTCGAGAGGAAGCCACCCTGGAAAATTTGTCGGCCGACGGCTAGCGTTGCCTGCGGCATTGCGGGTCGCGAGCGTGTTTCTGGTCTGGGGGCAGCAGCCTTCGGGCTCCTAGCTGCTCGCAGTGTGCGGTCCGCCGCTCAAGTCGGCGCAGTATCAGGGGTGTCGGGGCGGGATATCTTTTGCAGTGGGAAGATCCCAAGAGCCAGTTTGGTTTCGGTCTGCGGTGCTCGACTAGATCGCCGAGGGCAGCGTCGCCCCACGTTTCCCCGCATCTCAATCTTATCGCAGTGCGACCGCGAGATCTTTTTCCCTAATTGGTTCCAGGTTGTCACCGCTTGTGGACGTGGCGGGAGCAAACTCACGTCTGTCCGGGCGCATGCTCGACGCCCGGACGCGCGAGAGATGTCCGAAATGCATTTCTCGCAAGTTCGCTGCCTATCCTCGACGATGGAATGGTACGCGTAGAGGCACGGTCTTCTGGCGGGCGGCTAAGCGAGTCCAAGATTGGCGACGCCTGCGTGGGCGGCTGCAGCGGCTGCTCGCAAACCGTCTTCTGATCCTCTAGCCCGAGATCAGTTCTTTGCCATTGGGCGTTCTGCGTCATGGGTGTGTCTTGCTATTTTTGCAGCGCTTCTCTCCTTGCGCGCGCGTGTGTGCTATAAGAGTCTAGAAGTCCCATCATTCCTTCGCGAGAACCCTCCCTTACTCGTCTCTCCCTACTGCACCCCGCTCGCCGACCGTTACCGACCTCCCGTGTCTCTGAGCAAGAGCAGATCCATCATGCCCGGTGTCGAGCCCCCCGCTACTCTCAAGCCCGCCGAGGTCGCGGTGGCTATGGTTCAGCACGGTATTGCCAAGCACAGGACAAGGGCGGACCATGTATTCTTCAAGGCGGTATGTCTCCGTCATCGCGTCTCTCGTACTGCGCGAGCTGAACAATCGGGCGCGCAGTTCCTCGCAGGTGTCATGCTGTCGTTTGGAGGTCTCCTCTCGGAGGTCGTCCAGGCCGGCTCCGGAGGCATCAACGCGAACAACCCCGGTCTCGTCAAGTTCATGGGTGGCGCGGTCTTCCCTGTCGGCCTCATAATGTGAGCGTTCCTCCATTTATCGCCCCATCGCTGTGAAACTGCGGCATTTGGGCTGGTTCGGTCTTGATCAACTAGTGGCGTGATGTGGCGTCTAACTCGACTGCGTCCAGGATTGTCCTGCAAGGCCAAGAGCTCCTGACAAGCAACATGATGGTGAGCACCGGATGCCGAACGTCAGCGCGGACAAGGCAATTGAATTTCGTTCGCTCTAGATTTACCCCATGGCGTGTATCAAGGGTGCTGTACCCTGGTGGGGGTTGCCGTGGAACTGGCTGCTTGGTGCGCCACATCGCTTCAATCGGGATTGCAATTTCTTAGTTTCTTTCCAGTTACTTTCGGTAACCTCACCGGCAGTCTCTTCTTTGCTGCGATTCTTGTCAAGTGTACGGCCCCTCTATCATTACGCATCACGATCCGCACTAACGCCATATGTAGACACCGGTATCATCTCCACCGAGCCGTACATCGACTTTGCCACATCGTTCGCGCTGTGCGTATCTCGCAGAAGTTTTGCGACACACATGGCTGACTGGGCTCTTGTTATCTGCAGGAAGAAGGCTGCTGAGCCACAATGGCACCAGATCTTCCTGCGGGGAATTGGCTGCAACTGGCTAGTCTGCGTTGCCGTCTGGGTGAGTGGATATTGCGTCTTGGAAGCGGGACCACCTGCTTAGAAGATGTAAATATAGCAAGCCGCCGGTGCACGGGACACGCTTTCCAAGGTTAGTCGACTTCTTGATCGGACTGTGTCACGGAAGCTCAACTGCTTCGCAGATCGTCGCTATCTGGATTCCGATCATGGTACGCCCCTACCTAATGCCCTGACTATCTGCAGTGTATTCATAGCCTGCCTCCTCGCGGTTCAGATCTTCGTCACCTGCTCATATGACCACGGTGCGTCTTCTAGCTGAGAAGCGAAGGGCTTCGTTAATGTCTCCTTGTATTCAGTTATCGCGAACATGTTCTCTGTCCCCTTGGGAATTCTCTTCGGCGCAGACGTAAGTATCGAATCATCAACGCTTCGTGTGTCGACAATTGTCTAACAGCCCCCCTAGCTCTCTGTGGCTGCCTACATTCGGAAGTGAGTCTCTTCCACGTACTATCTACTCCACACAGATCTCATGTGACACCGTAGATCGCTCATCGCTTCGTACCTCGGCAATATCGTCGGCGCGCTCCTCGTCGCGCTCCCTGCCGTATACTTCCACCTCTGGGACTTCAAAGCGGACGGCCTCCGCGCGGTCGAGGAGGGCGAGATCTTCAACCGCGACGTCAACATCGGCGACGAGGCCACCCAGATCAAGCAATCTGACTCGTACGAGAACACGAAGCGCGCCGACTAAGCTGCGCGCGCGATTACTGGTGTTGTCTGGTTAGTCTGCTTGGTCTGTGGTCGAGGGATGAGTGGCTAATTTAGTGTGGGATGGGGTGGATGCACGCACGACTGTTACGTTTTGTTCCGACTGAATCATGTCTAATATGTGTAGTAGCTCTCGTACGCTTTCTAGATGACTAATCACGGTTTCTTTCTCTCCATGCATACTGGAAGGCTCCAAAGGCTCCAAAGGCTCCGAATCGATACGGGCCCACTGCACCAAACACACACTCATTTCTCATGATCATCTCACTCGGACACTAGAGGTAACATCCCGTTCCTTTGCATTTTCGTCGTATATCCCGCATCCCCGTACACAAGATCTAATACCCGCGCAATAATCGCTATGTGGACGTTGTAGTCAGAGGTACACTAATTCATGAGCGCATATGGACTCCCTTGCAGAAACATCATATATTTGCAGATCTACATACATGGCACGTGCGAATTTTGGACAGTTACATAGATGCGGATCTTATCTGCAGTCGTGCATACACACGAGATCTTGGCTCACGCTTCAGCCCGACGATGGGTTTTGCTCGACGCACAACTCGGACAAGGTAAACATGGATGCGAGCTGCATTAAATGTTTGTGTGACATAAATACAAAGTCTATTTCGATCTAACACTCTGGCGACGCTCGCGCCTCCGCTCAAGAACAAGCAGAGCGTACTTCCTATTCATATCCTCGACGTCCCGGTCAATGACCGGTGGCCTACTTTTCTCCACCCGTCTCGTAACCTCGTACATTTGGAGCTGGCGAAGGAATCCAGCATTTGGGCGAACGATCTCGCGCTTTGCACGCATGACTTTCAGCGCCTGCACCGTCGACATGTTCCTCGACTCGATGAGATACGCCATGACGATCGTCGCGCTCCTGCTCATGCCCCACACGCAATGTACGAGCACCTGTCCGTCCGCATCGAGCGCCTTTTGAATGAACTCAAGCGCCTTGCGGAAATAGCGCCCGATATCGTCCTTGCGCGAGTCGCCGACGGGGACGACGACGTGCTTGATTCCGCGGGGGTACGCGTAGAACCCGTCGGGGAGCACCGAGATGACGTGGGTGATCCCGAGCTGCTGCAACACCGCCGGCGAGGTCGCAGTGTATGCGTCGCACACGAACAACCCCGGGACGATCTCACTCGCCTGCGGGAAGAAATGGTCGTCGAGCGAGCGCCGGATGCACTGTGAGCGGAGGGCACGTCGCGCGAAGTAGTCGCCCCCTGTCGTGCGTGCGCGCTTCATGAGGGAGGGAGGGGGTGGGCCGTCGGAGGCCGGTGGTTGTGGAGGCGGAGCGGCGTGGCGAACTCGTGCCCGCACAGGATTGATCTTCTGGTAATAGACTTAGAGATGGAATCAGATAACATGCGACATACGTACATTGACTGTCGAGCCCCCGGGAGAGACAGTCATTTTGACGAGAGGTGGTCTCTGAACCGCGATGGCCGACATGTTCAGACGAATGAGGTGTATTCTGAGAGCCAAACAACCGTGCTTATATGTTAAAGTAGCTCAATGATGCCTTACGCGGATGACTATCGGAACAGCCATGTATGGACGTGATCCGTCATCCGTCCCCGGAAGTCCTGTTCGCCAGCCGTGTTGATTGGTCCAATCAGACCATATCGCAATGTCCTTGGCTGCGGTGGCAGTAACCAGTGCCTCGTAGAGCCGTATAGTGTCTTACGATGCCGTGAACAGCGGTCGAGAGACAGCGCGGTCTCGCGAGATGACAGTGTGCGGCGCCGTGGGCGGTGTGGCTTTGGTCGCCCCAGAACCCGTTGCGGGGTCTATGTTCAATGAGAAACCTACAGCGGGCGGTTAGAAGCCCGACCGTTCGATTATTGACTGAAGGACATCGGCGAAATTAGCTGAGCAGCCCATATCGCCCGCGGAGCGGGAGGTAGCTCCTATCGTCTGCTGCCAAATCCGTACGTGCGCAAAATTTGTGGCGGGGCCGGTTTTCTTGAGAGGTACGCCTCTCTCCGGTGAACAAGAGCTAGGAAGGAGGTAAAAAAACTGGGAGGGTTGCGGGGTCGTTGGCAGAGACGATGATGAGGCAGGGGGCTGGTCAAAGCCCCAATCGTGCAGCGCGGTGGCTGACTGGGGTGCGACAGAGTATTTTCTCCGCCCGCATCTCCGCGAAACTGCCTTATGCTTGCGGGCGGGTTGGCACCTGACTCTCCCGAGACACGATGTTCGACTTGCGCATGCGTCCCGGCCATCCTCGAGTTTGCCTGCTGCTCATTTCCTGTCTCTGACTCGAGGATCTCGACGGCCGTGCATCGGCCGTGGCCGTTGCCGCCCTCGTGTTTTGTGGTGCGTTATTGCGATTATCACGCCAAGGGCCTGCGTGAGCAGACTTTCGGCCGCAAAAGGGCATCGGCGGGTGCTGATTAGGAGCGACCAGGCGGTTCCATCGATAGAGGGGGTGCAGAACGGCTGCAAGTCGTCACTGGTGCGTCCACAAATGCCTTGAATAGATCGCTGCTCTTCATGTTCTGAGGGACGAGCAAGAACGAGGCAGCCCAGCAATCCGGATTTTTTTGCCCAGCTGGAGCACACCATGTGAACGATGGACTGGCGCGCCGGCATGTCGGAGGATCAGCGACGGGCTGCACGGGCGAGGGGTACGACGGTGAGGTGAGCAGATTCCCGCTGGCTGCCTGTGGGTTAAAAGGCCCTGGCTTCGACGTGCACTCCCCAAGCCACAACGCGAACTCGGCATCCCTGCGATCCTTCTCGCCAGTCGTTAGCGAACACTGTTTCACACACGGGCCACCCGACGGTGCTGTATGCTCGTCCGTGAGCTGGGGCCCGACTCGCCGAGTATGGTGCTCACCTTCATCTCAAGTCTCCCGAGGCCTCGTGGACGTGCATACTTCGTGTCCATCCAGCATACATGCAGGTGAGCTCGTGACCTGTTGTCAGTTTCCTGTCACAGCATCGCCATCCCTGAGGTATGCTTACTTTCGAGACCTTTACACCCCGGCCTGGGGTCTTCTTCTCATATGTATTTCAGTGGGAGCCCGAAGTTTTTTGGGGGTCCACTGGACTACGTACCATGAGAATGGAAGACTCCGGACCATGGTATGATGCTCTCTTTTGGCATCGTTTCTCTGACGCATAGCGAGTAGGTGTGAGCCGTGCACCACACAGTTTAGTCGTTCACTGAAGGGAACAACGTCGCCATAGTGAGCGAGCATTCTTTCCGTCACAGGAACGTTTACTCACCACGCATGGACGTCGCTTCCGACAGCCCTTGAATCCCTTTGTAGTCTGCCTCGAGTAGGCACGGCTACAGCGGCACGAGACACTGCCGTGGTCGATTCTGGTTCACTTGAGTACCAGATATGTCTCTAGCGTCCTGCGAAGCACCGCTTGTGGACGGCGCATCGCTTCCTGCTGGTTCTTACGCCAGATACCAGGGCTTCTCAATTGTCAGCGACAGCCCGCAGATGCAAGCTGAAACATGCTTGCCGTCCTATTTGACGCATTCCTCCTGCTTGTTCTGCCTCTACACACATCCCACTGACCCCGCACGCGATCCGTGAGGCATACGCCGAAATCCTGGCTTTGCAAGACACGGCCGTGGCTTGCTGTCGTGCAGGTCATTGCATATTCCTCCTGTCATCTGTTCCCAGAAAGTTCTGATCTTGCATGTCCCGCAGTATGTAGGTTTCCGAGAAGCTTGATGCAACACGTCAGGTTCTCATGTCGTCAATTTGCTGCGTACGGCCTTGAGGATCGTCGGCCTGCAGGGTCGTTCGTAAATCGTTGTATGCGGTAGCTGATAGTCTTGAATTAGTCGGGCAACGAGTCCGAGCACAATGTGCAAGTACCAGGTCCTCAGCGTGAAGAATGCACCTGCCCGACGCGTTTGCCGACAACGAGGAAGCTTGTCGCGTCTCGCCAAGGTTTGGCACCGCATTGCGAACTCATGCACTTGTACGTACAGGCGTCTCCGGTCTAAAAGCTTATCTGGCGTCCTACACTACTTTTCATTCTCTCGTCTCGTAGGTGCTGTGCAAGCACGCATTATCCTGCAGGACATCGTCGACCGCCACCGCAGTCAGTCCAGAACCAACGTCCCGGTCAAAATCTCACGGCCCACAATTCTTTGCTACAATAACAGGCGTGATACTGTGCAGCAGCTGCGTCCGAAGAAGGGAGGATATCATTCCTGGAGTTTACTAGGATGTGAGCACCGTGCCTTTCGTCTTGGAGACTACTCTAAACGCCGCATTTATCTCACGCCGCCAATAGAATGCCACACAACCTCTTGACGCACGAGGTTAGTCGTTCGTGCGTACGGAATATCGAGACCGGTATGTTTGACTCACTGACAATTGCCTACTTGGCTTCTGTATCGTCTGCTGTACTATCACTCCTTCTGAAATATATAGGATAACGATGGAAATGTGATCAGAATGCACAAGCACACCTGACCACTCTTCGCTCGCCACAGGATCGAGAACTTACTGCAGTATTGTTCTTTGCTGTGCTGCTGCTGTCTCGGGCCTGACTTACTCGCGCGCGGAAGTGTGACGATCGCAAATCGATGCCCGACAATTTGAGGGGCTTCACGAGGACTTCAACCACCCGGTGCGGTCGATAATGAATATATTTTCCTCGCGTCTTGCCCCGGCACTCCGTGCTATCCTGTGTCTTGCAAGGCCAGACCTCGCAACGCTCATCCGATAACGTTCATCCGATTACGACCATTCCTATGTCAAGATGCGGACAACTGGTAGTCCCGTGCCGATAGCCGTCTACGAACATGCAGACACCCCTGACACTCAAAGCAGCCAAGAGCCGATGTCCCGTTCGTCACATGTAGTCTCTCGCGATCCACGATGACCTGGATCCTGCAGAACAGACCATTACAAACCCCACTCAGCAAAGCTCATCCCTATGCCAGTCTAGCGACGGCAAAAATGCATAATGAGTCGTAAATGTACATGACATGACGTTCAACTTTCTATCCCCAGGGCTCACGCCTTCCCCGCCAGCTCGCGCTCAACTTTCACGAGCTCCTGCGTATGCGGGTGCTCCCACAGTGTCTGCAACGCCTCGGGCGCAAACGGCGGGAGGGGCTTACGCGGCGCACCCCCGTACCCATACAGGCGTTCCAACAACGCCTTCGTGCCCGCGATCCCAGCCTTCGCGATCGTAAAGTCTGCGCGGGCGACAATGCCCTGCAGTTGCTGCGCCTCGGGGAGACGCGACGGGTCCGCGAGTGCGGCTGTGGCGAGCGCGAAGAGACGCACGAGGGTGTACGGCGCGACGTTCGCGAGCCCGGTGATTGCGCCGTGCCCGTTCGCGCATGCGCCAGGGACGATGAAGTCGGCGTAACCGCCGAGCACGAGGAATGGCGCGTCCGGGTTCTGGCGCGGGTATAGTTGAGAGAAGGATTGTTCGGAGACAGTGGCGGCGATGCGCGTGAGCTTGCCGACGTTCCCGCACCTAGACCACGGTGTCAGACGGTCGCACACATAGGAGTATGAATAGGAGCTCACGTCAGCTTGACACCGCAGAGGTTCGGGCTCTCTGTTGCAAGTTCGGTAATGAGGTCAGAATCTAGGTCTATTCCACCACTTGCACCAGGGTCTGCGAGATAGTCAGTACGGCGTGCATCGGGTTCGGATGGCGTACACACAGTTGTAGATCATGACCGGTATGGGGCTCTTCTCCGCCACCTCCGTGAAGTACGCCTTCAACGCTGCCTTGTTGCTAGCGAGCACGCCCGCAAAGTAGCCGCTCGTGATAACGATTGCGGCGTCCGCGCCGGCTACCGCTGCTTCCTTGCACAGCTCAACGGTTTCACGCGTGCTTCCTGTGCCCGTGCCTGCAATAATCGGCACTCCCGCAAAACCCTCCTTGTCTAGTGCGGCGCGTGCGGCCTGGATGAGCGTGATGCGCTCGCTGTGCGTCAAGTGGAGGCCCTCGCCCATCGAGCCCGCGATGAGGGGTCGCACGCCGCCGCGCGCGAGGCGGATGATGTGTGACGTGAAGGATTCAAGATCTGCAGAAGCCAGTAAGCACGTCAACGTTACGGCAACAGGAGTAACTCCGGCTCACCGAGGTCTTCAGAAACGGGCTGGTAGAAGGTGGGGATGGGGGCGTAGATGCCGGCCGCGATCTTGCGAGAGATGTGTGCGCCGTTATTCGACGCGCCATTGAGGGTAGTGGTCATGATGGGCGGTGTGCAGAGAAGGAGGGCAGGAGCAGCGGAGAATACTCCGGCCAGGCAACGAGCGGAGAGGTTATTAAGAGAGCCACTGGGACCGAACCGGCCCGCCGGACCGAGACCATGATCTCGAAGCGACGCACGCAACCGGTCCGGCCGTCCGGGTCCCGAGACATTCGCCGCATCCCCTAGGCCGCCATTGCCCACCAGCTGCCAACTCCAGCCTCTGCTCTTCCCCTCTATCTTGCCGCTAACATCACTACTCCGGGCCTGAGATACGCTCGGCGTTGCCCCCCTGGACGGACATGAAACCCTTAGCGCTAGCGCATGCGTCGAGGCGCGATCGCATGACCCTCGTTCGCCGCCGACGCTCATCAATTCAGCGACGTCTGCACTCGCGGAAGGGAATACTTCAGATCGGGTAGAACGACAAGCTCAGCCGGACGTCTTCCACTCACTTCGTGGCCAATTGGAGAATCCGGCGGGTCAAGGTGTTTTCCCTGGTGCGAGCCCATTACCAATTCAATCGCCATGGACAAAGTCCGGCTCCGGACTTGTGGCACGTCCGCGGCCGCTTCATAAAGCCTGTAGCTCCCATACCGCCCCACCATGGCGATGTACCTGCTTCTATATCGCCGACAAATCTCAGAGTCTCACTGTGCGCAAGAAATACTCACTACTCACCGGAATTGACCGACGGTCCGTCACTGTGCTGCCCACTGGTCACTAGGCAACATCGCAGTACCACGGGGACTCATGGATACCGGACGACACCTTCCTGCGACGACCGCACTCATTCTACAGCCTCCTGGCTCTGTCATACCAAGGCCGTACCGCGGCATGTGCTTGGTAGTAGCCGACTTCTATGAGCCTTCTGCAAGGGCTGGCGGGGCACGGGAACCGTATGAGCGGCAGCCAGATAGTGTCCGCTCCTCCACCTGTGCTAGTCCTTCTTGATTATCATTGTCCAAGCTGGCCATGTGAGGCGTTGTCGACTTCTTTGTGGCGTTCTCCGGGCAGTCGATGTGACACGAGGGCATCCTATGCTTCAGGAAGCAGCGGTGGCCCGCGCTGTACGGTTGTCGTTGACGTCGTGGCGGTCGCTCAGAGTTCGCTGTAGTCTGTGGGAAGTCGAACTGCAAGGCGAATGGGCAGAGGCGTCCATTGCCAAGACTTGGCAGTGAGGATCTAGACTCACGGTCCCGTGATATAGACGCGTCCTCTTTGGCGCGCGTAGGCGGCGCGTTCGTCCTGTCACGAGCGCGACTCGGACATACCGCGAGCATCTGTTGGGCTTGGTCTTTGCAAGGATATACACGTATGACTGGTTGGATGGGTATGTAGTCGAACGTATCACTGAATAAAATTGAGGACCGTATATGTCGTTGACGCTTCGAGTTGTCGCAGGAGTTATGTGAGCCGGCAGTGAGTCCGACCTAGTCTTGAGCCACTTTCCATCCCTCGAAAGCTAACGCTCGGTCATTACAAATTAAATGGAACTTCGGAAGGACCGAAAGAGAAGCTAGACTGCTCGCTGAGTATGTTTGAGTTCTAATTTGGCTCAAGAGGGGCCTAGACAAATAGAGCATCTTGGTACAAGTTCAAGAGGGGTCGAAACAGTTGCAAAACGTGACGCAGCCGGGGATCTATCCGGATAACACCGCAGATTTCAAGCCCCGCGACGTCTTCTCAGCTTCACGTCGTCCACGTATGGAAGGAGAACTGCCTCTTCAGTCAAGCCTGGAGAATGACAGTCTCCTGCTGACCGGAGGATGCACGTAAGTCATGGGATTACTCTGACAACCATAGTTGTTAATGAAATTCTCGTAAATCAGGACTGAGGCAAACGCAGAGCAAGGGAAGTTATCGTGCAGAACACCGACGTGGGAGCGGGCGGGTGAAACCGTCAGAACAAGGAAGTATTGAGGTTTACAAAAGATAGTGAGAAGGGCGCAGCGTTCAGTTAGACCGCTTCTTGCTTGCTTGCTATGGTAATGACTGTGGACCATTCAAAAGAACAGCCACTGCTATGTTCTTCGAGTGCATATATTGCGTGGGGCGACTCGCACTGCTGCTGCCACTGCATATGCGCCACTCGATAAAAACAGGATGGGATGTTGAAACTCGCCATTGCAGCTATCTATAGAAGGTACTTTATACTGACTTAGCAGAGCAATGCATGATTTTAGACACACAACCTTGTCTGTACTAGACATCCCTCCCCGAGTCGTGGCAGGACCCCGGCATACCCCACATAATGTTGGATCCTGGTGCGGACAAAAATGGGGGTCAAAATGGGCCAAGGTAGGATCGTCATGCGGACAAAAATGGCCAAGATAGGGACCTAAGTTCGATATTTTGCGCGGGTAAAAGTGGACTAGGGAGGGCAAGGTGAGATCCTGGTGCGGGCAAAATCGGCCCCGCGCGGCAGCATGGCCAACGCGACACACCTGCTTGGATGTCTACCCAAAACGAGCCAACGCGCTGAAGGACCCGCATACGTTCACTTCGATGTTTACCTCGCTGGATGAATTTATGGAAATAACCCTTCCGTATCTACCTGAGATATCGTGCTCTCCGGCTGCCACGTAATGTGTCTCGGTCGGCTACCGGCTAACTATACAACTATCAGATAGTCAAACTCAAAAGGGAGTATGATACAGCTCCAACGAGCTCCGGATGCGAATAGTAGCAGGAATCACGCCTGATGATGTTCTGAGCTTCGCTTCCGCTGCTGTAATTACTTTGCAAGTCTACAATTCGATGTTCACGACGCTAATTGCGCTCTGGGAGGCCGGGAAAGTGGTAGATCTTGTTCTTCTCGGTATTCCGGATGCAGAGAAATTTCTTCAGAATTATATCTATTTTGGGCGATTTTTTGAGGTTAGATCCGTAATGCGGACAAAAGCGACACCCGCAGGGGTCAAGTGGATCCTGGTGCGGACAAAAACGGGCCAAATTTGTGCGGGTAAAATTGGCCAAAACCAGGGGTTGTCGGATCCAACATCTAAGGGGATATGCCTGGGTCCTGTCGTGGCCTCAGAGCCGTGGGAATAAAGTGATATATCATTGGGCGCCCAAGATCTTACATCTATTTTGTGTGATAGCATGGCGATCTGCTTGTTTGATGAGATGGCTTCAGTCATACAATCCCTCCGTACTGTACCTCGTACGCTCGGCACTCTCACTTGGATAATACCTAGTCCAAACATCTTCGGGGGCTAGGGGAACGCAGAGAACCGGAACAGCGCAGCCGCTGGCATAGATCCGGGCCCACTCGACGCCGCAGAGCAAGCCAAGGCGGGCTATCTTTGCGACGACGACGGTCCAGCATTAGCGCAAAAATACATTTCACTGAACTTGAAATCCACTGAAGTAACATTTGACAATGTTTACCGACTTATTAGACGTCTTTCGCAGGCTGGAAAATTATACACCCGGCGAAACGGTCATCCTCGTCATTTGGTGTTCGGAGGGCCGGATGTGACCTGACGTAATTCCATTGTCATGCAGCGCTATAATTTGGGATCCGTTCGGATGCTTTCAGAAACTGTGGCAGGTCGCTCACCAGCCCTGCTCGAAGGGAGCAGATAGACACTACTAGGCGCTGAATCTCGTGAGTTGTTATACCTAGAAGTTCTTAGCCTCCTCGGATTTGTAAACGCAGGATGTGCTACCATCTGGTCGCATTCGCAGAATGTGGTTCCAAGCACCGTATCAGTCACGGGCGACACCTCGTGAGTCGTACAGCACCCGCCCGTCTCCTGCCCTCAATGGCCCCTCCCCCAAGGTAGATTGACCGCCATACCCTCAACTGCAGACTCAGCCGGTTCCATGACCAGAGAGATCAATAATGTGCCATAATCTATCAGGAAGTGTGAGTTTATTCGTCGTACTACTCTGCTCGCCTGGAGCCTGGGCCCTGCTGATCCGCGTCGACGTGACAGGATACGGCCTGACGAGGGTCTTGTTACTGAAGCGAAGAGTCACAAGTCCCTCCTTGATAACATCTCAGATGGTCCAGATGGTGTTGGGGTGGCCTAGGAGGATAGCGGTTGGTGTGGGAGGCTCGGAGGGAACACGGTCGAGCGGGTGGAGCGCGCGAGGGAACATTGAAGCAGACGTCGCTGGACACTCAGGTGACCGACAATGGCGAACCTGTATCATTCGAAGAGTCGGCTTTACTGCGATTCTTCTGTGACATTTCGATCCACGCCTCGCTGGTCTTCGATTACGACACGATCTGTTCGATTACATATAGGCCAAGTCCCGTGTGGTGCCTACCATTCCCGTGCAGAAACCTCGCCCTGGCACTGCCTCAGCTCAGCAGGCGGCTCCTCACTTCAAGCGCGTCACTCCCGCAAAGGCGCCACTTGCAGCGGCATCATTGGCCCGAGGTGCATCGCATCCCGAATGAAGGGCGACATTATAGTGCCCGTCGCGATACGCACAATATCCGGCTTCTCTGGAGGGATGCTGAATTCGAAATGCTCCAGCAGCTCTACGAGGAACGACAGCGTCTCGAGTACCCTGAACTTCACGCTCATCAATTGCGAAAGCGCGAGCAGCAGTGAAACGTACGCAAATCGCCACCCAATACATCCACGAACACCGGCAGCTGAAAAGAGGTGTCTCGCGTAAGCCTCCGATTCCCAAATATGCCCGTGCGCAGCACTCACAAAATGTCAAACTATCAAGAAACGCTATATGAGCCGATCATCATTACCGAAGAGGTGTTCCAAACGCTCACAGATTTGCATACAAGCCTACATTTGTGTTTCTGACCGCATCAGGTCGTAGGAAACGTTCTGGGTTCCATGTGTCAGCGTCTTCGCCCCAAACGTCCGGAAGCCTGTTGATGGATTGATTCCTCGGCCTGATGTCCATGGGCTAGGACTGCTCACCTGTTGTATCCCCAGAACGAAATCAAGATGATCTGTCCCTTCCGCACTGGAATACTCTTGATAATTTCGCCTGAAGTAGATCGAATTGGCTCCGAAAGAGGGATGACATCGTCTTGCGCGGCCTCCCTTGAGTGGTGGAACACGATTGGGTGAAGTCGCAACGTTTCCTGTTTGTCTCAGATGAGCGCACGTCATGTCACGCGGTGACGGATCACTGATCGTCCTGACCTTCACAATGGCGACTGCATATTTCATAGACTCCAAATCTTCACTTGAATACGCTAAGTCTCCACGCTGTGCGACTGCACTTCGTAAGGCCCTGATTTCTCTGCGAACCTTGACTTGGTACTGAGGGGCCTTGGCCAGTTCCCAAAGGATATAGTTCAACGTAGACGCCGTCGTCTCGTGCCCGGCCATAACGAGTGTCACAATCTGGTCCGCCAGCTCATCTCGACTGACTCGCTGCTTGGAGTCTAAGGACTCATTCGCGTTTACTGCAATGGCGTCAGATATGCTCGCGACGACTCCAGGTCGAGGATGTCGGTACTCACGCATCATGTCAGCAATATCTCTCTTCGTGCTCGGGGTGCCATCTCGGACCTTCTCGTCGATGATATTCTTTGCTACGCGACTCATAATCTGGTTCGTGCTCCGGAAACGCCTGTATTCTCGCATAGGTAGGTAATTCACGAACCGCAAGAGACTTATCGGAAGGTAGTTCCACGTAGCCTTGAACAGGATGTCCCACTTCGACGGGAACATGAGAGAATCTGCGCTGTTGGCCCTGGTCAATTTGCTGAAGTCTACGTGTAGAAGATCTTACAAGAGGTTCTTGTATGCCTTTGCAAGTTCTGTGTTCTTATTGTCTAAGGTACCAAACTCGTATCCACAGGCAGCTTCGCAATATAAGCCATGTACGCCGATTTGGCTATGGATGATAACCTCACCTTCTCCTATGATATCCAATGTGGCCCTCGGTAACCAGTGATTCACACTTATGATCATAGCGTCCTCAGAGCCGGAGAAGATTTCATCCTTCCATTTATCTACCATCTAATGCATGCAATGCCAATGATAGAATATATATTCGATACAAATCGTAAACGTACCTTGCAAGCCGTCTTCTGGAATATGGACACATACTGACGCAACCGAGCTGCGGTGAATGAAGATGTCATCACGTTGCGCTGTCGCATGTGATCGTGACCTAAACGTCGACGATGGCTGAATTAAACCCGTCATCTTGGTTCACGTCCTACGTGCCAACACGCACCGATTGCAGCGACGAGACCATATCCGGAGGTCAGTTGAGCAAACTTGCTCAGTTTGTTATCTTTAGGGTAACCATATCCAGACTTCTGACAGATGTGATGTATGGCCTATAGTACATCGTTGCATCGTCGCTCTGGATGCTATACCATGACGACGTACCTTCGGGTCCGTGAGCATTAGAAAATTATTCTGTCACAAATAACCGTGACGTTGACCCCTCAGTACAATTCCTACTCCTTATACATGAACTAAGTACCGTACCCCGAAACAGTCCTTGATACGCCATGCATTCCCGAACTCCTTGTTCCATTGGGTGTCCAATTCACCGACTTGGCTCTGGCGTGTAAGATCGAAGATGTGACCTGTTCGTGCGGGTCAGTGCGAGATCAAACGTCCGGTTCGTTTACGAACCGAACAGCAGAGAAGCAGATGGCCCTCGGATATGATTCAGCGATCGACGGTCGAAGGTGCGGCGCAATACAACGACTATGAAGGAGACGGACAAAGCCAATAGGACAACTACCGTCTGGGGCATCTTGAACACTGTACGAGGACTCAGCAAAACGTACTGTGCATTTATACATAGGCATGAAGCCGTCAAGAGTGGAGACAGAACGGGTGGGCTCTTCTGGGCTGCCCACGGTCACCAGCTGTCTGCGCCAAGGAAGTCATAATGAGGCCAAAACGGGACGCAAGAGGCACATCTACAAGCTGCTAGATGCGTTGCTGAAAGCGTCGTGACACCGATGTTCTAGTGCGCTCTGGCATCCAATTGAAGGAGGTGGCATAGCCATTCTAGACCGTGCTGGCGTCAAATCGTAGGGCACCTAAGATCCGGTTCGCGTTAGTACCTGGATTAGTACTTGAAGAGATACCCTATCGACATTGATTCAGATGCTTCGGAGACGCTGCGGCATTTAACTGTCCGCTGACAGATTTACAGTGACCCAAAGATACCCCATTAGGGCCGCAAGAACGCGTGATTGATAGTAATGACAGAGTTTGACAGTAAGCGCTGTAAGGAGCATGCCCAAGCAGTCCGTAGATGCCCATAAGCCAGAAACGTGTGGGCATGTGTACTTCGCTTTCATTGGGAGTTTGGGAGTTGCCAGATAGAGAGACGCCAAGAGTCCTCGAATCAAGACGTCTTCCGCAAGCTGGAAAATTCCACTCTCGGCGAAACGGTCATCCTGGGACGTCAATTGCCATTCGGTTTTCTGAGGGCCGGACGTCGCCCGACGTGAGTCAATCATGCAGCGCTATATCTTCCCATTTGGGTGCGTTCAGAAAACTGGGGAACGTCACTCACCAGCGCTGCTCGTAGCCAGCAGAAGGCACACTGCTAGGCGTCGCGTCGAATCTCGCTGGAGTCGGCTTTTCTGCAATTCTTCTGTGAGTTTTTAATCCACCTCTCGCTGGTCTTCAATTACGACACGATCCATTCGATTACATATAGGTCAATTTCCATGTGGTGCCTACCATTCTCGTTCAGAAACCTTGCCCTGGCGCTACCTCAGCTCAGCAGGCAACCCCACTTCAAGCGCGTCACTCCCTCAAAGGAGCCACTTGCAATGGCATCATTGGCCCGAGGTGCATCGCATCCCGGATGAAGGGCGACATGATACCGCCCGTCGCGATACGCACAATATCCGGCTTCTCTGGAGGGATGCTGAACTCAAAGTGCTCCAGTAGCTCTACGAGAAACGACAGTGTCTCGAGCACCCTGGTACGTTAAACTCGTCAATTGTGGAAGCATGAGCGGCAGTGAAACGTACGCAAATCGCCACCCAATACATCCACGAACGCCGGCAGCTAAAAGATGTGTGTCGTGTTAGCCCCCGAATCCCAGATATGCACGTACACAGCACTCACAAAATGTCAAACTAAGAAACGCTACATGAGCCGATAATCATTACCGCAGAGATGTTTCCAATGCTCACAGATTTGCATACAGGCCTACATTGGTGGTTCGGGTCGCCTCAGATTCCAGAAAGCGTTCTGGGTTCCATGTGTCCGCGTCTTCGCCCCAAACATCCGGCAGCCTGTCGGTGGATTAACTCTTCGGCGTGATTCCCTTGGTCTGAGACGGCTCACCTGTTGTATCCCCAGAACGAAAGCAAGACGATCTGCCTCTTGCGCACTGGAATGCTCTTGATCAATTCTCCCGTAGTAGATCTGATCGACTCCGACAGAGGGATGACATCGTCTCGTGCGGCCTCCCTTGTGGTGTGGAACACAATTGGGTGAAGTCGCAATGTTTCCTGCTCGTCTCAGATGAGCGTACGTCATCCCACAGAGCGACATATTACTGATAGTCCTGACCTTGACAACGGCGACTGCATACTTCATAGACTCTAAATCCTCACTCGTGTACTCTAGGTCCCCCCGCTGGGCGACTGCATCTCGTAGAATCCTGATTTCTTTGCGAATCTTAGCTTGGTACTGAGAAGCCTTGGCTAGCTCCCAGAGGATATAGTTCAGCGTGGACGCCGTCGTCTCGTGCCCGGCAATAACGAGTGTCGCAATCTGGTCAGCCAGCTCAGCTCGGCTTAATTTCTGCTTCGAATCTAAGGTTTCATTGGCATTTACTGCAATGGCGTCAGATATGCTCGAGGTGTCTCGAACTTAAGAATATCGGTGCTTACACATCAAGTCAACGATATCTCTCTTCGTGCTCGGGGTGCCCTCTCGGATTTTCTCGTCGATGATATTCTTTGCTACGCGATTCATGATCTGGACCGTGCTGCGGAATCGTCTGTACTCTCGCGCCGGTAGGTAATCTACGAATTGCAAGAGTCTTATCGGAAGGTAATTCCACGTAGCCTTGAATAGGATGTCCCACTTGGACGGGAACATGAGAGAATCCGCACTGTTGGCTCCGGTCAGTTCGCTGAGGTCTAAGGTTCGGTAAACTTACAACAGGTTCTTGTATGCCTCTGCAAGTTCCGTGTCCTTATTGTCTAAGGTACCAAACTCGTAACTGCACGCAGCTTCACAATATGAGCCACGTGTGCTGAACCAACGATCAAATGATGATCTTACCTTCTCCTATGATATCCAGCGTGGCTCTCGGGAGCCAATGGTTCATAGCTATGGTGAGGGCGTTCTCAGAGCCAGAAAAGAGTTCATCTTTCCATGTATCTACCATCTGATGCGTGCGACGCCGGTGAGAGGATATAAATTTGGTACAAATCGAGAACGTACCTTGCTAGCCGTCTTCTGAAACATGGACACATACTGACGCAGCCGACTTGTGGTGAAGGAAGAAGTCATCACGTTGCGCTGTCGTATGTGATCGTGACCTGATACGACGACGACGGCTGGATTAGATCGATCATCTTGGCTCACGTCCTACGTCCCAGCACACACCGATCGCAGCGAGAACACCATTTCCGGTGGTGAGTCGAGCAATATTGGTCAGCTTGTTATCTTTGGGGTAATCATATCCAGACTTCTGGCAAATGTGTTGTATGGCCTATAGTAAATCGTTGAGCCGTCGCTCCGAATCACACATCATGAATATGTACCTTCGGGTCCGTGAGCATCAGAAAATCACCCTGTCAGATAACCGGGACATATTACCGTGAGCACAGCTGCCGACTCTCTCTGAACGGACTGAGCACCATACCCCGAAACAGTCCCTGATACGCCATGCATTCCCGAACTCCTTGTTCCATTTGGTGTCTAGTTCTCCGACTTGTCTCTGTCGTGTAATATCGAGGATATGACCTGCTTATGTGGGTCAGTACGGGATCAAACGCCTGGCTCGCTCACAAACCGAACAAGAAGGAAGCAGTCGGTCCTCGGATATAGTTCAGCGATCGACGGTCAAAGAAGCGGCGCAGTATGACGACTACGAAGGAGACGGACAAAGCCAGTAAAACGGTTAACGTCTGGGGCATCTTGTACTATGTTGTGCGAGGACCCAGAGACGTACCGTGTATTTATACATAGGCACGGAGCCGTTACCAGTGGAGACAGGAGGGGTACATTCTTTGGGGCTGCTCACGGTCACCGCAACAATGAGACCAGAGTTGGGCGCGAGAGGCACATCTAGGATCTGTTGAATGTGATGCTGAGCGCGTTGTGACATCGCTGTTCTGGTGCGCTCTGGCATCTACGGGAAGGGTGTGGTAGCATAGCCATTCTAAGCTGTGCTAGCCTCACATCGCAGGACACATGAGATCCGGCCTGCGTTAGGATCTAAATCAGAACAGGAGATACCCCATCGACATTGATTCAGATGCTTCCGAAGATGTTGCGGGATCCAACTGTTCGCTGACAGATTTACAGCGACCCATGAATATCCCATTGGTGCTGCAAGAATGCGTGATTGATAGAAGTGACAAAGTTTTGACAGTAAGCGCTATAAGGAACAAGTCAAAGCAGCCCGTAGATGTCCGAGACTAAAAATGTGTGGACGTGTCTGCTTCGCTTTCGAGGGAGTTGCCAGATATCTGATAGAGATATGCCAAGAGTCCCCGAATCAAGCCGTGTGAGAAACCCCATCTGTTGAGCCTCGCCACAAGCGACATTCGTGCGCATAGTAGTGGCCAGAATTCATTCAGGGGTGGGTGTATGCTTCGTGTAGAGACAAGTGCGAAGTGAGATGTGAATGACGGCTCGAGCGTGGCAACTGGGCTAGTAGCAGTGATAGCACGAGAAGCATGGGTGCTATACACCAAATCCCTGATGAACAACTAGCGGCTTGTCTAGTCTAGAATGAATCGCGGAGGATTTGGTTGCCCTCAAAGTGGCGAAAGACAAGGCCGGGATTCGTGTAGGTCCCACGTATGTAGATTTGCGGTGAGCAAGCCAATCGCGATCATGTTCACACTGATTAGATAGACGCCATTAGCTGGCGCCGATAGTCAAGGACGTCTAGCCCCTCTGCAACGTATACTTCACTACGGCGCACGAAGACCATTGACTCTGATACGTTATCCGAGCGTCCGCGGCCTGAGACTTCGATGCTCCCTCCATGTGCCAAAGACTGCTGAGTGAACTATTCCGGGGACGTTGTCCATCTGTCCGCAAAACACATACATAAATCGTTGAAAGTCCAACAACATAGTGATACAAAGCATGATATCCACAACAAAGCATTATACCGATCTGAGGGCGTCCAGGTGTCGATCCTTCAGCGAACCACCGACGTAATTCTTCACAATAGGCTCCCAGCAGTCTCGATTGAGCTGCATATGTTCGCCCTCGCATGTGTCGAGGTGGACCGCCCCACGCTCGTCGAGCTCGCGCAGCCCAATCCAGTCTTCCGTATACAACGGCTGCATGCGCATGGGAACAATAGTCTTCTCTGCCTGTCCGTCGCTAGAGTTGGGCGGGGCATAAGATCCAAACCAACTGGTCTCCTTTGGCACGACGGTTTTGTCCGCAGAAAACAACATCAGGACCAGGGCATTCAGCGAAGCGAGGTTCCTGCTGTAGGTAGCATTGACGGTCTGAGGTATCTCGTTGTTGATGGATGTCAAGAACTTGTTCGTCTTGAGGTATAGATCGAGTTGTGATGGGTCGCGGAAGTACTGAGCCTGAACACCTGTCAGCGTTTGGAACATCAACCTAGTGCGTTCAGTGTGCTAACCTGTACCAGGTGTTCCTGAGCCCATGTATTGTACACGCCACCGCGAGCTGCGCGACGAGCTAGTTGGCATAACAGATCAGAGGGGCCACACATTGGCAGGTCAGATATGCCCATATGTTGGGAGCCGAACGTGATCAGATTATTGACTGGAGGGGAGTTGTACCGCTCAATGTATGCGCGTAGGAACTGCCCGCCTGACGACAAGTGAATGGGCTTGAGCGATGAGAGCAGTCTCTGCCACGCTCACCTTGCGAGAACCCGATAGCATCGAACCCGTGTTGCAGATCCGTGAGATTCGCCAATTGCTCAGCTACTCTCTCAATGTTCTCGTTCATATCTCCGAACTATACATCCCACGACGACCTGATGAGGATCAGTCTGCAGGTTCCGATGAGCTGACGTACGAATCCCGCTTTCTCATCTTCCTTCAGGTCCTCGTCAAGGTAGATTGAATGCACGAAGATGCCGGGATGCATCTTGCGGACTATGTCCATGAACTGTAGCATCCCCGGCGAGCCATACGAGTCGCCCATGCCATGCCAAATGACGAGTGGTCGTGGCGTGTCGGCCCGCAGGATGGTCTGCCCAGTGGGGAATGCAGAAGTCTGCAAGGCTAGGGATATAGTACACAAACTCGCAAGAAGTAGCTTAACGAGCATGGCCTAAAGATGTTGAAAGACCCCTCGAAAATTGCAACTGAGTCGTGCTCAGCGGGGAATCAGAGTCGCTACGTCGTGGTTGCGCGGCAAGATGAGCACGCGTCTCTCATCAGGATTAGCGCTAGTGCTATTCAGCTTGACTCATGTCATCTAGGATCGTCTCTGAATCACTGGTCTCGTATCATAACTTCTACATCGTCCAAACGAACCTTTGTTGTGTTTAAGAATACTCGTACATGTGATAAAGGCACGACACTACTACGGGGCAGTCTGTCGCGCACACCTCTGTTTGTGCCATGTGATTCTACAATGTGGGCAGTTGAAAGGAATTGGCCGCACTGTTTTCTCAAGCACCGACCAATATACCGCCGTCGATCTGCGGCCAGGAATAGTGAGCTCAAACACCAGAAAAATCACTAAAACGCACATACCTTGATGCAAGTCCCAGAAACGAAGCTGCCCGCAGCAGTTGCCAGATAGAGCACCGCGCCAACCGCATCCTCCGCCTTCCCCACCCGCCCAACCGGGATCCTATCCCTATTCCTCGCGATGAAGCTCTTCGGGTTGCCCGGGTCGTTGATCTCCGAGGGCAAGTTCGCAGGCGCGATGCTGTTCACCCGCACGCCCAGCCTCGTGAACTTCGACGCGAGGTTGAGCGTGACGCTCTCCGCCGCGGCCTTGCTGGCGGAGTAGAGGTGGCCCTGCGCGTGCCGGGAGACGTACAGCGCGGAGACAGACGTGTTGTTGACGATGCACCCGCGTCCCTCTTCGGAGCCGTTGCCAGTCTTCGCGGCCTTCACCAAATACGGTAGGAGTGCGGCGGAGAGCCACTGCGGTTCTGTTTAGCGTACCGTAGGAAGACTAGGGCGGTCAACTTACCTGGATCGCGCCGACGTTCGTTGCGAAGACCCTTGCCCAATCCACATCCGACGCTTGCAGGAGCGCGTCCCGGATCTGCTCCACGGTCGCCGTCGCGTCGTCCCACAGCCCCTCGTTTGCGAATATCCCAGCGTTGTTCACGAGCAGGTCCAACCGAACATCCTTCACGCCCGCCTTCTGCTCCAGATCAACAAACGCGTCCGCGATCTTCTTGCAGCCTTCGATGCTAGACACGTCGCCAACGATAGGTATGATCTTGCCCGGAGACTTCTGACGGACCTTCTCAAGAGCATGCGGCCGACGTCCTGTGATGTAGACGCGAGCGGCGCCGGCGGATGCGAGTCCTTCAGCAATGAACTCGCCCAGCCCGGAGCCTCCGCCAGTGACTAGGGCGACGCGATCTGAGAACGAGAAGAGGTTTGACATCTTGGGAGGACTGAGGGCCCATGATAGAACCGTCGGAGCTGGTCTTCACTTTTTGTATCTGATGATCAACTCCCGACTCATCGGCATCGGGAATCTTGCACAGTAGAGTTACATGGGAGAACCGAGGGGCTCAAGTGAGGAGTGGGTCCGTCGGAGCTCTGAGTGGGTGAATTTAAAGCTTGGTCAGTATCCGCATTGAACTCCGTAGTTAAATTTGCCGTGAGGCATAAAAACAGAGTATCAACGCATTTGAGAACGATGAATGCCACCCAGACGGCCGACCAAGAACCCCGCGCTGACACTAGCAGCGTAGGAGATAGCGCATAGCATCGCAGGTACAAGAGCTTCTACAGGTGGAGACAAGACGCGTACAAAAGACAACAAACTGCGTTTGTGCATATATGAACAAGGGTGAAAGTCAGCTTACGGAGAAGTTGCGGTATAATAGAAATCTCATGGAGGAGACGAAATGCTAGGGAGAACCATGTCCGTGTCAAAAGAACTGAAGCAAAGCTTTAGTAGCGTTTGACAAGAAATGATGTAAAACTTACTCTACAGTAGCAGGAAGCTGATCAATGCACTCGCGTATAACGCGGAGCGTTTCCTTCTTATCGTACAACACACGATCACAATTGTTGCACTTGGCCGCCCAACACGCACGCGAGGTCGGCCAATCGAGCAGGCCCGCGCTGACAATCGTATCGCCAAGTGGCCGGCGGTCCATCTCGAAGATGATCGAGTACTTGAGCTCGCGCCATGTGTGGTAGTCAACAGGCTGGCCGCAGTGCGAGCACGTCGCGTCGCCCTGGTCGTTGACGAACGGCGGGTCGTTCAGTCGGTCGCGTAGCGCCTCGCGCCGGCCGTGGTGCAGCTCTATGAGGTTTAGGAGCGCATCGGTGCGCAGCTTCTGGAGCATTGGGCGGTGCTCGGGAGCGTGAAGGTTGAGCGAGAGTGTGCACTGAGACGCGGTGCGCGCCTCCTCGTGCCACCCGTAGCGGCACGCCATTGCGTACAGCCGCAGAGGGTCTCCGAGCAATGCAGGAGTCATGACGAGGGCACGGATGATGGAAAGCGGGCCGGGCATGTCGTACTTCTCCGCCGCATCCAGTATGGGCTCGATAACCTCGTACGTGTCGAGCTTGGGAATGGGCAGCCCGCATATCATGCGCAGGAGGCCCTCGAGCGCAGACGCGTCCTCGCCGACGTATATCGGTTCGAGCGGGTCGGCTGGCGCCTTCTGCGGCAAAGTGAACATCGCGCGGAACCATCCCGAGGCCATCTTGAGGACGAACGAGTGCACCCGGAAGAACACGCCGTCCTTGGAGCCTAGCACGACGTCTCCGTCTGGTGAGGAGAAGAGAGGGTGAAGTGCATCGAGGAATGGAGGGACTCCGCCGTCGAGGTCTTCATTGTCTCCGTCCGCCTGCATCGGTTACGCTCTGCGTCGTGCGGGTTATACCTCGGGATTCCTTCTTCGTTGTCGCTAGCGTCTGTATGAAGTTAACGCGGCTATTTCAAAGGGTAAAAGCACAGTTCGGGGCAGAAGACTGCCACCCCAGGAGCGGCTGTACGAACAGAGCTCAGGTAAGAAGCGCCTCTTGCCCATATATGGCAGCTCTCCGAGCAAACTGGATCTGGTAGCGATGATTCCCTTTCACAGGTCGTCCGAGAGGCGATATCGTTGCGCTATGATGTCAAGCGCTCGCGCTCAGCCGCCGGCGCAAGATGGGCCGCGCGGCCGTATGCAGACGTTCAAACGCTTGGGCTCGCTTTGCGTTCGTACGAACTGCAGCTGGTCGTCCGGGTACACCGAGAGCTGCGCACGCTCGACGCCCATGTCCTCAATTGTCGCTACCCCTTTGCAAGCTGGCCAGCTCCCAATAATCCTCGCAGCCGGCGTTCAGGTCTGCTTGGAGTAGTATTGGATTGCAGAATGCCTGGCATCAACGGACGTCTCGAGTCTGTCGAATGGATGGTAAATGGGCTTCCTGGGCGTGCAATAAGGGGGAAGACTTGTTTAATGGGCTGACGTTGTACGTTATACTACCCAGACTTTCGCATTCGATACGCTGATTGAAGAGTTGTCTCCGCGGTTCCAACATGTCTACAGCAATTTCGATGGTTCGGTTGACACAGTTTACAAGTATGCTCAGTAGTACGGGCACTGTGTATGAGGCAGGTAAGCGATCGGAGTGGGCTATATGCGCATGGCCAGGTATGTACTTTGCCTCCTCTCAAGCTCTCTTCCTTTTTGACCTCAAATTACTCAAAGGCGACTTGGATTATGCGAAGAGCAAGACAGTTTCGAAATATGGTGTATGCGTCGTAGAAGCTCATTACTACTATATCTTTCCTATCCAAAGACTGTCGTTCATACCTGACGTTTTATCAGACCCCCTTTCCGCATGGGAACGATGATCAAGTTCCGCCTCGCGCGGCTGTGCATGGGAAGCGAAAATTAGCCTACGTAGCTCTCGACATCACTCGTACAGCTGATGATTTTACGAACAACACTTGTGAACCTCTTTACCGCGGATTCTACCACCGTGAGCGTCCGCTGTCCGTTACATCCCCGCGACCTTGTCAAACGTCTGACGGCCTTCACCCGCTGCCAGGCAGCGGATCTGCTGATCAATGAACATTTGTATCAGTTGCATGACTTTGGAACCGAAATTGGCCTGAGCGGCATGTATTGCGACTCATCCTTTCACTATGTATAGTTCGAAGTTCCTCGATGGGAATCAGAACGACATGCTCCTATGGCTCTTCTGAATAGCCCAGACCGAACATCGACTACTTGAGGCCGCCGTATGAGTGCATACACTCAGTCTTTGCTGCCACGAATACCAGTATTGATGTGGATCTATATTCCAGTTCATATATTCTTGTTCCGCAAGTCTGCGTGTTCCTGATCTCTTAGCGCAGAATTTCGACATGACATAGATCTTTGCACAGGCGATGCGAATGACCTGAGGGTTCAGCTTTCTCTCGAGTAAAGAAACCCGATGCTTTCCTTGATGAATCGCAGTGGTACAACGGTCATATCAGCATGTGGATGTACTATTTGGCGGACTGTCCGTATGAACTGAGACACTTTCAACCTACCATTCACAGCGCTCACACTATGAGAAGCACGATAGTCACAGGTGAGGAACTTGTGTTGTACCGGGACCAGGACATTTTCCGAAATTGGATGGAGCTCATCAGCTGCGATCGTAGCGAATGTCGCAGAGAAGGCGGTCGTGCTTGACTTGAGTCAAACTATCTTCGTCTAGTTTTCCGTCAGTCCCTCCGGCTCGGAGCTATCATTACTGTACACACAATCGCATGCGCATTTACATTAGCGTGTTCATGGGAACATACATTCGGGAGCCATGATGGCAAGGCGCGCTCTGTCTTTGTGGGCCCAAAGTGCTAGCAAGTGTTCGTAGTAGTCCAAACGACGGAGTCAAAATCTATACTTCAAACGCATCCGGGCGGCGAAGTAAATATCTCGAGACGGCATACAACACAACTATATCTGTCGGGTGCTTGATAGAGATTTGCTAAGTAATAGGGGGTAATCCTACTCGATCGATTTACGGGGTGTAGCAGCTTGTCCAATCCTCACCATGGACAAAGCGGCTCATGTCGAGGATGACTCTCGACCCTCCGATGACAAGTGTAGTTCGTGGCCACCATAAGCCTGATCGATACTCTTCGGGAATCCATAATACAAGCTCCCCTCGCGGACCTGTGATCCAGCCCGTTGTGGGATTAATCGCGAAATGGTCCCGTGGGTCCCCGATATTACCATCGTACAAGGCATGAAGTGGGAACGAGTGGTCTGGACTGTTCGGTGGGATGGGAGGAGGATTATCTTGATCATCCAATCCAGTAGCCTCTGTTACAGGCAGGTTCGCGGAGGTCGATAACTGAGCGTCTGATAGCGTGGAATGTGAAGACGAGTCGCGTGAATATGACGCGGAGGCTGCTGACGAAGGGATCACATTAGATTTCCCGTTGCTATGTGATGCTGTGACAGGGCGGCCACTGTGAGGTGAAAACACGACAGAAGGAGAATTGGTAGTTCTCATTTGGAGTGCTTCTGACATATGCGAGGCTCTGCTTCTCGTGTCTGCACTCCAGCACCGGATGGTCTTGTCGAATGACCCAGAGACAATGCGAGTCCCATCGGGTGAGAATGCGACCGAGGTGATCCTTTCGGTGTGCCCCTCGAGTGGCTGCATGACTGCATTGCCCGTCGTCGCATCCCAAAGACGGATGGTCTTGTCTTTTGACCCGGAGACGATGCGAGTCCCATCGGGTGAGAATGCGACCGAGGTGATCCTTTCGGTGTGCCCCTCGAGTGGCTGCATGACTGCATTGCCCGTCGTCGCATCCCAAAGACGGATGGTGTTGTCGACTGACCCAGAGACAATGCGAGTCCCATCGAATGAGAATGCGACCGAGGTGATCACTTCGGTGTGCCCCTCGAGTGGCTGCATGACTGCAATGCCTGTCGTCACATCCCAAAGACGGATGGTGTTGTCCTGTGACTCAGAGACGATGCGAGTCCCATCAGGTGAGAATGCGACCGAGATGATTGGTGCGGTGTGCCCCTCGAGTGGCTGCGTGACTGCGTTGCCCGTCGTCGCATCCCAAAGACGGATGGTGTTGTCGTATGACCCAGAGACAATGCGAGTCCCATCGGGTGAGAATGCGACCGAGCTGATCGCTTCGCTGTGCCCCTCGAGTGGCTGCATGACTGCATTGCCCGTCGTCGCATCCCAAAGACGGATGGTCTTGTCGTATGACCCAGAGACGATGCGAGTCCCATCGGGTGAGAATGCGACCGAGGTGATCCTTTCGGTGTGCCCCTCGAGTGGCTGCATGACTGCATTGCCTGTCGTCGCATCCCAAAGACGGATGGTGGTGTCGACTGACCCAGAGACAATGCGAGTCCCATCGAATGAGAATGCGACCGAGGTGATCACTTCGGTGTGCCCCTCGAGTGGCTGCATGACTGCATTGCCCGTTGTCGCATCCCAAAGACGGATGGTCTTGTCGGCTGACCCGGAGACGATGCGAGTCCCATCGGGTGAGAATGCGACCGAGGTGATCCATTCGGTGTGCCCCTCGAGTGGCTGCATGACTGCATTGCCTGTCGTCGCATCCCAAAGACGGATGGTGTTGTCCAATGACCCAGAGACGATGCGAGTCCCATCGGGTGAGAATGCGACCGACTCTATGGCTGCAGTGTGCTCTATATGTAAATACTGCTTCCTCCGACTGGAAGCCCCCGCAGCCTGGATTCGTGTGATGTTGGGAAACTTTGGCCAAAACATTTGTGCAATGGTGGATGAGCATGGTTCGGATGGAAGCGCAGAGAGGTACATGTGCGGTGTGCCAATATCCATGGCCTGTCGGCATGACACGACAAAAGTATTCGCATCACGTAAGAGTTGAGCGAAGGATCGAGAGGTGAATGCACTCTGAGAATGACGAACCGCATACATGAGCATGTTTGGTATTCAGATAGGAGAGGACTACATACACTGCGTACCACTGACATCGCCAGCCCGAGCAGGCTCGAAACCAGTCGAGTTCCTCCCACAGAAAGCACGGCCTCGATCCAAAATAGCAATTTCTCTCTCAATACGCCCTCGATCAAAGCAGAGAGTGCTGACGTGTCGGAAGCTCTAGTGAGATGATGGGGCCAGTGTATGCACGAATAAGCTAGGACCACAGAGATCGGCGCTAGATCCTGCTCCGAATCTGGCTTGTAAGAAGTACGACAACCGAGGACGTTAAAATGCAATGCTTTCGAGGCCATGATTCTGATGGAAGCATCCGCAAGGGAACGGTGGCCGTCCGAGGTCTTGAGTTGGAAATTCTCTGGTGCTCGGTTGGGTGTAGTAAGGTAATCTTCGAAGGAGGTATGGAAGGTGGTGATTGCGCCACTAATGTCCTGTGACGGAGTGTAAACAACAGCGTGGAGACGTTCAAGCATAACTCTGATCTCCTGCGCAGGTTGTCCGATTAGTTCACTGAGAGCAGAAACGGATAGCGGCTCTCGCATGACGAGAATGATAGTCAACATTCGCTTTGTGTCACGGATCTCGTCTTCGGTGCATTCTTTAGGATCCAGCGCATTAGCGAGCACAAATGAGTACATTTGGTCTAGTGGCTCCGTCACCAGCGGTTGCAAGATGGCAGCGAGCTTAGTCAGTCCCTCCAGGCGTTTCATAGGATTGGCCTTGGCGATGTATATCATTGCCGTAAACGCGTAGATAAAGAGCTTCCCCGCTTGCTTTGTGAGTTTCGCAACATCGTCCTCGGATGGCCACTGGGACGGAAATTGGAGTCGTTGCTTTTCCCAAGAAGCACGTATGTCGGCCAGGCGATGAGTGATGTAGAAGCGGATGTCAGACTGGATGAGATCCTCCGCGACATCGTGCAGTCGGAGGATGTTGTGTAAGTCAGATTCGGTGGATTCGAATTCGCCTCGAATGTGTCGCTCGGGACGGGATGTAATGAAGAATTTGATAGGAAGGTGGCGAGAGCAGTTGATGACCTCGGATAACATATCCCTGGTGGCAGCCCCGTCCACGCACTCGTCAAGCGCATCCATGACCAATACCCATTTGGATGCCGTATCACCGTACGCATTGCGTAGAGGCTCCTCCAGGAGATGTTTCACCTGCAGCACAAGCTTGGCGTGCGCTACGTCTGGATTTTTTTCCAAAACGTCGAGAAGGGCCAGTCTGTATAGCGGATCGTGGCGGGCTAGCGACATCGCAAGGGTAGGGATAATACGCTTGACGTCGTCTCGGGTTCCACGTGAACAAAAGAAACTTCCGCCAAGGCGCTTGTTGTCGCGAAGAGCATTAGAGACAGAGCGCGCAATTGCGGACTTGCCCGTGCCCGCCATACCGTCGAGCCAGAACACGCGAGCTCCACTATCTTCACGAACCCAGCTTTGCACGTCATCCAGAAGCTTGAGGCGAGTGTTGGGCATGCAGGGATCGGCTGTCTGTGAATCGATCCCAGCGTCCGGGACATGTCCGAGCGTGGCCAACAGATCTGGTTGCGATATGTGATCAGGTGAATTCAAGCGCTCACGCTAGTCACGCTCACCTCTAGCCGCGGAATCCTCTACTGTTCGTTCAATGTTCAGGCTACATTCCAACTACAAAAAAGGTCAGATATAAGATATCATTTGGGAGCGCTGAAAGAACATACGTGGAATTTATTGAGAGCTTCTGCCAGCTTTTCGAGGATATCTTCAATCTCGTCAATGTCATTCAGCGCCGTGATTGTACGCTTGAAAAGCCCGCGATCCTTCTTCTTCTCGGCAAAATCTTTGATGACGTCGAGCTCCCTATGCTTGACTATGAGATTGAAGGGTCATAAAGTCCAGTGTGCAACTGCGCACTTTGTCAAACGATCGACGCGCTTCTTGATGACAGGAGGGACATATCCCCGAGATTTGCACTGATTGAAAATTTCGGAAATATCTTCGATTTTGCGGGCCATCTTTGTGAAGCCCTCCTGTGCCTCTTGAATAGTCTACGTTTGGGAGTGAACAGCTAGAATAGACAGAACGGGAAGTCACGCACATCCACCATCTCCATCAGCGAAGCGATACCTAGCAGTGCTGTCTGCGCTGGAGGAAACATGACGCAAGCCTCTCCGGCGGACTTCAGCACGCTCTTTAACAGCGACCAGCCGATGTTTGCACCGGAAGGCTCTTGTGCAGGAGTCGGCATCGTTTTGTTTGACGCTCTGGATGTCGAGTCTCCTGTTGCACCTGCGGCGTCCGCATCCGCTGCCGAAGGTTCTTGTGCAGGAGCTGGCGTCGTTGTGTCAATCGTGTTTGATGTTGTTGCTTCTGTTGCACCCGTCTCCTCCAGGCTGGCTGCGCCTGTACCCGAGGCTGAGACCACATCTGCCACAGCAACCTCCTCTACGACATCAGCGGTGGTGATCGCCGCTGTGTCTGATGCATCAGCCGGATTTGGAGCATCGTTGGGGATATGCTTGCTCGATTTCTTGCGGGAAAGCGACTTGCGCAAACGCTTGAGCAGCTTGCGCATGAACTCAAGCATAGCGCAAGCTGGGTGGAGGATCAAAGCAGCAGGGTCGAAGCGGACGGTGACCAGGGAGAATAAAGGTGCACCGCCTTGCCTCGTGTCCAGACAACGTTGTGACAGCACGCGGTACTTGTCATATGGCTCAGACGCGCAAACCGAAACGACCTTCTATACCTATACATACACATTCTCAGGAAGCAATCTTCCCCTGATGGTACCTTCTTTCGAAGAACCGGCAAGGAGCAATGTAGCGACCTCTGATATTTGACACACGAATGAAGGTGGTAGATGTACACAATGGAGTTGTGCGGCTGCCCCCAGAAGGACACATGCCCGGAGACCACGCTCGAGAGCGATAGCACATGTCTCAGCCAGCGGGAATCGAATGAGGTCCGATAAGCACTGCGGGACATGTGCTCATTTCATTGCATGAAAGCCATACACGAGTTCACAGCGTTGACCGCCCGGCGCTCCAGCATAGCCTCGGTGGTCAGGAGAGGCATACGTTATTGTCCACAGGGCGTCAAGCAGAGTGTATGTGGGGAAGCTTGAGATGCAGTCAACGAGGGTAGACAAATAAATTCTCAGGAGAAAGCAATATGCCATGAACAGTGGTGAGCGTTGCTCGCAGCAGTCAGCGACTCAGCAGCGTCTTGGCAAGGGTGCAGATTTGTGACGTTCCGGCTGACTATCGGAGTCTAAAATACGGAGGTACATTCCGGGCGAGGACTCAGTGGATTGCTAGTCGCTACAGTGCGTTCGCGGGGGGTTGAGTTATCGAGGTTGTCATATCTACGCACGAGCCAGGTCAGAGGCGATCGAGTTTTTGGAGACACCTGCGACGCAGCAGGTTAGTTCGCGTCGCGCCGGCGCTCGGATTGTACATTTCGGGCAAGAAACGTGGCCACATACCGTAGGGCGCCCCCGATTGGACGCACGGCCTCCGTTTCGATCATATAGCGCACCGGACTGTAATTCACTGCGATATCATGTCACCATCCTGCATGACTTCTGCGCCGCTGCCTTGCTGCTGGTCTCATTAACTGGCGGACGTGGAAAATCTGGAGCTGGACTCTCTCTCGACACGGTTTGATCGGAAGTCTGTCAGAAATGAAGTAGCACTGGAACAACCTGCGAGGGTCCATGAACAGGCCCGAGGGACTTCATCAGGAAGTATCTTGCCGGAAGGACGTGTCTCGAAAGAGACGTCCGGTCGGGAGATACGGTCCTCGCGCGAAGGTTATTCGACAAGAGACCAAGTATAGCTGTGATTGCGGGCATGTGGAAAGTTGTTGGCGAGGATGACCGTACAACGGCGGTACGAGTCGATTTGCGCTGGTCCATCACACCTCTCGAACTTTCCCGGATGCAAGCTTGGAGGTCACGAATGGAGGTGCGTAACCCATGCGAGGCGGTGTCTCTACACGAGTTCACAGCCTTACACCTACAGAATAAAGTCCATTGCTACCCGTCCAGAGGCTGCATCGCCTGCCCGCCTGCTTTTTGAATGTGTGGCGCTCTAAATCCTTCAAGGTATAAGACTCAAGCTCGACTGGCCCGAAGCGACGTGGAGTACTGACAGCAGCGAAAGCTCCAGACGACCCTGCAGGGAGCAGACTATGTTTGTACTGCTAGTATGCTGAGCACCCACTGCAACGAGTCTTTCACGACTCTACTGGAAGTAAAGAATGCTCACCGAGGCCGTGGATATTGCCTTGACCAAGCCGTACGGATGATGGAGAGAGCCAGCGCAAACGCAGACTGATACTCGAGCGGACTTTGACGGTACCTCCGCTGTCTATGCAGCACATGTACGCACCTCGGACTCCGATTCAGAAAGCTCTAACTAGAATGAATACCAGCACGACAAAGACGAAAACACGAAGGAGAACCATGATAATTCGAAGCAATAGACTTCGAACCTGACTCACCCCCCCGCCGCGCACGCCCCACAAGAGAGAACGGGACACCCAGGATCTCGCACACGCCATCGCGCACTACCACCTCTGCCTCCGTACCTGTTTCGACTATCACTCGCTCAAGTAATGCCGCGCTGCAAGGCCGTACTTCGCAAGCGGCGCCTCACCGTGCCCACCGCTGCGGACGGGCGCGAGGCTCGTCGCACTCGACTATCCGAGAAGACTGGTGACCGCGTCCATGCAGACAAGCTCGATATTCTGGGTGGCATCCTAGTCGCTCGACCCAAAGCGATTCGGGTTTGGTGCGCGCGGATCTCCGAGTGCAGAGCGTCGTCTTTGCGTTCGGGACCGCTCTCTGTAAGGTGCGCCGGGCCCATTTCCATTAGGCCTTATCAAATAGGGGCTGATCAAGCCCCCGCAGCTGTCTATGGGCCATATCTCGTACTACTCCCCGCAGAACGTCACGCGGGTCATGCCAAACATCCTACTTCCCAGCATCTTCGGCTCCCTGTGCAGGCAGCACCATTCGGCCTCGACGACGACATCTGGGCGACGAACGTGCTGCGAGGGCCGCCTGAGGAAGCGTCCCTATATGACTGCTGTCGTCGCGCGATTGAAGGACGCGCTCGCTCGTTTCGTTGCTGCCGAAACCTTGAACGTATCCCCGAAATGGCCATTGACCGCAGACCCAGTGCTGAGCGCTGAATCATGTACACCGATCATGAAATGTTGTACGCTTCCCGCACATTCCGATTGATATCTGGGCAGTAAAACGTCGGAGGTGTGTACGTTGGCTCAGCCTCATAAATAGCAATATCTGACGTGTCTGTGGATAACGTAAGACGACACGGCCTAGATGAGTGTCCAAAATCATCAGATGTTTGGGCTGCTCTTCGCTGCCAAGGGACGCCAAAGTCATGCAATACTAGCGAGGAACTTCGTACTCTCCTCTGGTTGGTCCCAATGCGGCTGCCGGATCCTCATTAATTCGATATACCTGATCATAAGGGAGACATACGAAGTGGTTCGCCCCTCGCATCCTCCTGACATTTATCTTTCGCGTTTTCCCGGCTTCCTTAGCGATTCTCATAATGTTCCAAGAGCCCAGCATGACATCTCCGGGACTCATGTCGGTCCACACGAGCTCGACACAGAGATCAGGCAGCACGTCGGTATTGGTCAGCGCGCGCCTGCAGTTCGCCTCGTAGATGGTCCTGTCCACGTTCACAACGGCAAGATGGGACCGCGTCGCGCCGCCCACGTCCGTGCATCCTGCAAGCTCCTCTGGCGTCATCGTCTTGAGGGTCGGGCGCTGGTGGGGCGGAGGATCATGGATCGGGTGCTGTGCGCAGCTGGCAAGCCAGTCATCGAGGGACATATCTATGAATGAGTCGAGCATCGCGGGGTCGTGTGCGTAGTATGCCGAAACCCAGGTGGCGAACACCTCGCCCTTCGCCTCAAATGGCACAGCGGGGTCGCGGAGGGGAGTATACATCTTCTCTAAGGGGGGCATAACCGGCCCCGAGGCATATGGCGCTGGGTCTACGCGGGGTTCAGCAAAAAGTCGTACAACACGGAGTGTGGACGGCACATACCGTATATGACAACCCCGCGCAGATACTGTCCTAAAAGGTCCTGACTCTCCTTTGACAGTTCGTCTAGGTGTGCGAAGAAAGTGAATCCCATGATATTGCCAGACGACCACGCAAGGAATGTCATGCCTCCGGCGGTCCCGGTGGGCGTCTCAACCTTCTTATTGACCATGCCTTCCTTGATAAGCCACAGCAAGAACTCTGATAGTTCAATCCCTCGGTCACGAATCATCCGCGCCTGGGATTCGACATCGTCTCCGTGCAGGTCGGCTATCTCTTCGTCTGTATATGGTGTAGAGCCAGGATAGTCGCGCTGGTTGATCGCTATAAGCCGAAGTCCGTACTTGTGCGCATAAGGGAACATGGGAATGAAGATCTCTAGCCGCATGCGTCAGCGCTCAGCTCAATGCCACCGTCTTATCCAGACTCACGGCTGTAGTATATGGTCCCATGAACGAGCACGAGGGTGGTGTAGTCGGGGACATCTGAAGGGGGTCCAGTATCGTAATAGAACAGTTGTGTTCCATTCTCGTCGACAGTAGCGACTGGCATCCCGATGGCGGATGATGATAGAGACGCTCTCGGTGTCAATATGGCGATGCTCCGGATATATACCAGGGTTTGCGCTCTGTGTACAGCAAGATCTTCTCATGCGTGTTTCACCAAAGTCACAGGGGCTCCGTGCGCCCCCGATGGACTGCTTGTTGGCGCAGAGTGCGATACCAGACGCGATGGTCTAGTAACTCTTTCGAGTCGTATGAAACCTTAGCAGAGTGACACTTCTTGAGTCCGAGAGTGTTCCAGAGCTGTGGATCGGATTACTCCTATGTGGACGACCACATCGGCTTGCATCGGGTCAGGTGTCTCAGAAGTAATAGGCATTCAAAGGAATAGCGCTCATATACACAGTTGAAGCTAAAGAGGCTACTGGAATGTAGTGCGGATGCTGCGTTCAACGTTCGACCTTAGTCGCCCCAGGGCGCTGGAGGCGAGTTGCAGCGCCGAAAGCCACGCCACATGACGCTTGTCGCTGGCGCAAGTCCTCCAGAACCTTCTCCTGTAGGAGTCAAATACCAGTCGTATTGGCACCAAGACTGCAGCTGTTCGCATGTTTTAGTAGAATGTTATATGAGCCCTTCATACATGATAGTTCCACACGAGTGCCGACAAGGCGTTAATGTTGCGCGAGACGCAGCTACCCCTTGCTCCTCGGAATCTATCGCGCCAAATCTGAACTGAAATTGAATGGTGGGTGCAAAGATCTCGGCTACGGAAGAAGTGCATTCTAATCCGAGTCTTTGGTGGATCTCCGAGGTCGGTGAAATCCGCCAGTGGTGTCCACAGCATACAATAATATTTAACGCTATTCAAGCGCCCACTCAAAGCTAGAGACCATGTCCGTGTCGGCTGCATTATTTACATTCGAATGGTATAGACTGCATCATGCTGCCGACTACCGGGGTTTTGTTACGCTTTTGAGTCGGCCGTCGCACGCCGACGCTGACGGAAAGTTCCTTATCGAAAATCGAAAGTTACAGCGATATTCAAATTTAATCCGGGGTCCCTCGCCGGTGCTGCACACAGCACATGTTTGTGTAGTATCTATAGTCAATCTAATGCCGCGTCGCACCGTTCATCCGAGTAAACAGTTATAATACAGCAACCAGGCCATCAGAGTAACTCTGCGAGCAGCTTCACAGTGCGTTCTGCTTCATTCCAGTGTGGCTATTGACGGAGTAAGCACTGTAATCACGTCAATGTGAACAGGACTTACGAAATGGTTTGCCCCTCGCATTCGTTGCACGACGAGCCCTCGCCCATTTTTGGACTCCTGAGCCAACTGAATGATGCGCCAAGATCCTAGAAGCACCTCGCCGACGCTCATGTCGCACCACACCAGTACCATCTTCACGTTCGGCCAGATGGACTTGCCCTGAAGGGCCCGACGGGCGTTTTCCTCGTACACAGCCCGGTTCATGAAGAGATATGGAACGTGAGAGCCTAAGGCTCCTCGCAGATCTACGTTCGTGACGAATTGCTTAGGCGAGAGTGTCTTGGTCACCGGGAGCTGGTGCTCAGGGGGATCCGAGATTGGCTGTCCTGATATCCCAGGAATTAAGGTGGAAAATGAAGTAGCGGATTCGAGCGAGTCGAGGGTGTACGGATCGTGTTCGAAGAACGACGAAACCCAGTGGACAAATGTTTGAGCTATCTCTTCGGGTGTGAGAGCTGGGTCCCGTAAAGGACAGTAGAATTCCTCAATGGGAGGAAATTGACATCCAACCGCGTAGGACGCGGGATCTGTAACACTTTTGTATCAAGAGTGAACGCGCGATGCTAGTTGTACATACCCCAGAGGATGCAACTGCGCAAATAGCGTTCGAGCAGTTCCTGTGTAGCCTTCGGGAGTTTTCCAGCGTTCGATAATAAGGAAAAGGGTATAGCGGCTCCGGAAGACCATCCAAGGACTGCAATTCCACCCGAAAGTCTTTTTTGGTGCTTCTCCGATACCCCGTTGCTTGTGAGTATCGGAGGCAGGCCCTTAGTCTCGATCAACCAGGACAAGAACGAAGCTGCCTCTCGACCACGCTCCTCAAGTATAGTGGTCATGCCCTCTATATCTTGGCTAAGCATGACGTCGACCTCTTCGGAAGAGAAAGGTGTGGAGCCAGGGTATCCGCGTAGGTTGACGAGTACTATGCGCATGTTATACGTGCATGCGTACAATAGCATTGGTTTGAAGTTCTCTGAGCAGTTGTGTCAAAATAAAATTACAGCATGGAAATACGCAGCTGCTTACCGCTGTGGAAGACAGTACCATGAAAGACCACCAGGGTAACATACGAGGCTGAAGAACCCGGGATACCAGAATCGTGATAGAGAAGATGTGTGCCCTTCGTGTCTACGGGAGCGAGAGACATAGTGCTGGGGCTCAGGGATGGCTCGACCTTCATTATAAATGCCTCCGGTCGTCCGTGCGATCTGATGCCTTGTTACTGCCTTCCAAGCGATCCACGGTACGACATCATCAGATGCCATGGGCCGTACAGTTGTTCCATCCAATCCCCACAATTGGTGTCCGCCCGGACATGCGTCCTTACAACTCCAGGGCGAAGACATCGGGATAGTGGCGCCCAATCTGTTGCCTTTGTATAATATGTGTTTGTGAGGCGCCGTGAACCGCGACGGGCCCACCTGGTTCGACACGATAAATCTATGATGCAACACCCATAGTCTCAGTGGCGATGATGAGTACGATAGTCATGGGTAGTCCCTGGAGCGATAACGGAGCCGATCATGAGTACGAGTGCTGTAATGCAGCTGTAATGTGTGGTCTCTCGAGCGATAACGGAGCGCCAGACATAAAGTTCCCGGACTACCGGGTTAGTTCAAAGTCAGATAAGATGCACCAAATAGCCCAAATCTATTCAACGAATTTGTGACCGGGCTTGTGCCGCTCTCGTTCCTTTCTTTAATGGAATGGTCCCTTAAGCTAAACATTCGGCAGTACATTTGAGCAGAGGCTCTGCTCACGATACGCGCAGAGTGTGTAAATATCCGTATGTTGCAAGGTGGGCGCGTTCTCTCATCTGTATGAGTTCTTGGGAGCTATGGCGCCCAGGTAAGACAGATCTGTTCATTTGCGATTGCGGCGTTCTGGCCGCCGTCAATCAACCATCCGGAGGTAGGTGCAAGCGACAGCAGAGATTCCTATTCACCGTGATGTGACCACTGAACGGCCCGAGTGCAATTAGCGTCAAACGCTCCCATCGTGCGTGCTATTATGGGGAAACTCGCATGCGTCTACTATAACCTACTCTATCCCAGGGGGGCCTTTAGCGCTTCTGCTTACGGAGCGCCGTCGTTCAATTCGCGCCCGTGCCTGATATCACCGTTACTTGCGTTTCCATACATTCGCTAACCGTGCTCCGTACAGCGGGAAGCCTGAACAGATGCACTGCGCTGGCCAAATTGTGCCTCATGCAAGAGAGACCGAATGTTGCGGGCCTGCGACATAGTCTATCGTCTACCACAGCAATCTCTGACACAGAACTCGTATGTAGAATGATTAGATCACGGTCCAATTGAGATTGTCAATAGGAAGTATTGGTGAGATATAATCAGCCATGTAGCGATGACTCATCGATCCTACGCTTTCCGTCGGTCTCGGACAAACGCTCTAGATATTGTCAACGGTCGAGGGACTGTATTAAGTCTTGAGACGCCCTTTTTGCCCTACTGATTAAGTCGTCAACGCAAGATAAACAGGCAATGCAACCCGTAGCTTGCCTATGCAGAGTTTTCGGGCTATTTTTGTCCGATGGGGATTAAACGGTTGACAGATGCCCAGTGCATATCTATGCGGCGCTGGGTGTCTGATTAACCTCGATCATGCGGCCCCGTTCAGCGTTGGTTATGTCAGGGGTGCAACGCGCATCGCTCTCGCAAGGCTGCACGAGGGCGTCGAGGCGCGCGGCAACTTTCTGATGTATAGAAATGACCCCGTGGGGGCTTAGGCTTTCTAGGGATGCGGGGTGGGCTGCGTCCCTGGTCTTCTACTTGAATAGTATCATGAGACATCCACATGCATGCGATTTGATACAGAACGGTGAACGTCGCAATTGCAATGCACTGCTCGACCGGGGTGATCTGTGTCCCTTCCCGCTGCTCTGCGACTAGCGAGGTGCGAATCTCGAATCACGTTCATAAATCCTTAGCTACTAGATGAGCCGTGCAGATTCACCTTGCAGTACGAGACAGAGAGGCGGTAAGATCCTGTTCGGAAAGACACGTCAGGTTGAGCGTCACATTCTCCGCAGGGTAAAGGTGGCAAGATTCACATACCAGATATAAGCGAACACTGAGTCGACGATGCAGCCACGGCTGCCCGTTCCGACAGCTCTGGGAGAGAGCAGTCAAGACGACTATTAGCCTGGGAAATCCGGGGCATGTGGCTATCTAAATCCTCTTCGACGTTCATTACGAACGCCGCGCTGACTCAGATTCGGCCCAAGCCCTAGTCGGGTCTGCTCCAGCGCTGCCGTTGCGTATCAGGGGTATGCAAGAGCATGGATGTGTCTTCACCGACAATATCTGACCCGAGCGGCTCAAGACTCAGCTGCACTCTTGCGCGAAAAGTACCATGGACGGCTCCTGCACAAAATCATCGTCAGGGCGGACTCAGAAGGAGCACCGGCAAAGGAATGCAGTATGCTTGAAGATCCGCTTTCGTTGAGGGGAATACAGTTGAAAGATGGAGAAGTGCTGCAGTAGGGGGTCTTACATGGTTCTGCCCACGGTGTCATTAAAAAGTCCTGCCTAAGTCCTGGGTCGAGAAATCCCTGTCTCTCTTTACTGGTAGCAAGTGGTGGTACGGATGGTCATTGGACTAGCCAGGCGTAAGAAAAGCGTTCAAACGTTTCTGCAACGAATGTGACGCGTCTTCAATCTGAGTCTCAAAAATGAAGCCCAGTCATAGAATCTAGATCGAGCAAGACATAGGCAAGACGAGTAAAGTCCCACGAGCCTAGGCAAATCGAGTCAGTTACAAACCAGTCAAATTGAATAACGTCCTAGAGCTCCCGTGGAGTGCTCAAGTCCTGCCAAATGAGCAATGCACAACCAGCGCGTTTCAGTGCACACTTGACGCAGCTAACGTGCGCGCACCGCGCAGTACTCATGTGCAGTATCTTGGATGTACCTGTGCGCTACTATAGAGTCGTTCAGAGTTGACCACTTGCCCTCGCCTATCTATCGCTAACGCGGTAGCCGGCCCTACGCGGCCTCTAGGCGAAGGCAAGCGAGCAACATAGCTGCAACTTTGAACGTCTCTTACAGCTGTTTTCATATCGATAGGCGGGTTTCGAAAAAGTCGTATACGGGCGGGGCTTCAAGCGGGGCTTCCGTTGCACCTGCCCATTGGCCGACCCTTGGCCATGCAAGAGTAGCGCTGATGGCCGATGTCACGGCATGGTCTCCCGAATGCCCGCCAAACTCCTCCTGTTCGTAATTTTCTCAGGAGACCCGCCTATCGATATGAAAACAGCTGTATGTTTCTGCGTGTCACGCGTCGGCACAGTACGTCGCACCCGCCTTTCGCTCGTTTCTCCCCCGCTCGAATGATATCGTACGGTCTTCCTCGCCACAACGTGCTCTCGTGTCAATTTGCCTCTGGCTTAGTCTGGCTCAGGGTGTCTATCGCTTAGCTACATGTACCTCTATCTCCACATGTCTCTAGAGCTTAGCTGCAAGTACCTTTGGATCGTACGCAGCAAAACGGGGTCTAATGATATAAGCGCCGATCTTTTGCGTGGGACCGTGCCGGTTTTATTATCCTATCCTATCCTATCCTCGTTCTGGCAATGAACTCATACTTCCGGGGCCCTCCTCATCCTGGCTGTCACTTCAAGCGAGGTCTGTCTTTTCATCGACACCATTATCCCCCTCTCCCTGACCCTCGCTTATCCGACTAGCTACGCAATGATTGTTCACCGCGGAGGAGAATAATGCGCTATAGCCTATACGCGCAAGTGGCCGGAAGTAGACTAACAGTACGACACATGTGCACGAGGATGGTGAGGGCCCCATGCATGGCAGTGGGCGATGCGTAGCAGGTGGCGGGCGGCAGGGCGGAGCTGGTGCAGAGCAATCATGTGTACAGCAAATTACAGTGATTAAGATCGAGTCAATTCGAGCTGGGCAATTGCGAGAGCAATGCCGCGCACAGAGCACGTGAGTAATCAGAGTTGGCTAGGGCGGAGGTGGATGGTACTAGATTGATTCGATGTACACAGATGTGACCAGGTGTTCATCTACTTTAACGGATATAGTCGCGGGCGGGTGTTAAATCTGTCATGTCCAATGCCTCGGTTACTCTGCATGTAACTAGATCCACTGACTGCCAATTTCGAATGGGTCTGATTAACCAAGCTGAAGGCCCGCGGCCTGCTACTGTATCACTGCAAGGTACAATTGACCGTGTGAACTTCATGCTTTCGGGTCGCAGCCTGTCGCTACAATGACTGGCACATTGCATCAGGAATCCGACTTCTTTGCTCTTCATGGTCTGTCATCTAAACATTTGAATCAAGAATATAACCCGTAAGGTAACATCAATATAGTCGCTAGCTTGACTCAGGCCATTCGAGGTTAGCCTGTATCATCATATCATCGCAAATGCAGTTTGTTCGCCGCAATGCGCATCAATTTGATCTCATGCATGTGAGCGAAGACTGTAGTACGCAAATTCCAATCCTAAATGACAATCTTCGCGGCTTCGTATCACATTCCGCGACACCGAGCGGAGATGTAGCCGCTGCACCTTCTTTGAACGCAGCATCGAACGATTACGGCAGTAAGCGCGTTAGCTGGATCGCTCATATTTTGTGGAGACTCATACATTGTGCTTTTGGAGCCCTCGTTCGAATGAGATCGAACAACTGCGTATCGTCAATGCTACGCTGCACAGGGCACTGGTAGAGCCGTACTCGCTCTCAGCCTTTCTTGCTAAATGGCAACCTGGGTTCCACCGTGGTGAGAAAGATGTCAATCCAGACTACTTAACGTTTCAAGAAAATTTGTATATCAGCACGGTCCTCCTAGGCAATGTTATTTCATCTTGTGCTGCGCAAGTTTACGAGATGTGGAGATATCTACGTGCCATCTAGTTCATTAGCCAATGATCAGAACTACCTAGACGAACGTTCATGCTCAGGGAACGTCGGACGATGCGAGACCAAGACTCGTAGCGACTAGCTTTTGCCAATGCTTGCAGGTGGTGCTACAGGAGGTCAAAGAGAACTCAATCACCTTCTCGCGAATGGAACAGGCAGCTTCGACATATTGCCACTGATCTAACACTAGGCAAAGGCCGCCCGAAGAGAAGTCAAAGTCTATTGCGTGATGCGGCTATTGCGTCAGCCTGCGTCAAGTAAGCAGTCGGCGCGAAGTATAAGTATAGGAAAAGCAGATGATACCGGACCACCATCAGGTTATACGATGCTGACTGATTTACCTCTGTTTGTTAGTCTTATTGTAGCCTACGCCTTTGTCTTAGCGACGTGGCGTAGGAGACGTGATCCGGTACGAATATTCTTCAGACGCAAATACCATTCTTTCATACCATGTCTTGATAGATTCATTCGATAAAGACGGTGGGACAATCTGCACCACTCTTGTCTTACATCGGAGCATATAGATTCCTAATCAATGCCGAAGAATTGTTGCGAGAAGGCTACCACAAGGTATACGAGTATCCATATACCACGTTCCCGACTGATGTTGAGCCACGCGCCACGTAGTTCAAGGGCTCCACGTTCAAGATAGCCGCGATGGATCGATGGATCGTCATAGTCAATGGACCAACGATGGTAGAAGAGCTGCGCAGCCTGCCAGATGAGAAAGCCTCATTCATGCATGCCATAGGCGAGGTACAGTGCTCGTACTGATTTTGTAAATTATGTGCCTACCGCTCACCGTACATTCTATGACAGATTGTCCAGCCAGACTACACTCTGGGTTTCAACACTCACATGGAGACATATCATGTATCCCTTGTCCGAGAACGGCTCAACCGTAACCTCGGAAATCTATTACCTGGTGTCACAGAAGAACTCGAGCTTGCGATGGATGAATACATTCCGATGCGAGGAGATGGTCCGATTTGCAGCATGTACACTCGCAGCAAAGCTGACCGAGCTTCCAGAATGGACTCCCGTGAACGGCTTCTCCCTCATGCAGCGTATCATTGGGCGTACCGCTAGCCGGGTCCTCGTTGGCGCCCCCACATGTCAGTCAATATTAGGTGCAGTACTCCGAAGCAACCACTTACTGTTCCTGCAGGTCGCGACACTGATTATATTGATCTCTCTGTCAACTTTCTGAACGATGCGGTACGAGAAAGAGTGCTTTTGAGTCTATTTCCACCGGCATTGAAACCGTGAGCGCCCACTTGCTCAATCCCCCCACTCATGCTCCCCAGGTCTCACTGAACTACAGATGCATCGGATTTTTCATGAATGGAGCGCATCGCACATCAAAGCGCGCTGCTGGACATCTGAAGCACATCATCGAAGAACGTTTGCAAACTCTGCGCGACCTGGGGGATGACTGGTTGGAGAGGCCCGTGAGTATGCTCGGTCCTGCATAGCTAAAATCTATCTTACCGGGGTGTGACCAATATAGAACGACATGCTTATGTGGCTTATCGAAGAAGCTCAAGGCGAAGCTGAACCACTTAAGGAGGTCATCAAGCGAGTACTCGCGCTGAATTTCGCTGCCATGAGCACCACTGCGAACGTGCGTCTCCGTGTTAACTCGGGAGCCGGTGTATTCGCTGAGAAACCTGCTTTATCAGAGCGCCATACATGCATTGTATCACTTGGTGGACAACCGTGAGGTTGCCCAGATACTCTTGCAGGAAGCGGAGTCCACTATCGAAGAGTCGGGCTGGACGAAATCAGCATTTAGTCGAATGACGAAACTTGATAGCTTCCTCAAGGAGTCACAGCGATTCAATGGCCATAATGGCAGTACGTGACGATGTGGTCGCTCAGATTTGTACCTCTGACACCACCTATCAGTGGGGATCGTTCGTATGACCTTAGACGAAGTGACCCTGTCGGACGGCACTCGTATCCCTAAAGGCACAATAGTTGGCGCAGGCGCCTCGTCTATGCACTGGGACCAAGAACTCTACGCCGAGCCGGATAAATTTGATCCATTCCGATTCCACCGGATATCACAAGATGGTGATGCTAAAGTCGGGTTTGCCAGTCCTCTATCTGAGTACATTGCGTTTGGTCGCGGCCGACATGCTTGGTAAGACATGGTTTCACTCTGCTATGCGATGGGGACTGACGAATTGATGCTCACAATTAGTCCTGGTCGCTTCTTCGCGGATGTGGTGCTGAAAGCCATACTCAGCTATGTTGTTCTCCACTACGATGTCAAGTTTGAGGACGAGTTGATGCGTCCTAAGAACAAGTGGGTTGGACCGGCGGTCACGCCTGACCAGCATGTGACAATTCTTTTCCGAAAGCGAAGATTGTAGCTTCGGAGCCTTCCGTGTACATAGGGTTTGTGTGCTTCGACGTTGTGTCTTTCTGTGTACCAATATGCCTGCTCTTATGTACTCAGACACACGTATGGTGACATCTATCAAATTTCTGGGTTTTGGGACACGTTTAAAAGCACAGTGATTGGGTCTGCTCTGAGATTTGGATACAGATACTACGCCTAATCCCCCTCTGGAGAGATTATCGCGATTATATCTTGGACCCCAAGCGATATCTTGAAAAGCTCAGTTTACCGCATCTCATTTGGAGGGTCCTGCTTGACTTCTCACGCCACGTCGACGAGAGCGGTGCGCTGCTGACTCAATAATTACACTATATGAGCGTCCTTTTCTGAGAAAGAGCGTGGTTGGTAGATCGCTGTGAATGTCAGAGGCGCTTAACAGTCTGTTTGATACGGTGGCAGTCGCAGTGGTATCCTCTCGAACAACGCCGAGCTTATTTATTGACCAATAGTAGACATTGCCCTCACAGTCTTCGTAGACCAGGAACTTCTGCGTTGTGCGTAAAATACTTTTTCGGGCACCACAGTCTGGAAGATCCGCCGCTAAATGTTCGGCAAGGAAAATTGAATTAGGTTATAATCTCTAGTAATGGCCATGGTTGGATCACGACGCAGAAAATACAAATGTATGTCGCAAAATGCTGGCGAAGACTACAGTAAATGTACCAGGCAGGAAACGAAAGCTATGCCTGCAAGGCATGAAAGGCTTGTCTCGCTGCCTCCTCCATGGCAGCGGCACGCGTCGGGGCCGAGGACATGCCATGTCGATAGCCTCGAACTTTCAAATTCCATATTCAGAACTCAAAGGAGTTGCGCAATATTGGAACAACCTACTATATACGGTTGCATGCCATGTCAACCTGTGCTCTGGACCGGTCTTGCAGACCTCCCAGAGCAACATGTGGCGGTCTCCTCGCTCCTGGAGATGATTATTGAGTCTCATGCGCCAGTCTTTCAAGAAGAATGTCAGCGAGGAGACACTCTTGAACATCGCATACCCACGGTTCGATGAGCTCATGCTGTTGAGAGAATAGTGGTGTGGTTTATGGACATACTGACAGCCTATCTTATAGATATCCGAGAGCATGTATGTTTGACATGAACTTGGGACTCGATGTAGCATCGCTCACTGCCTGCAGCAAATCCATGAAGCAGTCCGGAGCTTCGTACGCAGCATGGTGAGTACGCAGACGCAAATGCAGTGACGCAAGCATGTGTCCATACGAGTCCTGTGCTCGTGCGTTTGAGCCACGACAACAAGAATGAATCTGACAGACCAAGAAGTGAGCTGTAAGCACGGCCAGATTGCATGACGGAAGGCTTACGAACTATTGGCAAACTTCGATATCTCCACCGCAGTTAAGACAGTCATGTCGCCACCACGTAATACTATGCTGAGCGTCCTCTGACTAAAGTGAAGCGTGAAACAGATAACAATACACGGTGCGCACCTCCAAACCTGCTCCGAGTCACACAGCAAGGCCCATCTGTTCTCCCGCGTCCTCCCACCGACTGTGCAGCGCTCTAAAACCTATCGGTAACAAATAAGCCGGCGCATTGCTGTTCCTGAGTTTTCGGAATGTCGGAGGTGATGTCTTCCTGGAGAACCGGGGTATTCAATGACACAGACCGCAGTGCATAGAAACCTGCACGCATGACCCCTGCACGCTACAATAACTACCATGCCCGGTATGGCTGTGTTGCTGCGGCATGTACTGAGGAGAACTTCCTTATGGAATCTTGTCCGGAAGATGATCAGCGTGGTCCACAAGTGACACATCCTATGCTTTCGAAGTCCGTAGTCGATACATCCTCTCGCGACTGCGGAGGCGTCTTCGCAACTGGTGACGGTCCGTGCTGAAGTCAGCGACGGACGCAAGGAAAGTGATACCACTGCTCACGATGGAACGGAACGGAACGTAAAACAGATGACGTATTAAAGTTACTTGCGACAACTGGCCGACAGACAGTACTGCCAGCAGGAATGACAAACCTGGCTGTGTTCGGCTTGTTTGCACATGTTAGGATCGGAGGCCGTCGGCCTCTTGAAGCATCCCTAATAGGGAATTAAACTCATACGATGGTCTTCTCAGAGCGTACAGAGATTATTCGGCGCAGCAAGTGCCTCGCCATTACATGAAAGCAAATATAGGCGCAGACACATATACATGAACAACGCCAGATTTGGAACGGAGGGTAAAGAAACGTTCATCCTGTCGAGCACTGTATCGCGAGTCCGCGACTGTTGCCCATTAAGGTGAACAGGATGGTCCGCAGGCCAACGGATCAGAGAGCGCGAGGGAAGCAAGCCTAATGATCAAGTAATTAGCTTCAGTGAAGACAAAAAAAAGTCCTAAAGTTTACGAATCAGTCACGATCTTTCTTTCAAATGGAGTACTCACCTGCAAACCTCGTGCCGTGCAATAATGTACCTATCGTATGGAAGTTGCGTCTATTTACGTGCGTTAATCAATATCAGATTTGGAGATGGTGTGCTGAGAAATTTTGTAGATATGGGTATGTCTCTGGGTGGCTCATGATCCTTGACAATGAGACTATCACGAAAGGCACTGTCGGGATTAGTGCCCACGTGCATGAAACGCTACAGGAACATCCGGGAAGAGTGTACAGCGCACCAAAATCAGTCCACAAGCCTAATATCTTCTTTCACGGCCTTGAAATTGCCTGCCACACTTGCGTGTCGCTGAACATTTTGCGGATTAAAGCAGTGATGAACCTAGGTCGGAATACTTTTACAGGAACCCGATGCACGAGAATTTTCACCGTCCAGACATAAGTGGCTCAGAGTACGTCTATATGACTCTAGAAGAAATGTTAGTTGCTTGTTGCTTTGATTCATTTGACCACCGTGCGATCAGCGAGCGGACAGAACTTGGCCATACACAAGCTCTCAGGTTGTCTTAGTAAGGATCGCCTCCGACTTGAGCACCGCCTAGCCGCCCTTCCCCACTCCCAGGAGGCGGGCGTAGCAAAACACATACACAGCTGTCTAAGATATACATGCTAAAGTACTTGTTACCAGGTCAGACGACTCGAAGTGCAATGGAGGCTTTAAGCGACGAATGAATATCAACAGGGTGGGCCGGAGAGGCTCTTCCGTCTTTCTGACTACCTCCAGCGACTGCGGAAGTGGCTGGTCAGCAAGGATAAGGCAATTGTAGAGTAGGGAGTCATACTACAAACAGGCTTATCTTTGTGTGACTTCAGAATATCGACCAAGGAGACCAATGACGATGCGCTGGTTGTGCACAGACCTCTGGCATTTCTAGATTCAAAGATGTCCACTCGCGGTGCCTCTTCCACTCCGATTGGATGCCTGAAAATGATGCACGAGGATCGCGGAACATCAGATCTTTCGGATTGCTGTGTAGGATGAGCCGCTGCAGTGGGCAACCGGCCCGCTTTCTAGCGCTCAGAACTGCGTCAAGGGATCCCAGAATGTTTTGTGCGTCCCTGTGCCTCCAGATTATAATGTGCAAAACACACAAATTCGGACAGATAGCCTGGGCCGCGTATTCTCCATTTTGTGCGGATGGCGATAACGCCTGGATCAGTCTTGGAAGGTCGATCTCATCTACCGCCAAAGTAGAGAGTGCAGGCATTTCAGAGAGCAGGAGTCGCATATCCATTTCCACTCTCGAAACAGACATACTGATGCACCAGAATTCCGTGACGTTGATGAGAGGAAACCTGAGGCGGATGCTGCTGTCTATCGATGGTGTTTCCGGAACATCACGAGATTTCTGCCGCAGTCCGGCTGATGAGCCTGTTGCCATCATGAACGTCGAGCTGTAGGTGTGCCACACAGCAAGTCTGGTGACGCTCTCCGTTACAGGATAGTGGGGGATTGCAGCTGCTTCCGATTCTGCCATCAGCGGTACATCGTCCAACAACACGGCCGTTTCTGGTGTAAGCGCGGAGATCGCGAAGAGCCATGCGATGCCCTCTTCCTTCATATCCTTGATTACCAATCTTCGCAGACAGTGAAGGGGCTGCATTTCAGGGTCTGGAGCGTCCGACTCGGAGGAGAATGAGACATGAGAGAGAGTTATGTCTTCAATCTCGGGCGACGCGGCGAGCCATGTGAGGAATTGTACACGGTCGATCTCCATGCAGCCATGTAAAAACAGCTGCATGAGATGAGCAAAGTTGTTTGGTGGAAGGGTCCGGACGAAGTGGAGTGCTAAGCGCCGTAGCGATGGTGTATGTCCGTCAAATAGCTTTTTCCCGTCGTCCGTGAGTGCATTGAATACTCTTTGACGACCAGCTGATATAGCGAGATTCTGCAGGAGGGGAGCGGGCGTCGTCAGATAGGTAGATGGAAGTTTATTGGCATGTTCCCAGCGCAGTTCGTGTAATTTCGCCATGTCTCGAAGAAGAATCGCTTCAAGATCACCTTTGGGTCGGGATTTGAGATATAGAATTGCATTTGTATGACGTGCTCCTTGTAATGAAGCGGGAGGATTGAAGTTGTACACGTTGTTCCAGATCAGAAAGTCATCCAGTACAACTTGACGCCAATAGCGACAAATCGACATTAGATGAACACAGTCTGTACGACGCAAAAACGGTGACTGCCAAAGCGTGAGAGCGTCACTACTGGACGTTTCCTGACGAGGGACCAGGGAGAATATCTGACGGAGGATTTCAACCGGAAGACGATGAATGGCGGGTCGCAGTTGATTGAGAATATCGCGAACTTCCATCATGGAAGACAGCAGCACGCTTTCAAGGGCTAGAAGCTAAGGTGCGCCGTTAGCGAATGTAGAGCATTTGCTCGTCGCAAGTCACTCACTCCCTCTGTGCTGTGTAGATATATTCAGCGTCAGAACGTCATATCCAGCGGTAAACGAACCGCAGTTGTTTAGCCTCTTTTCGAAGGCGATTCTTCAGACTTTGGGCAAGGGCCATAACGGGCATGTCCTCAAGGCATACAGCGTCTTTGGCACCAATAACATCATCTGCCATCTATACATGGCGTTCAGTACACAATGACGCGCCCCAAAAGCCGACGTACCATTGTGTTGTGTTCTCGCGTAATTCGAACGCAGACTCCAGTTGACTGTCAATCACGGCCCCGAACGAGTTCGAGCGGGTACTCACAATGCGACTATAGCTCTCCAGAAAATTTAGCCCCTGCAATAGGTCTGTCCCCCTGTATAGCCCCAGTACCCGTGTCGGACGAGAGAGAACAAGGTGTATACGCGTCGTTGTTAGGTGCTTGGTCATCATTGAAGATGAGAGCCAGCGGCTGCAACGGGGCACGTGACATTCGAGCGCGAGGAAGAAGAAGGCGCCTATAGCTGCGAATCCCGATGCAGATGGCATCAATCCAGGTCTAGGCTGAGTGGCACCCCCATAAACCTGTACTTGGCACCTGGTAGATGATGGGAGTCTCCCTTCGTTGCTCAGCAGAGACGACGGACCCTCTAGAGATGTATTAACTTCAGTAATCGCATTCATCAAGACGTCAAACACATCAGCAGGCACGGAAACATTCCATCAGTCGTAGCCGTCCCCATCTACCTCCTCTCGCAGTGTCCACGCCGGCCACAAAGCGTCGGTACTCGCAGAGCAAACCTCTGGCATGTCCATCACATGAAACTCGTCAGACCATTGGTGAACAACGTCGACACCCAGCCATAAGGGTGCAATGGACCAATTTGATTCCGCAGAGCTGACGAACGTTATGATGAGTTTTGAAACCAGATGTCCATACTTCGCGCCAGCGCGGACAAATCGGAAGATCAGTCATCCGAATTCTAGGAGTGGGCATATTGCGTCATTAGAAGCTGCAAAGTGATCAAGCGAGGCCACACGACCGCACATGGAGGAAGCTCTGACCGGGCTCATTGGATAGCTCCGAGGGAAATACTTCGTACATCATCTTCTAAAAAACACCGCAGCCCAATTTCAGCAACTTAAGGGCAGAGAAAACATTCTGATGTAGATTCAAATTACTGGGAATGAAAATTGCCCGTAGTTCGGTCATACGAGACAACGAGATTATGAATTTGAGGAAGTCGTAGCGGTGCTACCGACTAGAAAATGGATAGAAAAGCCTCACGTAGTCCTCCACTGTAATGCAGAGCAATTGAGCGATGACAAGCTTCGTGAAATCGTCCCTGGCAGGACGGTGGCATGTAAACGAGTCGCTGCATCGAACCTGATGGGAGCCGATGAACGCAGAAGCGGACAGAGCAGGGAACACGAGCAACCACTCCACTTCGTTCTCCGAGGTGTGATTGTTCACGATCCTTCGCAGGCACCGTAACGGATCCGCACGGGGATACGACTCGCCCCAGAATAGGAATTTTGTCTTCGCTTCCAGAGAATGAGGTCCCTCGATCAATGGGGAGGAGGAAAGGTAACGGAGAACATCGGCTGGGTTGACATCTCGTCCTCGAGCAAGTTCTACATGTGTCAAGCTTGAAAATTAATTTTGTGGCAGAGTATGAAAGCCATGGAGCGCAAGACGCCGCAGAGCGGGTAGATGGCTGTCAAATAGGATATGCGATTGCCAAGCTATAGAGTAGAACATTTCGTCCTTCGGGAACAGATTGTACAGTTGGTGCGCACCGAAAGACAGCGCGCGAGACGCCTCGTCGGAATGCATGCATTGCCAATATAGTTCCTCAAATTGGGATGATTCAGTCGACATGAGTTGCAGTGCATCCTGCCTCTCTCGCGACTGCCAGTAGGCGCAGAGAAACAAGGGCACTTTATGCGACAGAGGCAACTGGATGCGGGGTAGCGAAAGGTGTATTGTTCCAGAGCGATGGAGTATGGTTAACAACGCTCCGCCAAAATCGATGAACTTGCTGTAAGGCAATATAGTCGTGCTTGTATGCGAACAGTGCATCCCACAATATGTCGAATGCAGCCGAAACACGCGGACGTGCAACAAGACGCATAATGTAGCCTAATATCTCCACGGGCAAATGGTGTATCGCAGGTTGAACTTAATTGACAGCAGTCTGAATGTCTGACATCGCGGAACTTATGATCTCTTCGAGGCCACGCAGCTAGACAATACGGACATTGACTCTGTTGAGAATATGTGACAATGGGTATGTGGGCATACCTGCGACATGCTGAAACTGTTGGTAGGCCAAGGCTCAAGAACAGATGACTTCGAATATTAAGCAAGATACGTACCACATACCAATTGTTTCCGTGAATGGCCTCTCCTTGTACGCTGCATCAACTCCTTGAGCGACATGTCTTCTATGTTTCACTCCTTTGAAAGCCTCACACTGTCGCTTCTCACTTTTGAGGGCAATACATGTGATCCGTGGAGGCATTTCCCGGTCATGTCTTCTTGACGTCGTCTCTTTCCGAGAGGGGTTTCCATGCTTGCCTCACGGTCGCCATTGAACTGGGCGCTGTTCCGACCACTTGTGAACAAGAGATTAGGGCAAGAACGCGCTGCGAAAGTCACCGGGGACGCGCACGAACCATGATCATACTGAAGAGGAGTGCCTAAGAAGACCGACGGGTTGACCACCTACGAGCCATAACAATGTTAATCATACATCAAACATAGAATAGAACTGTATCAACACGCGCCAATTCAGATTTCAGATCAGACACCTATACCGTTTCCTACTGTCACCGGGGTAAGAATCATCAGCTCGAACTCACTTTATCGCAAGAATATCTAGTCACGTTCTCTTGGATAATATACACACTAGTCCCCCAAAGGGCACAGACTCGGTGAATGCGTTGTATGGCCTCATCAAGTACGATATAAGACCTCAGACATACCAGGTAGTGTCACTGGAAAATACCAAGGTCCTCATGGAACGGAGTAGGCTCGCTCGTCTGCCGTGGCACTCGTCCTCGCTGGCCGTTCCACTTCATTCAGATTGCCATCATGTGCTCCGAAGAAGGGTCCTGAGTCGATCAAAGCAGAGTCGACGAAAGCGCCACGTACGTTGATCCAAATGAATGTGTGTCGGATTTGGTACGATTGTATGGACATTGCATCTCAGATGGAACTACAGGTCGGATGATATCGGACGCGTTATACAGGCATCACTATTCTATCAGTAAGGTTCATTCCAAGGTCTCCACATCTCATGCGCCTTCCTTCTACACACCTCTGGCATATCGATGGTCGGGAGGCTATCTACAGTGTCGTACCAATCCAGGACTACTTGAGTCCTCCCGATTGCGCTCAGACTGGTAAAATCATCGTCCTGCCCGTAGAAGCGAATATGGCGAATGATGATCAGTCGCTCGACGGGGAAGCCAGCCTTTTCTCGAGCCTTCAACGTTGCTGCAATGGATGGGACGTCTCTCTCCATCCGGCCATGCACCAAACGGCGGAAGGACCAGTCGTCGTGCGAAGGATGGATCACGACAGTCAATGTTCTGAGTCTCGGACAAGGAAGAGGGCGATTTTGGGTTTCCGTGGCGGAGGTTGCAGGCAGACCCTGGACTGTTAGGCCGATGGCCACCGATGCATGCGATGATACCAGCACTGTTTCGAGTCGAATAAGATTGCGCCACAATTCTGCCCAGTCCTCCCTGTCCAGCAGATCCTCAATCCAGAACTCCGTGATTTGGCGTAGAGGTATCCGGGCGCAGAACTCCCTGAAGTGATTCGAAACACAATCAATCGCTATGCGGACACCCGTGAGAGAGCTGAACACTGCGATGTATTCATGTTGCAATGAAAGCTTGATGAATGTTCTCGAGGCTGGATGAAAAGGGCCTGCTGATGGATTCCACAAGTCCGCAAGGAAGATGCTGATCGCTGTGTGCTCGCCGATAGCTGGATGCACCAGCAACCATTCCATGTCGTTTTCGTCAAAAATGGAGACTCTCTGTAAATGTCTGATAGGCTTGGCTGAGGGGAGAGTCGGGCCACTGGTGTACGAGTTCCATCGTAACACAAGATCTTCCAGGGAAGGGGATGCTGCCATCCATCGGAGTAGTTGATTTTGGTCGACTCTACAACTGTCGAGATGGAGGCAGATTAAGTTCGTGAAGTGGTTGGTTGGTAAATGCGGAAATTCTTTTAGAGTGAGCCGCCGCAGGGACGGCGTGCAATGTGAGAAGAGGCTGCCGCCAACTGGCCATTGCTCATGCGCGCCATGGAGCATGAGACTCAGGCTGCGAAGGTTGGGCGCTGGTTGTGCGAAATACTCCTGCTCCAACGGATTTATGCGGTACCAATATAGATCTTGGATCCTATCAAGATGGCTCTCCAACGCGACCCGCCGGTCTCCTTCCCGATGGCTGGTCGCAACGATTGATAAACAGTGCTGTTTTGACCGCTGCAAGGAGCTGGGGATGAAAATACCACAGCGATGGGCCCTGGCCCAAACGCTAGCCATGTCCACGAAAAGATCGTGCCAAAGGTGACAAACATGCATCAGGGTGATGCAATAGTCGTACTTCACCAGGCGGGGTTCCCAATTGACACCATGGTATCCATCGTCCTCTTCAACCGCAAGAGACAAAATCGCCCTCAATATCTCTACCGGCAAGCTGTGGAGGGCAGGTCGACGTTGGTTGATTGCAGTCCGAATGTTGAAAACAAGCCCGCTCATAAGGAAGTCCAGGCCGTCCAACTAGGCAACCCTTGTCAGTACGCCAGGATTATGAAGCGCATTTGAGCACTCACATCGTCCAATCTATCAAGGTACATATGCGTCAGACAATGATCGCACGATATACGTAATCGACTTACGGAAGACTTGAAAGCCCGTTCGATAGCTTTTGCACGAAATTGTGAGCCACCTCGAGACCGAACGATGTATCCGATGTGGTGCCGAAGTCGGCCAACATGATCGCATTGAGTGATTGCAAAATAGCAAGGTTGCGATCCCCAAGACCTATGATCCAGCATATGAGACATAGGGGATGACGTACATTCTGCAACACTCACCGGGTTAAGTTTGTAAGGCAGTATCACGCTCAGGTCTGTCGTAGTGTATGTCAGGAGACAGCCGAAGCACTAGTTGAACTCGCACTCGGCGTACACCCTCCCATGCGCACAACGCGTGTCGGAAGCCCTCGTTTTGACGCTGTTACAGTTTTATACCGGCCGGTGAGACGGCCAAATTTTGTAACGCTCCCTGAATTGTTGTGTATCCCGAGCAGTTTGATCGGGCATGAGCGATGTATGGGGGCATACTCACCCATGTGGAGAAAAACTTAAGTGGTTTCGGCCTACGCAGAAGAACATAAGATCGAGCTCAATCAGTTGAAAAAGTCCTTATCGGCGAAAGAGTACGCCAGTGATACACCCCAGATGACGCCGAAAGTTGCTTATTCAAGTAACTTAGCGCCCCGAAGAGGAGTACGATTGGTTGACCCCTTGTTGACGTGGGGCGCTAGTGGCTGATAACGGAGTCTCCTCAGCGGCTTTGGGCTGAACTCGAAGAAAATACATTTTCATGTTTTCACCACGCGACGAAGCCGTACCACACATGTCGTACATTATAGTGACGCACTTTGCGTACACATAGAGAGTAACAATGTGCGGGAACACTTTGAGAGATTTGGCTAGATCTGCCGCCAGAAATTCACTCTCGTGGTACTCTCCATATACATCACGAACTTCAGGTCGAAGCAACATCGCGTCCGCGTATTCCTTGCAATGCCAGAGTGGTTTAGCATAATTATGAATTATCAGATTTTTTGCTGAGGTGAGCTTTGCAGCCTGACCGAGAAAATCCAGTCTGTATCACCGGGCCGTAGTGTATCACGGGCCGGTATAAAACTGTAGATAATAGGCTTGCGGAGCACATGACCAGCAGTGTTCTCCGTCATAAGCTGATGGTTCTTCCGATAGAGTGTGCACAAAGAAAAGGGATGTTTATGCTTAAAGATCAATGGGTCTCGAATGAGAAGCGACGACCGGGATGTCGTGTTTTCTTTCGAAAGGCGGTGTCAAGCTTACACGCTACGCGCTCGTGCGAGTCTAGACGCCTAAGTTGGTTATGCTTGCTTATTTGTGGAACTCGCCGTGCGCAGAAGTTCTCCATCGCCAGCGTCTCCTCGATCATTTACTGGGTCTTGACCTTTCTGGTCGCCTGGCTGTCGAGGCATACTTAATGTTGACAATCTCGTGCTCGCGAGAATTCGATGGCAGCTCAGCTGAAGACCCATCTTGAGCTGACGAAACAGTACCTGCACGACGTATAATTTATACGCACGCCATACATCGCATCAGTCAAAGTCAGGATCATCCCAAGGTTAAAGGTTTCCATAATTCATGCGCTTTCTTCTTACACACCTTTGGCATATCTATCGAAGGCGGACCTGGGATGTCAGGATACCAGTCCAGAGATACTTGAGTCTCGTTGATCGGACGCATGTCGATGAAGTCGTAATCTGGTCCGTCGTAGCGAATATTGCGGATGATAGTCAGGCGCTCGAGGAGATAACTCGCCTTCCACCGCCTTCGCGCGAGCCTTCAGCGTCTCCATGATGGACGGGATGTAAGCTGGTCTCCGTGCCCGCGTGAGATGGCTATAACTGGATGAAAGAATGATGATCGTGATCGTTTTGAGACATGGACATGGCAGAAAATTTGATAAGGTATTCGCTGGAGAGGATGCAGGTAGGGCCAAGAAGCCAATGGCCTGCGAGACGTGTGATTGCACGACTACCATCTCGAGTCTGCATACGTGACAAAATTATAGCCATACTTCATCGTCTAAGACACCCTGACTCGAGAGTTCTGTGATCTGGTGTAGGGGTATCCTCAGGCATAACGCCAAGTTGCTTTGGTGATCGTCAGTTGATACGCAAACACCAGTGAAAGGGCCAAACACAGCGATGCAGTCATCCCGAATGAAGAGTTTTGTGAACGTGAACGTATGGGAAGCTGGGTGATACGGACGCAATGGAGGGTGCCCTAAATATGAGAATGGAATGCTGATTGTCGTGCCTTCGCCGATGGCAGGATGCAATAGTGACCAATCTGGGGAGCCCCCCTTAAGGGCGAGCCGCTGCAATTACCGGTTACGTCCGCTCGCAAGACGATATCCATGCAGTGGAGAAATGAGTTCCAGCGTAACACGAGATCCTCAAGACAAGGCGAAGTCTCGATTCAGCGGAGCAACTAATTAGGGTCAATGGTACACTGAGTCAAATAGAGGTAGGCCAAGTCAGTGAAGTGGTTATTTGGTAATGAAGGGAATCCAATCAACGCGAATCGTCGTAGAGATGGTGTACAATGTGAGAAGAGACTGCCATTGACTGGCCAGTTGTTGGGCTCACCATTTACGTCGAGGGAATAGCTGCGAAGGTTCGTTGATGGCTGTGTGAGATATTTGTTCTATCTGGTTCCACCAATACAGGTCCCGGATTCTATGGAAGTGGCTCTCTAGCACAACTTGTGAACCTTTCTCCAGGACATCTCCTACCACGACGGACAGCAGATGTTGTTTCGTCCGCTGCAAAGAGCTGAGCGTAAAATCTTCGCTACAAAGCGTCCTGGACCAGACACTAGCCAAATTCGTGACAATATCGTGCCAGAGACGGCAGACGTGCATCAGAGTGATGAAATAGTCGTATTGCGCTAAGCAGTGTTGCCGGTTGATGTCAGCGGACCCGACGTGGTACTCTGGCGAGAGGGATATGATCTCCCATGATATCTTCGCGGGTAAGCGATGGATGAGGGGCCTTTGGCGATTCAGCGCAGTCTGTATATCACACACGGCGCTTTTCATGAGGGACTCCAAGCTCTCTAACTGACGTCATCGTCATCAATACACTGTGGTGATGGCGATGCAGTCATGTACTCACATCGTGTAATCTGCAGATCGCCGTATTGTGTCAAAAAAATCGTTTAAATGCATGTGATTGACTCAGTGGACACAAAATATCCCAACCGATAAAGCCCTCGTAAAATCGCGAGCCGTCTGGAGGCCGAATGGTGTGGTGGAAGTCGAATCGGGGTTGATCTCCATGGTTGTCTTGTTGTATAACATCCTGTCATACTTCCGGGGAAACCCCGATGATCTATCAGGTGATTAGAGCCAGAGGAATGATCAATATTTTGCAAGACTCACAGGATTGAGTTGACCGAAGGTTATTTAACGCCACGCTGACTTCGATCGGCGAGATGTCGACCAGGATAATCGTGCGCTCAAAGGAGTGCAATCGCAGCAGCAGGTCGTCCGTGTTCGGTGTGAGGAAACAACCAAAACACTAGTCTGAATGTCGCAGCCTCTACCCGCCCATGCGCACAACAGCGCACAGCGCGTGCCAGAAAGACACATCAAATTCCTTTTAACGCCCATTCGCTTCACTGACTCATACGTGAGCGCCGTGAGGACTTGCTGAAGTCGTGACCAGCGGTCTTATGTGACAATACCACAGAGCAATTTATGAGATATTGCACGTATATGTGAAGCTGGAGATCTAATGCTTGAGGACCTCGAGATATGGATGGACGGTCGTTGAGGAAGAGGTGGCTGAAGCGCCACAGGCACGTGACGCAGTTCTGAAATTTCTTGCCGAAATGGGCCATGGTCTGGCGCTAATCCAAGTTGGTGCTCATGCATTTGCCGTGCTCGCGCGTCCTATCTTGTCCAAAGCTTGTGCTCCAATAATCCACACTACACATCTATTGACCTTAACAGTTTCTCATCTGCCCTCTTCTAAGAGATTCAAAGCATGCTTTCCAAAGCTCCATTTCAGCGAGCAGCATTAGCAGGACCGTCTTCAGGCATGTCGATCAGGACCTCGAGCCAATGTAGCATCTAACATTGTTTTGGTAGAATGCATTGCGACAAAAATGGCCCGTATGTATAGCAGTGCATTTGTCGGAGGGGAGAGCACCTCGTACATGAGACATGACTTAAGGAGGGCGGAGTGCATGCCTTCATCATCAAAAGTACATTCCCAGATCCGTACCGAATCCACTTCATCGTACTCCTCCTCATCTGGGTGAGTATCAATCCCTTCACAAGCTTTGTGGTCAATGTGACTGACTGAAACGTAGCGAGGGCTCCATATTCGACCCGAATGCGTCTCCTTGGGATCACGTCTTCAAGGACATCGAGAGTACGCCGATGGCTGTCACCGGAGGACACCGCCCTGGCCTAAAAGGTGTCACCACCGACATGGCAAAATCCAAGTCCACGCGACGGGTGTCAATGACTATGCGTGAGGTCCGGGCGTTCGACGATATGTTCAACCTCCTCTTCGATGCTGCGAGCGAGCAGAAGGGCTTTTCCAAGGATGCAGCACAACAATCGACGCCTTCTCGCACGCTTTTGTCACAGAACGACATGGGCATCGGACGGAGTCTCATGTCAGCCGGCGCCGGCGCAACTGACCTCTATGGGCGACTGCGGCGACAAACGAAGGTGCGGTGGACAACGGCAGCGGAGCAGAACCTGGACCGGAAGCGGGAGGAGATGGAACTATGCGACTCGGACCAGCAGCTGCTCGAGTGGGCAATGCGTGAGGTATTCGGCGAATCGCGGCGGTACGAGGAGGCCGCGCGGCGTGCGCTAGAGGGCGGCCCACAGGCGAAGAAGGACAAGGGCAAGGACGCGGACACGGACCAGCTGCAGCCGTCGACGTACCCGTATCTCCTCGCACTGCTCATGAAGACGTTCCGCGACAAGTACGCGGATCCGCACCTCGCTTTGTCCATGTTCGACCACGCACGCCACCTGTCAATCCCCTCATATGTGTTTGGCTGCACGACACCCGCGTATAACGAGCTCATCGAGACTCGCTGGCGCTGCTTCCGTGACCTGCGTGGCGTGTGCGAGGCGCTCGAAGAAATGCGCGCAAACGGTGTCGACATGGACCGCCGTACCCGAACGCTCGCGGAGAAAATTCGCCGCGAGGTCGGCCAACGCAACCTATGGCAAGAAGAGACTTCAATCGGCAGTGGAGAGGCTATGGAGATGCTCGCGCGGATCGAAAAGTTGACCATGCGGAAGAGCAGAGACAAGCAGAAAGTGCATGGTATGTCACGGTCGTTGGCCGCCGTCAATGAGGTCTGGAAGGTCAAAGCAATGCATGGCGACGAACACAAGGACGGGTGGGAGTTCGGCAAGTGGGATGATCAATATGTATCGTCGAGTCAGACCCTAGAGCTGCGGTGATATGCCTGTATATTATGATCTACGTATTCCGATGCTACTGATATGTGTGCGAAGCGCAAATGCAAGTTGGACGACGATAACGAATGTGAACGGAGCACTGGGTAGGTGGAAAGTAGGGTCTGTGAATGGTACAACAACAGCGACAACATAGATATGCAGGAAAGCGCAAATTATCTCGAGCAGACTAATGGAATGGTAATCACCGGCGGCGACCTTTTGTCGCTTTCGGAGGCGGACCAGAAGACGCTATGGCCCCCTGGCCGTGGGTGGGTATGTAATCCGTGTCTACTTCATTGCATCTCAAATGAACGAGGAGGTTATGCACGAACGACTGTTCGTACCTACTGGGATGTCAGATACGAATGCCTATTTCAAACACGTACGACTCACTGTGCATTGGTAAAGACAATAGCCATCGACTCCGAATTGCAGCGCAGCAGATTAGGGGCCATCACGAGCGCAAGATTTGGTGCAGTCATCTTCGTCACCGCGAGGATCTTGTCCTCGAGGAAGACCTGCAAGAAACTGATCACGAACAGCACCACCCGGCGGTTGATCGTCGGCAGCCGGCGCACGAGCTGCACGCATGCCTGTGGGTCGCGTCCATTCGCCACACAGTCATTGTACAGCTCGTCCGGTACGAGTGGGTCGCACAGCTCGCGGAGCCACAGCTTGAGCAGGGACGCAGGAACATGCGGGTCGTCCACGCCGTCGAGGCTGTAGTAACCTTTCTCGATGCGCAGCTTGAGGTCTGATACCGCATCGGCGTCGCCAGGTACGCGGAAGATGCCCTCGGCCTTTGTACCGCCCAGGGCGAGGATGCCGTCCGCCAGGAAAGGCAGGATGATAGGCACCTTGTGCGTCGGGTACGTCCGTTCCTGTAGTCGGAAGATCGCATCGAGCGTCTCGCCGAAGATCGAAGGATGGAACGCAGCGTCCTGATCAACAGTCAGATCAACAAGGCTAGGTTCTAAAATAGAGCGTACAGAAGCTGTCTCGATCTCCGCAACGCTGGGCGGCTTCCCCCGAGGTCCCTTCTTAGAGATGTAAGCTAGTCGCCGAAGGCAATACTTAGCCATTACATCGACACGACCCTCCTGATGTGTAGTGGCCTGTTGCATGTACGCTTGGAGGTACGTCTCAAAGTTCTTCGATGGTGGGAAAGTGACAAGAAGCACACAGAGCAACTGCCAACCACGGAAGATACTTTCCCTATGGCCATCAGTTGAGCCAACCAACCCAACAAGCGTCCTCAGATAGTATTAAACTCACGGATTCGGGTTGCCGGTAAGTTGCTTCATGACTTGGCAGAAAATCTCATCACGCAGCTCGCCATGGGTCAGTCCCTCGTTCAGCAGCCACCGCTCCTCCTCGAGGACTGCGGAAGAGAGGCCGGCTTGAAGAGACGTAGCCGAGCCGTTGATCGCGGGGACGAGCGACGCATGGGCTTCTTGCATACGCACGCCAACGGGCCGGTCACGTTCGCGATCGCCCATTATGCGCTGAATGACCTTGAAGACTTTGAGCGCGTCCTTGTGCAGCGAGCGGTTGAGCATCAACAATGGTGAGCTCAGGGGTGCCTGTACCCGGGAATCCTTGATCAACAATTGTTGAGGAACGGGGAAGGGGGATACAGACCTTTTGCCATGACATCAACTGCGCGACGGGTACCTTGCGCCGGAAGATAAATCCAGTACGGTGTGTTGAGAAGTACTGCTTCGCAAAGTGCGACTCGGCGAATTGCTGAATATCCGATGCAAGCTCATGCGGGAGCACCGGGTACTTCCTGCATTTCAATCCTTGATGTTAAACGCTCCGGACCACGACCGTGAAAGCAGTGCACGCACCCAGTGTTCATTGAGATATTGTCTCCGCGAGTCTTCGTGTAGATGTCGACGGGGATCGGTCTTGCTCCTTCATTCTGTGCCGCAGGGCTGAGCTGTAATGTCGCCTCTATGCGAATCCATCGGAGGAACATACTGGCACGTAAGAAGAGGGCTTGTCAGCCGCAGGAAAAGGTACACACCGGGATTGTAAACCGGACTACTGATTTGCTTGCCGCCTATCAACACCGGCGCATCTGGCGCACTTGGTACAGGCCTACGAGGGGACGGCGGGGCCTTGCCTCTCGCCGGAGCCGGAGGTGGGAGGTCCTGCACGGACAAGGCAGGCGACGGGGACTGGTGACCATCCTCCGACGCACTCCGCGCTATCTCCGTGCCGTTCGACCGGTTGGATTGGGTAGACTGGGTGGACGACTGCGAGTCGGAGAGCGCGATCATTTCGAGCGCGGCAGTAAGGCTCTGCGGCTGAGGGGCGCGGAATGACATGTACGAGGACGACTTCGAGCGCGCGCGGCCGACCGTTCCCATGCCCTCCTCCGCAGTGTTCTTCCGACGCGGGGGGCTGTCCCGCTCCCTGCCGTGCTCCCGCTCCTTCTCCTTGCCCTTTCCCTTGCCGCTTTCGCTCGACGGCGCAGCATGCCCGTTCATGGGCAGGCCCGATATCGACTTGCGCGACTTTGGCGAGCTCGGCGTGGACACGTCTGTCGCGTACGGCGAGCCGGGTATGGGCGCGAGGGGGTGCCCGCGCGGGTAGGCGAGCGGCCCGCCGCTCGCGCCAAAACTTAATGTCTGCTCGCTGCTTGCAGTCACGCCGCGGCGCGCGCCGTTCTTCTTGCTAGATGGACTGGGCGAGGGGGTGCTGGGCGTCGGCGTCACAGGCTGGAGCGATCCAAGCCCCGGAGAGCTGCGCGATGATGACAGGGAGCGACGCAGGCTGTTGCCTTGCTGCGAAGCGTCTTCGAGGCTGTAGGATTGGGAGCGCTTGTAGGGCGTCCGATCTGGGGTGCCTGGCGCTTGTTTTGAGGAGGCCTTATCGGGATGCGATTTGCGTATGGACAATCTTCGGGCGAGTGCTGTATTCTATCGGGAAGTAAGCACCACGATTGCGACGACTAAACAAGTCATTCAAGATATGTAGAGACATAAACCATGTAACTTCGACAGCAGGATGAGACGAGTGAGCCACATGGTGTGGCGGTGTATAGTAGTCTTGGCGCCGCATGCCAGGGGTCCGAGTAACGAAATCGATGAACTCTCTTTTGGGCCGTCGCAATGCCACCACATTCAATGCGATCCAGGAGAGAGTGTTCTACCAGGATATACCGCCGAAATAATGTAGTTTACGGACTCACCTGTAGAACACCTAGAGGGATAACGAATGCTTCCGGTTTCTCCCAGACCGTTTCGCCGGACTTTGTGTGATAGTAATATGGCAAGCCACTGGCCTCGTCGGTCATCTCCCACCATTCACCCTCAGGGTTTGGTGGCAACCTATATGCGCATGAGGTTCATTGACATTTTACGCCACACCTGACTTACACGAAATTACCAACTGGTGGATCCCAACTAACTTCGCCAGTAGCCGGACAGGCGAAAAACGAGACCTGCGTCTGAGGCACAGTTGTAAGCCACGCCTGACCCACCTGACAATTGAACATACCTGCGGGTCGATCAAAGTCACCCAGAAGTGGGAGCCCCAGCCATCGTCTCCATTCTGCCCATTTGTCGACATACTACGCACAGAGGAAGCACGCCTGCCGTTGACGTGCACCTCTGGTGTTCGCTTGCCATTCAGGCTGGTATAAAAGTCACTTGAAGTATTGCTTTTGCTGATGTCTGCAGAATAGGACTGCGCAGGCGATGCCCCATTTGACTGGGGACTTGCAGTGGCGAAATAGTCCGGAGCATGGGCGACGGGCATTCGAGAGCAGATAGGCACGTCAAGCACGACGACTAGGTTGTAGCACCGGATCTAGAGCGGCTCAGGTATAATTCAGGAAGCTGTTTAACTCCAGGTAGTTGTTCGATTAGGCGGGTATCACAGAAGGTAGACGGAGGTATATGGTAAAGAGCGGTGGATATGGCAGTTGCGCGAGTTGTTCCTGCCCGAGTAAAAGTTTGGGTATCGATAGCGACAGAATCAACAGAACAGCAGTAAGACGGGTATGAAAGATGGAAGCAGAGATAGAAGACAAGTTAATCTCGGTTGGGCGGTGAAGCCGTCGACGACTCGGATGCCTTAGGCCTCTTTGTCTTGCCCCGCCATAATAGCCCCACGTGGCTCCAGATCTGCCCCCGATCTATATGCTCTGACCTCCGCTCAATTGTTCGTTTGACGTTTTCTGCTCAACTTGGACTGCTGCTCGTTCCTGTCTGCTTGCCCTTTTCCATTCCATTCATAAACTAGGCGACTGTCTGAAAAACTTCTACTGCCATGGGTCTCGCGGGCAGAAAAGTCAAACAGCGCATCCCGAACGATCCCAGGAATCTCTCATGGGCTAACGGTGCGTCCTACTGTATCTTACACCGTCATCAGAGTCTCATTCACATCCTATAATTCCAATTAATCACTATCTTAGATGCCAGCAAATTTGGAACGGCATATTTGTCCAAGTTCGGGTGGGACCCTTCTTCTGGGCTCGGTGCCTCTGGCGAGGGACGCACAACTGCCATTGCCGTGCACCAGAAACTCGACATGCTTGGGATTGGTGCAGACCACAAAAACAGCGAGAACGGCACAGCTTGGAAGCAAAACAAAGACTTCGAGGCACTCCTGCGCCGACTGAATACTGGAGACAGTACATCTACCGAGGGTATCAAGATTAACGGCTTTGCGAGGGCCGCGACCGAGGCGACAACCGACGCTCCAGAAGGTCAGGTGGATGCAGAGGATGACAGCGCGGAGAAGCCAGAAAAGAAGAAAAAGCGAAAGCATGCCGAGTTGGAAGATGGTGCGGATAGCAGTAGCGAGAAAAAGTCTAAGAAGAAGGATAGGAAGGATAAGAAAGACAAGAAGGACAAGAAGGATAAGAAGAAGCGGAAAACGGAGGGAGGGGGAACATCAACACCCACACCTACTGTTGAGCCCGAGGTCGCCACCGTGGCGAAATCCTCCAAAACCACCGTGGTGGTATCTCGCCCGTACGTGTTCTCACACCCTCATTCTTTGTGATACTTGGAACACACAGTATCATATATCCATGGATGCTAACACCTCCTTTCAGAGTCCGCGCCCACCGCGCTCGAGCCATCGCCTCCAAGACCCTCGCTTCAAAGTCCTCCGCTGCCATTTCCGAGATCCTCGGCATCTCCTCCTCCACCTCCACGCCCGCCACCGCATCTGTCTCCGCCTCCCGCTACCCCTCAATCCCACCCGACCCTTCGTCCTCGACCCCTGCGACCAGCGATTCCCCCTCAGATCTGCAGCTGCAGGAGCTTAAAACATCGAGCAAGAGCGTCATGGACTACTTCCGCGAGAAGCTCGCCGCAAAGAGCAGTGCACAGCCGTCCACTTCCGCATCTGAGGCTGCGACGCCAGCCGCGGGGGACGAGCTGGATGACTATGCGGAGCGCCCGCGTGGACTAGGCATGGGCATCGGCGCGTCGCGGCTGCGTACGGAGGTGAACGTGAGTGAGGAAAGGGTGGGGCTCGGTGCGGGAGGGAAGTTTGCGGCGATGTTCGCGTCGGCGTCGACGACTGTGACAACCGCGCCGAAGGCGAGCACGACTACGGTCGTAGAGGAGGTTGTTGAGAAGATCGAAGTTGAGGTAGGTGGCGATCAGGAGGCTGGCCGGAAGGGCAAGAAGGAGAAGAAGGAGAAGAAAGAGAAAAAGGACAAGAAGGGAAAGCGGAAGGATATTTCGGGTGGGGAGGAGGTTACGCAGGAGGGCGCGGACGCAGAGCAGACACCTGCGGAGGCAGGCGAGGCAACGGTGGAGCTGCTGGAGGGGAAGAAGAAGAAAGAAAAGAAGGACAAGAAGGATAAGAAGAGAGAAAAGCGCAAGGACGCCGACGAACAGCTGGATGCTGTGGAGAATGCGGACGAGGATGATCAGGCTCCAGCGGAGGATACACAATCTGAGAAGAAGCGGAAGCAGGAGAAGGGCGAAGGCAAGGAGAAGAAAGAGAAACGGGAAAAGAAGTCGAAAAAGGCCCGTACGTCCGACTCATAGTCCGTGCACGTACTCGCCGAGCGCAAGATCACTTGTTTTCGCTGCTTCATGACCTACAGGCTGCTTTCCTGCATATCCACTTTGTTTGGGGTTATTGCTACACATTAGATACGATACACTGTTCGCTGCATTCGGGTGATATGATTTGTAGATTTCAGGAAGGATGTCGCCAGACTTTGACCGTGCCATCCGCACTGGCGGTGACCATCTCATTCGCTTCGATGGGATGGTGCTCGACCCAAGTGATAGCCTTGTAGTGAACCTTCGGAGGTGGATCGGGCTGTAACACTGCAGCCTAGTGTCCATGCGAAGCGTTAGCTCACGAAAAAAAGGGCAGATCGAGCACCCAGTTACGCACATCGAGAAGGTCCCACGCCCAGACCATGCCCTGCTCATCGCCGCATATCACGCTCGCCTCCCCGTGTCCAAAGCATGCGCGCGAGCGATACGCCGTGTTCGTGTGCCCCCCGAAGTCGTTCAGGAGCTTGCCCGTCTGCGCGTCCATCAGGCGCACGTGCGAGTCGAGCGTTGCGGCGAGGTACGTCTGTCCGTCCTGCGAAGGTACGACGGACGCGACGGGGAACCCGATGAAGTCCGTGCGCAGCTCACCCATGCGCAGATCGTATGTGCGGACGTGCCCGTCCACGGAGCCGGTGAGGATGTATGTTGGCCCAATGTGCAGCGTTTGCACTGCGTCGCGTGCGTCCTCAAGCAGTTGTATCGGCTGGCGGTTCTGAGAACTTGAGGCACTGTCAGCATGCCTCACACGATATGTCAATGACTGCGGTGCGCACCGAAGATCCCATAGTCGGACAGTAGAGTCGTATGAACCTTCAAGATGGTCACATACGTCGGTGTGAGCGGATGATGGTGAGATGGACTCTACTCACCGCTCGCAAGCACGCTCGCATCCTCGTTGAACTCTACCGCAAATATTTTCGCCATATGCCCCGAAATCCTCCGCACTGTCGCGCCAGTCATTACATCCCAGAGGAATACCGAGCGGTCCCCTCCCGCAGACGCGAACTTCGCATTATCGTGCGACCTGCGCACCCGTCAGCTTCTTGTCCAGCATCAACATACGGAACACAGAGCAGAGCAGATGATACGCACACGGATATCGCCAGCACCTCGTACCCGTGGGCAGCGTACTTCTTGATCTCAGTACCGATGTCTGGGTTCCAGAGCCGTACGGTGCGGTCCTGTCCACCGCTCAGGATGTACTTGGCCGTACCTTTGGCATATCGCGCAACGTGAACAGCTCCCTTATGATTTGAAAGTGTCTGATGCAATGTGCGCGGAAGTGGCTCTGGCCCACGAGACGGTGCCATGATGGTCGACGGAAGGAAGGTCGAGCGCGCGAACGCCGGAACAGCCACAGTATGAAGTTGTTGGTGCAATGCACGGTATCAGATCTCTAGTAGTGTACATTCTATGTAACATTACAGGCACTGAGAGAATACAAGGGAGAGAAATAATACTATAATTTACGCTCATGCATCACCTCAGATGTCAAACCGCCGCACCTGGACACCGTCAACTCCTGCGCTGACTATCCTCCTGTCATCAAAGACGACTGCTCCTCTCCCTACCATATCCATCCGCTTTCCCTCATCCGCCATATCATTCTGAAGCTCTCCGCGCGCAACCTCGGTCCCGAAACCATCTCCAGATGGAACTGAAGCAGATTCGGGTAGAGGGCCTCGTGTTACCTCTGCCCCCGTTCCGCCCTCTAGATCCCATACCCACATCCCTCCGTCAACACCCAAGCTCACGCATCGTCCGTCCGCGACAGCCAAAGCACACACTGGGCCCGTTTGTCCGTGTAGTGTACGCACGAACGTCAGCCGCGGGGCTGGGCCTCCACCGGTGAGAGAGGGAAAGTGTAGCCTATAGAGCTGCAGGGCGGTCGAAGAGTACAGTGGCGATGACGTGTAGATTATTCGGGAGCGCGTGGAAGACGAGGACGAAGGGGAAGTCGAGTCCGACTCGGAATCCGACGAAGAGGAGACGGGGGCAGAGGGCGAGGGCGGCATAGCTGGTGCGAGGATGACCCACTTTCCGTCCGTCTGGATGTCCGCTACACGGGTAACCTTCCGGGCCCACTGCTCGCGCATCGCCCGTAGCTTGCGCGCGTCCATCCATCCGGAGGGCGTATCCACAGCCCGGGCTGTGCGTGACGATCTGACTGTCATGCGCTCGTGCGCATCCTCTTCTCTCCCCGAGATGATTAGCTCTGTCGCACCGACGCTCCAGTGTGCGGGATATACAGGCACAGCGTACGCTAAAACAAGCTTGTATGTCCCTGAAGTGGATGCGGAAAGTACGAGTGAGCTTGGCGGATATGACGTGAAGGACGTGAGTGTCTGCGTGTGAACGACGCTGCCGCCCGAGAGGTCGTATATCGAGAGATGGAAGGCATGCGAGAGCGTAACGAGCAGCGGATGGTGGTAAACTGCGTGTGTGATGGGCGAATTGCGTGCTGTGCGGGAGGTGGGAGTGTATGTCAACTGTCGCACGGAATGCGGCGGATCCTGGTGGTCCAGCGAGAAAATTATGAATTCTCCCGTGGCAATAAATACCGCAAGGCGAATCTGTTGAGAGGAGGGTGGCGATTGATCGAGCGCGAGAGCAGTAATGCTTGTAGTGGCGGATGACCGTGATGAAGAACAGTCAAGGGAATGCACCTCTTGTGTCGGTGTCTGAAGCCTGACCTCAGGCTTGACGAGAGGTTGAGCAGATGCGGTTAACGTGAGGTTACCGGCTAACAAAACGTATGTCTGTCCGAGAGGGCCAAATGCCGCAGAGTCATCTGCGGGCGGTGCGGGAAGAGCGAGGCGGTGAAGAGGTCGTTCTATCCGTGTACGAGGGCCAGTGTGAATATCCTCCACAGAACAGCGACCTTCAATAATCGTTTCAGTGCGAAAACAAGACATTAGGCAAAGAAACACACCTGTACGCCAGTTAGAACTAATCCGGAACATCCATTTCCAATCTTTCGTATCTTCTGACTGCGCACGGTGAGGCAAGGGCCTGATCTCCCTTCCGTCAGTCCGACCTATGAAACCTCTCACTCCACGAAGGCGAGAACGCCCATACTCGTGGAGATACAGACTCTTCCATAACTAGCCCCGAGATGCGTTCAGCCGTGGTTCGATTATGGGCGAACGGCCAACGGGTCTATGTACCTGATTATCAAGCGCGAGTCGAGCCCAGTTGCGATTCGTGCGTTGGATGGTGCAGAGGTCGTGCCATGAGAGGTACGAGAACACCAAAAGGAGAAGCTCGTCTACAAAAACGTCATCGAAGGATAAATCAAACGTAGAGACATGCTGTCTTGGGGAGAGACCGTGGAGACGTTTGGATGAAGGTAATGAGACGGATGATAGGGGGCGCTTCGACATAGTGCGAGGTCCCCGCCCTTAGTTTCCCTCAAAGCGCGATGTAGATCTATTAGGCCTGCAACAAGCCAAGAAATGAGCAGAAGCGACTCAATATTCCAACAAGGAGGACGAGGTTGTAGGAGGAGTGTAGACTGAACGAAGAGTTCAGACCCATCCTTACCGACGCTCTCCGATCAGAGTCGTTCCGTTGTACACGTGACTAAGTATCGCTGAACCAATCAAGTCGTAGAGTAGTCCGACCTCGAACGAACCCGTATCACGTGAGCGTAATATGAGTTCGTTTGTGAGCGTTTGAAGCGGTGTGCGTTGTGGCGGAGACGGTCGCTGAACGACCTCTGGGCAACCCACATCTTGCTGCAGGCTCGTTTTCTGAAGCTCTACTATGTGATGCCCCAGCAACCGGAGTCTGCCTTGCCGATCTCAATACGTGCAATTGAGCGTGAACACGCCACTCACAAGTACCGCGTTGCCGGCCGGTTGTTCCTACTCCATATCCCATTCACTGACATCTGACATCACTCGATGTTGTTCTCATAGGATGCTGTGGTACGATGAGAGGTCTGCCACGCTCACGCTCGGAGACGGCGATGTGGCATTATTCGTGGACGTATCGCTCTGCGTAAGCGCCCAAAAGTCTATGGAATGGCTCTGGGAGACGAACAACACCGTGGTCGTATTAGGATATCTTGAGCGCACTCTCGTGAGTACTAGACCAGGGTTGAAAAATGACGTTGTCTCATTCGCTCGGCTTCTGCGTGCATTGCGTCGTTCAGAGACCACTCCCACTACCAACGCTTCCCGTGAATGCGCCGAACGTGGAGGTGGATCCGCGCCTTATCCTGCGCGCTCTTGTGCTGAATCACACCCCGGATCTGGATCTCGCCTTATGGAATATGGCTGCAGAAAAGATGAGACACGCGCAGGCAGCTCGTGGGGTGCGTCGGCACGTAGCTCTATATGCCTTCCTTATTGATGGGTACCGTCGATAGGAGACAAATCAAGTACAGTCCGCTTGACAGTGCCAGCTTTCGTCTCTGGTGCGTTCGTTGGTTATGTGACTGCGTGAGGGCGGTTGCCGCGCTTTTGCAGTGTGCCCGCTATGAGATCAGTGAAACACCTGTATCGTAGAATACAATGTTGGTATACAACTCTGCGCATCCCGCCAGAGGTCGCTCAGAACTGTCAATGCTATTGTCGTCTTCGTGACTGTCATCGTTTTTGCTGTGCAGCGGCCTCTGCAACGAACAGCCGAATGATACAAATTAGATTGTGAGTACAGGGAGTGAGGTCGAGACGCACCTCGGCGTGTGGCATCCTCTAGCAGCTGCGTGTCGACGTGCTCTGCAGGCAGCTGCACATATCGCACGACTGAACCACGAATGAAGCAGTTCTTCACTGCCATCTGCATAGCAGTAAGTACCCGTCATTTGGCCCTTTCCGTTTAGTTGGGCTGCGCAGGTCGTGAATAAACTCACCATATGAGGGTGGCGCGCCTCATCCAGTACCTTTATGGAGTCCAGACGGATGTTCAGGAATCTGCCGCATAGACCAGCACGTGTGATGTGTCCGTCAGAGTCGTGACAACGGATCAACAAAGTCAGAGTGGTGCCTAGAGCAATAGCTACGAAAAAGGACGCACTGATCGACAGACTTGAGCACGCCAGTAATTGAGAGGTCGTTCTTGAGCTCAACTGTGACCTGCTGGTCGGTAAGCGTCTTGAAAACCGAGAAGATCAGCTGAGTAGCTAAAAGTCAGCTATTGAGAAGGTTTCTAGGCAAGCTACTGTTGAGCTGACCATTAGGTTGGCGTGAACAGGCGGGGTGGCGAGGTGACAAGCCTCGTCGTGATGATTGTAGTGTGGGATACATCACGTGCCAGATCTGCCGGACATGGTTGAAGTTGGTGTCGCGCCTTGTCGCGCTCGGTGTGCTCTGAGAGTCTGTGCAGGCAAGGCGGGAGGTTGGAACTCATGAGCAAGGTGAGCGGTACTTTCTATTTACTCAGCCTTGTGCTCTTGCACAGCCAAGTTACCTTCGCTAACTTTCGCTTTAAAGACGCAGAGTGGAACGGAGTGCCCTTCGTTCACCTGGCCTTCTCAGTTCGCTCAGGTTGATCTCACTTGGGGTGAGCTGCAAGCTGCAGCTAACCGTGAGGTTGGTGCCTACAAGGACTGCCCAGGTAGTCCGCATCTTCCTCCCCTCACGCCCCTTCAGTCTCTGGATTGCACCTCTATTCCTTCTCACACTGTGTTGTCTCACACTCCATCCTCTCTTTTATCGCAACCGGTTGCCTCAGCATATCCCGGCCACTTACTCTCAGATCTGCCATCACGTCGGGCTCCTTGCGACCCACTGCCCCTGTCTTTGCTCCCGGATGTGACTTCGGACGTCCCAGCTCCTTCCCAATCTGGGCCCCCTCCTACTATGGGCCGAGTTTCTAGAAAGAAGTGGAAGCATCTGAAGCAGCGCAGGAAGAAAGCGACTGCGCCGCCGTCGCGCTACAAGGTGCAGCAGTCGTTGTTAAAACGCTTCTGCACAAGTTCCGATGCAGCGAAGGTAGGGAGCTCAACGACCACCTTCTTGAGAGCGCATGACCGGGTAGAGTATCGGTGTGCTGTGGAGAACAGAGTTCTAAGCTTGGATGAGCTTAAGGAGGAGGGTATAAATGTTCTAGAGTGGGACGGCAGGTGTGTTGCTTTGAGCTCCATCTATGCTCGCGATGGGCAATAACTGTTCGAAAGCAAACCTTTGGCCATTATCGACAAGGACGGCTTCGTTTTTGCTGTTTTTGTAGGTCACCCAACGGGAGACCCACCTTGGGAGCCCAACTTCAGTTCTGTTGGGGTGGCCATGGATGCTGCGCGCCGTCAAATGTCGCTCAAGCCCGAGAGTTCCCATCGTGGATATGGTACATCGATCGACATTGGGTACTCCTCCAGTGGACGCCGCGAACAGCCCATGAACATTGTACACTCCTCCTGTATGCAGGGTACTCTAGAAGGCCTTTGCCAACTTCCAGCACTGCAGCGCCTGGTTGGATTTTCTCGCAGTGAGTGTATGATTCATCGGCAGTTCCTGCAGAACTCTTATCAGGCAGGTACATTCGCCTTTTACATGCCCAAGCTTTACATGCGGTATGCAATCTGTGTTGAGTCTGTTGAGGAGCACGATCCATCTCTTCGAAGGCCCTTCCGGAACTCTCCGTTCCCCGCGGCGTCATTTAATTTTGGTCCCAGCGCAACGCGCTTGCAGCACGCAGATGAGAACAACCTGGCGGACAGCATTAGTGCTGTCTACGCTGGTGGACACTTTGACTACCGTAAAGGTGGTCATCTCGTTCTCCGCTCGCTTGGCATCGCAGTGGAGTTTCCTCCAGCGTCACTTGCCCTCATTCCCTCTGTGATGATCCGGCATGGCAGTGTTTCCATTCAGGAGGGTGAGGACCGCTGGACTTTCGCTCAGTATGCAACAGGGCACCTCTTCCGATACCAGAGCAGTCGCTTTCAGACCCCCGCGGAGCTAGCAGACGAAGATCCTCAGTTATTAGCAGTGGCTCAGGTGGAGGTGGTTATGCGCTCGAACGGCGGGGCTCATCACTTTTCTCGGGCCTCTGAGCTCCAGAAGGACCATCAAGATGTGTTCGGTCTTTGAAGTACTTGGATGGAAATCGAGTTTTATCCTCAAGGGCTGGTTAGCTCCCTAGACAATTTGGTTGGATGTTCGTAATACAGTCATTTGTGTATAGTTGCTGTTTGCTATTGTTGTATGATATGTGTGCCTGGCACGTACGCCAGCTAGCACTTTCCTAATTTCATTCCTTCACACAAAGACGTCTGCACAGAAATTGCACGAGAAATGCAAGGTCCCCAGCACTCTAGGGCTCTATGTGTGTGCCAGAGAAGCTGCCGGGCCACCACCATATGCTGAACACAAGGGTCTCTACGAGACCGTCGATTCGATCAAGATTGGTGATGTTCCATGGCAATCTCACATATGAGATATTGACGTTCAGTTTCTGATCCGCAAAGTGCTCCGAAATGGAAGATTCAAGACTACGACGTTTGGTTTTGACTCTCCGAGACCCGCCGCGCCAAGTAGTTCATAGCCTACAGTCGAATCCTAATTGTGACGGAAAATCTGATGACACCTCTATAGGCTATTCACGGGCACGGAAAGGAAGGTCGACGACTCAGAAGACTTCAGGTCCGGCGACTGGGCGTAGGAGCAGGCCGTAAGTCTAGCTTCAGGAATGCGAATACGTTATCACTCATTCATCATTACTATTTGCTGTAGTGCTACGGAGGGATCCGATCGACAGTCCCTTGTCGACTAGCGAAATTCACCCAATGTCCAAGACCGTATTGTGATATACGGTAACACGGTCTACTAGCTGTCAACTACATCTGTGGTAACTGTATATGGGAGTTGCGCGAGATCAGTAGGATATTGCAACATTATTTACCTGTGCGGCTAAGTACTATCGCACTGCATGGTGCCCCGTGTAAAGCGCATCGACAACGGCTACAACGTTGCGACGCAATTTGCAAGCTGACTTCCTGCCCGTTGTTTGCGCCTGATGGACTCGCTAATCAATCAATTCAGGAGCGAGAGGGGAAAATGGTACCACATTACTCGAGACTTTGGGATCGTAATATGCTAGCGCACATTAGAAGGGATGAACGGCGAAGATTGGTAGATCCCAAGACACGCATGGTTAGATCGAGCAATCGTTACCAACACTGCTCTCTCAAGTTTCTCTAGAAATCTAGCCCATGATACCTCTGACGCTATTTGTTACCGCAGTTGCACACCTTCTTAATTTTGCTGATACCTGTCACCCGTTGAGGCTGCTAGTAGATATGCCGTCAATTCGTGTAGCACAGCGCGAAATCTGTAGAATGTGGCTATCGATGACCATATGTCTGCGATCACCGAGTCAATGTGTTACTTCAGAGGACTTGCATACAAGTTATTGTGATGAAATAACGAGATGGTCCCTACCATAATACCCTCATTCAAGCTGAACGAGGCTAGTAGGGTGATTCCCAGCAAAAGCAGACCGGACTTGAGGTGAATGGAGAGGACTTTACGGAGCCCTTACCTAGTTGTTCGTCGACAGCGCACAGTTCTCATCGTCCGTGACGCTTGGAAATACAATAAGGACATGGGATCCGTCAATGCCGCACAAGCATCCGAATCGATACAACGAAGACAGGCCATCACAAATCGAACCGCACAATTTGCTCCCCGCCTCCTCTGTCGATCCGCAAGAGCTTCTTCGCAACACATCCATACACAGGCCGCGCAGGGCCCTGGCCGGGGAGTCCCTTCGCATAGGGAGTCAGCATGTTCTTCAGCGTATTCAGCGAGAGGGAGTGTCCAGGTGTCGCGAGGAGCGCGAGGAGCATGTGCGCGGTGAGGATCTGCTGTGCAGTCGGCGCCCCGCCTGGTGCGGGCGCAGAGGCGATGGAAGACAGCGCGGAAAGCGGGGAGGCGGGTGCGGGCGTTGCAGAGGCGAGAGTCTTCAGGTGGGCACTGCGCGGTGCTGTGTGAGTAGAGATCGAGATGTGGGAGGCGTGAGAGCATACATTGTCTCTGTGGCTCGTGGGGGAGACACGTCGAGGGCGTGCCCGGGCATGAGCAGCTCGCCGATTGTCGCCCAAATGCGTGACTACAAGCGCATGAACGTATGCTCAGAGACGAGAGATGGAGAGCCGATTGGCTTACCACGATGAGTTCCAGTTCATGGGTCACCCTAATACCCTGCTCCTTGGGTTCATCCTGCGACAGTGGCTGTGGTGTTGGGCTAGACGGCTCCGGAGGTGGTGACTCAGCTGAGACCGTCTCATCGGCCGCCTGCACCGGCGTGGCAGGCTCTGGTAGTTCTGGAGATGCTTCAGGCACTACCGGCGGCATCTCCAGATCCCTCGGAGGTTTGTAGCTCTTCGCGGGAAGAGGCGTCGCGAATGATTCCAGAGAGACGTTCGCCAGGTCGACTTGTTCCGATAACAGGGAGTCACCGCCGAAATGCAGTGTGCGCGCAGCAGTCCCGGGTGTTGCCCAGAATGACTCTTCATGCACGTCAGACGCTGGGGGACGCGGTGTAGTGTGAGGTGTTTGTCGTCTCTCAATCAACGCAGCTTTCTGATATCGTTGGGATGTGTCAAAAACACAGACATGGTGCAAAGGGAAAATACATACCCGCTTCTTCAGTTCCGCAATACGCGCCTGGGCTCCCTGTATGCGACACTCTTCTTCCGCGAGCGTGGTCGCAGCATTCACAACAGGTGGCGCGGGCGCAGCTTGTTGCATCGCCCGCTGCAGTTTATCACTTAGCACGCGAATGTCCTCGCGCACAACCTGCAGCTGCTCCGCGATGCGCATCGCTTGCTCCGACGCGCGGGGCATCGGCCTGATAGATTGACTGCGTCGCAGTCAACACCACATCTATGTAACAAAAAACAAAAACTTACTAGCGGTCAAGATACCTCAGCGCCGCATCGGCGTACACCTCCGGCTCGTGCTCGCGCGCCCTCTGGTCATGCGTGCCTGGGCGCGGGGCGGGAGGCCGCTTGAGCGGGGTGGCTCCCGTGAACTGGACGCGCACGATCTCACTCGGGGCGTGCGCCGCGACGTCCGGATCAGCGGCGATGGCGGAGGCGGGCTGGACGAGCGTGAACAGCCCGATCTCTGCGGGGTCGATGTCGCGGATGAGATCGCCGAGGGGCATGTGCAGGACGGCGCGTGTGAACGGCCCTGCGGAGGCGGCGTCGGGGGCTGAGGCGAGCGCGTTGGACCGGGTGGACCGCGCGAGCTGCGAGAGGCGGTCGATGCTCTCTGAGAGGCCGCTCATTGGGGGGGTGTGGACAATGGACAATGTAGATCCTATGGATACAGTTTGGACAGGAGCCAATTGTCAGCTGCTTGAGATGTGCGTGAAATTGTTCTACAGAGATGTCAGAAATTTTCCGACCAAGCGCAGTGTAAGATTAGAAACTGCTCCTCAGACGCAACTCGACGTTCAGAGGCCCAACATCAGAGGTAACATCTCGGGAGCAATCATTGACACGACACAATCATGCAACGATTCGATCTTGGATCCGGCCACCCCTTAGAGGCATTCTATGGGCCAGGAGTATTCCTCTGTCTGCGAGAGTATTTCAAATGTGTCTACAATAACGTACAAAGCAGACCTCATTGTGTTTCGCCCGCATGGACATCCGGCCGTCCAAGCCCCATCGGAACGAGAGAAGTCTTGGTGAGATATTGGTATTTGAATCACTCACCCTGAATTCACGCAAGCTCCGAAGGAATTGGTGGGAGGTCCCGCGAGTTCCCGGAACAGTGTTGGCGTTGGCACGGTACCTGAACTTGTCCGCAACACGATGTCGCGAAAGCCCCGGAACAGCAGTCGAGTTCCGCGTCTAGTGGTGGATCTTGCGCTGTCTGCACCACTCGAACCAATATCAGATGAGGCTGCAACAGATATCAAAGCCGGCTGTGCAGTGATCCTCGAAGTCTTTTTCGAGAGCCAGGAGGAACCCCAATTGCTTTGCGGCTTGTTAGAATGTTACCGGAGGGAACAAACCGCTCCGGACTTGCCCAACGCGTCCACTCCGTGCGAGACGCGCTCACGCCGGCCCTAAACATACCGTGTTCGGATGAAGGTTTGCATTTGATTCGTTCTTCTTCGCAGTTTAATCTCGCTGTCGATGACGAACCTTCCGCTCTATTTATCTCCGTCTGGGACCAGATGACTTGTCGGTTTGGGGATATTTCTCCAGCCGAGGCAGCAATGTCCGGATAGTGCTCATGCGACGCGCACAGCATGCGTCACGCTCGCTGTCAAGTGCAGCATGGACCCGGAGCCGCACTTTGACTGCACCGTCTGGTATTATCTTGGTTCTCAGGACTATCAAGAGCGTCATATACTTGTCCGGCACCAATTGTCCACCCCGGACAACAAATCGGCCCTGCCTGTTCTGAATCCTCTGCGACGTCTGCCTCTCGGACGTGGCTCAGTTGAGCGGAGATTGAAGCTGGCATAGATAGGACGTCCATGCATGTCTCTGGCGTATCTGTCCGCAACTGCACCTCTGACATACGCAGCATCTTGTGGTATTGTTCGGACTCTGTGGACTCTCTCATTTTGTGGTCTAATTGTGGCGCAGAGGTTCGCAAGGCCAACAAGAAGTGATACTACAGCGGTGCGAGATGCCGTGTCTGCCGAACCACCTTGGGACCAACTCCGCCCGAAATGCTGTTTGGCCAGCAACGCATCGCAGATGGGAACCTGTGCCATCAGACTCACACTGCTCCGCAAACTTTCGCGCAATGTGGGCGACACGCCCCCTCGTACTGATGCGTCGGTCGTCGGCCAACGACGGAGCGTATGCAATCATTTAACCTCGCAACAACAACGCTGACTGCTCGGCATGACATCCGGTACTCGAATTTGATTGCGGTCGTTCTGTATATTGCAAGTGCCGGATACTGCGCATCGCCGAACCCAGAGCATCAACGTTACCCTCTTACTCAGTCCTTCTTGCGGCGCAGCCGCAGAAGGACTGCAAGGGCTTTTCATTCGACGTACTGCGCTATCAGTCAGACGAGCTGCCATCTCATATTCTGTCAGGGTCCCGCTTCTCTGCTTCCGGCGGCTCTATCCGTGTCCTTGCTGCGAGACCCAATAGTTGGCCTGGTTGGGTGGCGGAGATATTCTCCAATTGCAAACTTGGTCCCGCGGCATACCTGGGCCCTGTCGGCACCTACCTTCAGGCACTTACACTAGAAGCAGTCCCGTGGGTCTCCGGTTGCGCTCTGCGGAGGGTGTCGTGGAATATCGCCGTCGCTGACGTCGTCGCCGGGTGTCCGTCCAATGGAGTCATGTTGGATTAATTGTTGTCTCATCGCCACCTGGGGCTGTGTTCGTGCACCACATACGGAGGTGTAGAGGAGGGCCGTAGATGGATGTATTACATAGTCGAGGCCCAAACATGATGATTGTAAACACTGATGTTGATCTCTGGGAAATGATGGAAGTTTGTTCTCAGAACTTTGAGGAAGGGTAGTTAGTTGACAATTTGCTACTTCCAACCATCCTTCTCTCTCCGCGCCCGTGAGGCGTTGAGCCCATTTCTTTATTCCCCGCATTCTTCCCTCCCGCGACCAGGGACAGCTCGTCGTTCACCGCGCTTCCCGGAAGCAATAAAGGTACGCGGAAGCGCTTGCGAGCCCTGCGTGAGACATCCAGGTCATACCCGACAAGGACTTGCATAGCGCTACTGCAACCAATCCCCCGACGACGTCCCCAATCCATTCCTCGCCATGACCGGCGATGGAAGCCAGCCGATGGCATCGTCGGGACAGCGCAAAGGCGTCTGGGAGCCACTGCCACTCATCATATATGGCTACGCTGTCCATCCACTGTCGCCGAACCGCAGAGATACCAAGCTCTCGAACAGAACACGGCTATCGACATTCACCGAATCTTCGACCGGAGAGGATCATCTTGTGCACCGAGATGTGGTGTCCCTGGAAGTGGGAGACACGGTCTACGCGTTCGAGAAGTATACCCCGAGGGACAAGGAGGTCGAGGGCATCTGGTATCGAGGGTGCGTATGCGGTTGTCATCGCCCTGCCCAACTATCTCAACCCGGATCCTTGCCTGCTCGTACAGATACGTCGTGTGCACATCGCGCAGGCCGCAAGTGAACTGGGCACTGGCCTCCGAGCCGTCTACAAGCGCGCGCGTCCCCAAGGCGGAGGAGACGCAGCAGGTCTTTATTGGCATCTTCCCGGCCTCGCACATTCATATCCGCGATGAGCTGTCCGATGCCGAAGGCCGCCTCGCAGACTTTGTTGGTGCCCTGAATGCCAGCGCCGCCGCCAGCGCAGAGGGCCAGGGCAACGACCTATACCCCACCTGGAACCGCGCCACGACAGGGATGGACGCGCTCCGCGAAGACGAGGAGGAGCTCGACCGCCGCTCACGCCGCTCGTTCAAGCTCACACCGCCCCCGGACCAGGCCGGATCGACGCGGGCACGATTGCCCGTGTACCCTGCGAGTCTGCGCTCAGCGTCGCCCACAGAGTCGCGGATGGACGTGCAGAAGCCGCTGCCGCCACGCCCGTCGCTCAAGTCGCTCGACGACACCGTGTCCGGCGCGGAGCAGCCGCTCGTCGACGAAATCGCGTCTGCGATGCGCGAGTGGCATTTGCTTATGTTCCAGTACCTCGCGCGGCGCGACTACCGCCTATTCCAGACGGTCCGCGAGCACATCGAGACGCTCCACTTCGGGCGGCGGCAGATGCTCGTGCAGACGTTCAGTGCAGAGGAGACCGTCAGCCTGCGCCGCGAGTGCATCGCGCGCCTCGTCAGCGGGAACCTCGTCCAGGGCCTGGACATCATCGTGCGGCACCCTACGTGGGGCAGCCTCGTCATGGTCGACATCGAGGGCGAGATCGACATGCGCAGCTGGATGAGCGCAATCAGAATGTATGCCATGCAGGCCTCCCTTGCGTACATGGACGTCAGTCCCGCGACACACCCATACAAGGTCCCGCATCTGAGCGGCTCCCTCGACTATCCTTCCCCAGTCACAGCGGTCACCACGCCAGCACACTCTGCGTTCCCTGAGTATGGTCGAGGTCGTGGCCACTCCCGCATCGGAGGCTCTCTAACCTCCCCAACAACGGCGCAACCTACGAAGCCCAAGTTCTACCACGTCTTCCTTGATTTGCGAGCGTTTGTCGCCTCTCCTTGCGCACCTGGGGAGACAGCAGAGCTGTTCTTCTCACTATACAACAAGGCCGACGAACGCTTCGTCTCTGAGGATTTCTGTGTAGTACTCAATCACAACGGCGTACTCGCACGTGACCCGACCGCCAGGATCCGCACTCTCTTCACCGACCTTGTTCAGTTGGATGCACAGGATCCAGTATTCCTCGTATGCCGCATTGTCCGCAACGGTGCCATGAAGATGGCGAGCACGATGGGTTCGATCGCTGAGGGTGGTCGACGCGCATCCGAAGCCTCCATCAGGGAAACGCAGTATATGAACGGGGGCACATTCGATGGTACGTTATCGGGCGACACACTTCGTGGAGACACGCCCTCGCAGTTCCGCAGACCTTTCGGCTGCGCGATCCTGGAGTTGACACAGCTCAACGCAATGGCCGCGGAGCCAACGGAGGTCTCGTCCACTCGGGAACACACCATGCCAATCTATGTACCGACGAGCGAGGCAACCTTCTCCATGCTCCACCAGGACATCCTGAACAAGAACACGCGGGAGTTCGAGAAGTCGCCACGGTAAGGACCCTGGAAGTTCTCCAGTGGTGTATCATACTGATTAAATCACAGTGCGGAAATGATGGCTGTCTCCATCAAGATCTTCTATGGCGACGCTGAAACGATTGTTCGCGAAAACACTTCTCTCCTACAGGATATCCCGTTGAGCCACCGCCTGGGCTTCCCTGACGTGGTCTTCCCAGGCGACGAACGGAACGAGCTCTACGTTAAACTCTGGAGCGGCGACTTTTCATTCTCCCAAAATGCGTCCGCTCGTCGCAGTGTCTCGATCATAGCCCGTCAACTTGTCCCAAGCGTGAGCGGAAACGTTCAGGTCACGATCGAAGTGAAGGACGGCGATGGCCACACAGTCGAAAACGCCATCTCCCAGTGCAGTGGCGAACCACCCATGACATACTTCCACTCCATGATCTTCCAGCGGACCTCGCAACCGACCTTCAACGAGCTCATCAAGGTCAAGCTCCCATCACAGGGAGTGCAGCATTGGCACCTCTTCTTCACGTTCAGGCACCGAAGCTCGCGGGAACGAGGCACTAGCCGCGGATCTGATTCTCTCGAGCGCCCATTCGCGTTCGCGTTCCTGCCGCTCTTCCCCGACGGGCGGGCATTTCTCGAAGACGGCAGCCATACGCTCATGCTGTATCGTGCAGATCGCCTCAGCCAAGTCACCCCCGAGATGTATCGCCTCGCGACGCCTTGGGTGCCAGCCAATCAGAGGCCGGATCAGATATCAATGCCAACCGAGCTTCAGAAGATCGCACCTCCTATGCGCGACAGTGTCACGATCCGCTCATCGCTATGTTCGACCAAGTTCACTCAGAATTCTGTTCTCCTCAGCCTGCTAAATTGGAGGCAGATCGTGGACAGGGAGCTGCTTGCGACGGTCCTGCAAGGATTTCCCTACGTCGGCGAAGTCGAGATTGTCAAGTTCCTACAGGACATCTTCGACTCGCTGTTCGGAATCCTCGTCTCACATAACAATCAGTCAGGCGAGATGGATAGCCTTGTGTTCAACGCGCTCGTCATCCTACTGGGCATCCTGCAAGATCGTCGATTCAGCAACTTCCAACCCGTTTTGGACGTGTATATCGAGCGGCATTTCAGCTGTACTTCTGCGTCGTCCCACATGATTCAGTCCATGAACCGCTTACTACAGGACCCGAACGCTAGTGAAACCGCTTCTTCACTGCGTGCAGCTTTGAAGGTATGGCACTATACCTTCAAGTTCATCGTCAGGTCGTACGAGCTGCAAAAGGCTCACGCTACCGGTATGGGCGGTGGTGTTGCATCTGACCATGTGGAGAACGCCTTCAAACGAGATTTGAAAGGGCATCTTGGGGAGGTGAACCGCATGATGTCCACGACCACGCCCCCATCCATCATCGGCACCCAGACCATCGCCGTGCAGCACTTCACGTCTATCCTGCCGGAACTCCGCAAAGTGTTCTCCAACATCGAGCTTGTTACGATCGTGACGACGTTTGCCAACGCCATAGCGTCGACGAAGGGGAAGATCCACATCTGGAAGCTTGTCATGTATCTCCAGATTGTGAAGAGCTTCTTATTCGATGACCCTCAATCCCGTGCCCTTATCGTTGAGAACGTTGTCATATGGCTGAAACCACATTTCGGTCGCTTCGACGAGTTCGTGCATACTCAATCAGGTGACACTGACTCGGCGAAGGAGAACGCCCGGCTCAGCTGGCTGGAAAGCATCCGGCTGTCAGTAACGGTCATAGCTGTGATGTTGGACAAACTCCTGCAGAACTTGGTGTCACCTGCGATCATCAACGATCGTTCGTTATTCCGGTCCGAGCAATTCAGCGTGGAGTATCTGCTGTCACTCCTTCCTCGGTACGCTTTTTACGCGCCTCTCTTGAATACAGGGTGACTGATACAATAATATACAGTCTTCTCGATTCGTATCAGGAATACCAGAATCCCGCATCTCAACGAGCGATAGAACGAAGCCGGCCAGTTTCCTCGAGCTCTCATAATACCCTAGTCACGTTCCCTGAATCATACCCCTTCTCTTTAATGACGCACCTTCCGAAAAGCACTAACGCGGGCCCGAGTTCGGTCGACGCAAAGGCAGACTTCAACCCGGGAATCGGCGAGAATGCCATCGTCATTCTTACACTCATTTTAGCATCTTCCAGAAATCTCTTAATTAGCTTCTTGGAAAGTAGCTTGGAAATCGAAGGGCGCGACAACTTGGCAGCAATGCTCCTGCAACTCTTCAAAGTCATGGGCTCGATCCTCAGCAATGAAGCTTTCCCGAGCAATTGGCTCAACGTCAGTATCCTGGCCCACAGGGTGTTGATCAGGATGATGGATCCAATCGCGACTCTTCTTGAACGCGAGTTCATTCCAAATGACCTTCCAGGATCAAAATTTGATGCCAAACTGTGGCGAGAGTGCCTGTATGTCCTGCTCAAGTGCTTGTCGTCGGAGCAGCTTGTCATCGAAGAGTTTACCCCTCAGGTGCGTCATTCGTCATCACGCTGTTTACTTTTGTTGACTTATCACGTCGCAGAAAAATCGGGCAGTATGGCGACTTGCAGGAGATATTCGAGGTGAAGGAGCCGCAATCCTCATCCGCCTCTGGGACGCCCTTGCTTGGCAAACAGAATCCGTCGAAGATAGTAGCGACGGCACTTTGCACGAGGTACGTTGCAGTCGTTTATGAGATGCACCTCCGCTGAAAATGTGTATAGAACCATCGCTTTGCTCTGAACTCTCTTGTGGGGCAAGTCGTCAACCTGTGCCTCAGCCATCACGACCAGCTACGCAACAACGCGATCCATATCCTCTATTGCATGATAATCTCCGAGTATCATGTACTGGGGCATTTTGATCGTATCGAGAATGAACTCGTGAGCAAGCTGGATACGTTATTCATGTCTGATAGCAAAGGCGACGAGATCTCGCGTGGATTCTTCATCGACCAGCTTCGTCATTTGTTCGAGACATCCGAAGTCGATGAGCAGCTGCGAACTCGTGTCACACTCTTTCTCAGCTCAGTTGATTCATTCCTTGAGCTGTTGCTCAGCGTGAGAGCACTACCCGAAGGGGAGGAATATGCAGATGACCGAGTCATTGCTACAGTATGTTACTTCGAGCATTTTCCAAGGTTATTCACTTATGCCGACGTGATAGCTTCGTCTTATGAACTTCATACGGCGGATCGGTCGGGACGAGATCTACATCAAATACGTTCACCAGCTTGTCAATGTGCGTTCCTGTCCATCTCCCACTCTGTTTCAATAGCCTCACATAGGTGGTAGATGCACCTGCAAGCGCAGAACTACGTAGAAGCTGCGCTCACGTTGAAGTTACATGCTGATCTACACGAGTGGGATCTGCATACATTTGCTCCCCCAATGGAGGATCTCGGCCTGCCTCAGCAATCACACTTTCATCGCAAGGAGACGCTCTGCTTGCTGATCCTTGATTATCTTGGTGCGTTGTTTATTCTTCCTCCTGATTGCACCGCTAAACACCCGACAGGCAAGGGCAAGGCATGGGAGAGTGCGATCGAAATCTGCAGGGACCTTGCACACCAGCATCAAGAAGTGACCTTCAATTAGTGAGTTTTGCGGATTCATGTACTCTTCTCGTTCTCTTATCTTCGTCCCAGTACACGACTTGCGGAAATTCTTCGGCATCAAGCAGCATTGCTCGAGCACATTATTGGAGACCAGCGCTACTACTCAGATTACTTCCGAGTCGCATTCTTTGGCAGCTTTCCAGATGCGATCCGAAATAAGCAGTTCATAGTAGGCATATTCATACGGTCTCCTCTCACGTGGTCTGACTTAAGTTCAGTACCGAGGATACGAGTGGGAGAAATTTGGAGCATTTTGTGAACGAATGCTCAACAAGTACCCCGGAGTGCAGCTACTCAAGTCTATGGGAGATCCTCCGCCAGATATTCGGTTCGGTACTGATCAGTACATCCAATGCACGGCTGTCATTCCAGAACCGACTCGCGATCACCCGATCTTCACGAGCCCAGACGTTCCGCCACAAATCCGTGCTTACTATGAGCATTGGTAAGGGGACTATTTAACCTTGGTCTTTCTCCGTTATCCTGACATTCTTTGCAGTGCTATCAACTTGTTCAGCTATTCTCGTCCGGTGACAAAGATAGGGCGCGATGGTGCTGAGGAAGTCTGGGTAGAGAAGACGTATCTCACAACGGAGGAGATATTCCCGACTGTGCTTCGGCGCTCCGAAGTCGTTGCTACGGAAGTGGTCGAGATCTCTCCTGTAGAGACTGCTCTTCAGGAGATCGAGCAGCGTACACACGAGCTTGCCGGGCTGAACATCCAGTACTCGGCGCTCGCGAAGACAGCTCAATCAGTACCGACAAACGTACTGGCGATGACCCTGAACTCTGCCGTTGATTCGCCGTCCAATGGTGGCATAGGGACGTACCGACAAACATTCCTCACTGGCGACTACGTCCTCAGACATCCCGACCGCGCGGACCAAGTTGACAAGCTACGCGAAGCTATTGACGAGCAGGTAGGCGATACCGTATTCGCGGGATTCTCCGAATTTACTGTGTCCTCCAGGTCCGCATGATACATGGCTGCTTGAGACTGCATGAACAACTCTGTCCGCCGGAGATGTTGTCATTCCATCGCACCCTTGAGAAGTTCTTCCGGAAGAACTTCCAAGAGGAAATTCAGCGGCTGGGTCTCGACAGCTCTCCACCACGCTCTTTTGAATCCCCATCTTCACCCGACCTCCCTCGGCCTCTGCCGCCACTTCAGCCGTAAGTACCCAAGTCTCACATGATAATGCATCAGGATCTGACCCCGCCACAGGCGCCCGGCAATCGCGGTGATGCCTGTCGGGCACCCCGTGACCAGCCCCGCAGTATCTCCTCAATCTCCGCGAGCATTCGGGCAGTTCAACCCTGGGCTACCACTGTCCCAACAGACGCCGCTACAGCGCCATCTGGCCCATCTGGCACGGCACGGCTTCAACGGGGTGGCCTCCGGCCCCGGGGACGGGGCGGGTAGCGACACGTTCTCCGAGGACTCGCCTCGTAACTCCTTCGTGGGCCAGCTCAATGGTGCGCCGGTCGCAGCGTTGTCAGGTGCCGCGTCGATAACCACGTCGACGATGGGCAGCATGGGCTCCATCAAAGGACGGTTTTCCAGATTCGGGAGCCTGAACTTCGGGCGGAGGGAAGGGTAGATAGTGGGATACCTCTTGTGCTTGTCGATATATATGCTCTTTAGATATTCGCTCGCTTTCCGTTTGCTTGCATCTTATGGACTGTTGTATCCCGATTATGACATAATGTTGTACGTTGTAGCTATTTCTTAATGCAAACCTGCTTTTTGGATTCGCGCTGCGAAATGGTTTTGATAGCTCGGTACGTAAAAAGGGCTGCGTTGCTCCAGCTTGCGCAGCGGACGAATGGGACGAATACATGGGTCAAAGGATGTACAAAGAAGGCGAAGACGTTTACGGATACACTGCCAAGGGCCAGAAGCAAGTAGATGAAGAATAGCTGATACAGCAGATACGCAATAATCTAACGGGGTCGTTCATGAAAGGATAGATGGTAATCGTGATTCACATATAGAGGTCATGGCTCGAAGAGGTGCTTGCGAGCTGATGCTCGCGGAGCGTCTGGAACTCGATCGAGTCCAGCGTGGCGAACTCCATGTCGACGTCGCACATATTCTCGGGCTCCTCCACTTCGACGTCGCCGAAGAGCATGGACGGCGCGATGGACGTCGGCATGTTCTGCACGCGGCCGGTGTAGAAGTCCTCATTTGAGGCAGCGCCCCGCTTCGTGGGGGAGAGCAAGACAGGGGTGTATGGCTCCTGCTTGCTGAAGGCGCGCATGGCGTGCGCATAGGGGCCGAGGGGGTACTCGAGCTTCGTGTCGATACTCAGAGAGAGGGAGGACTCGGAGGTGTACGCTGTCGACGGCGCCGCCGCGCTGGCGCTCCGCGGCGAGCTCGAGATGCTGGAGGTGTCCGTAGGGGACGCGAGGGGTAGCGCCCAGCCGTTGCCGCTCTCCTTCTTGGTCGCCGTGGTCAGGTTGGGCGCGATGCAGGTCGGCAGGACGCCGGACATTGTAGGAGGAACAGGCGGCTTGTACTCGCCGCGGGCGAGGCTTGCGGACAGGAAGTGCAACGCGTCGATGTCTGATGGCAGGAGAGGGGGCGGGAAGAAGGTATGGAAGGGCATCTGTGGCCAGTCGGGAGAAGGGAGAGCGGGCGAATGGGTCGCATCCGACTCGGGCTCCTCCAGAGACTCGCCGCCGGCGTCCGCCTCGAGCGGCGGGGTGCCTGCTCGTGAGTTTGCGGGGCTGGGAAGCGACTATATGCGGCTGAGTAACTGGCTATATGCGCGATGAAAGGGGACGTACGTATCGATAGACAAGCTTCTCCAGAGCCGGCGTGAGGTCGGCCCAGTGGAACACCTTGATGTCCTTCTGGATCCGCCGCGGGCGCGGGGGCCCGTACTCCATGATCTGCTTGAAAAACGCCTCCGTGCTCGGCTGCTTCTTTGACACCGTCATATGCCCGAATCCCTCCAAGTTTCTCCTGATGCGGTTCTTCGGCTCGAGCTTGAGTCGCATGCCGATCAGGCTCTCGACGAGCGCGATGATGTCGACACTCGTGACGAAGCACGCGTCCTCGTCCGCGTTGTAGATGCACGACACGACCGCGTCGCCCGGCGCGCACGCCTCGCGCACGACGGGCTCCCCGCGTGCCTCGATGGCCGACCCCTTGCGGACGTGCGTGACGCGCACGAGGCGCCGCCGCGCGGCGAGCTCCGCGGGGGTCCACCCCTTCGCGAGGTCCTCGAGCGGGGCGACGAGCCGCAGCACGAGCCGCGCGCCCACGGGCTGCTCCACGACCTCGTACCGCTGCCGCCGCGCGTACGTCTCCTTGACCTTCTGCTCCGCGAGCGTGCGCCGCCGCTTGAGCGCGCTGTCGCCGGGGTCGGAGGAGGGCGTAAGCGGCCCGTCTAACGCTGCGCGTTGGTGGAAGGCGGTGATTGCGGCGGGGGCGGTGGAGGGCATGTGCCGGAGGTGCGCGGCGGGAGGACCGGGATGAATAGGGAGGAACGCGACGGCGCTGTCGGACATCCCGCGCTTCAGAGGCCGGCGGAATGCCGTGCTTGCTGTTGGAAAGGGTTCCATATTAGCTTGTGGTACGTCTGTTCGGTGTGTCAGCCCATAGCCATCTCGATCTTACTGGATAGGGACGCACCGGCGCGATATGTGAACCTCCCGAGGGGATATTGGTCGACGACAGCACCTTCGTTCGTGACAACTTCAAGCATGAGGGTGACAGAATTCGTGTCGCGAGCGTTGGGCAGAGGCGCAGTGGCTGAGACTTCGTATGCGAATGGCTGGCCATCATGGAGTGACTTCACATGCGTTGAGACCCCTCGATTTCCAAACACCATTCGCATGAATATTTTTCCATGATGCTGCTGGCGATATTCAAGGAAGAATTTGACGGGGTCCTCTGTGGTTCCTTCAATGTGGTAGATGCCATTCGCGAGAGAGCCACAGGTCGAGACGGTGAAATTCCCAGAGAGATTAGGCGCAACATGAGAAAAGCCTACAATTTGTGTAAACGGGTGAGCGAAACAGAAGCTCGCGGAGACCGGAATACATACCGGTTTGCGGGGTAGAGACTTGCAGGGAGCTATGCCTTGAGCGAGAATGTGAAACGGAAGACATCTGAGACGCAGGAGTGTGCGAGCTATGTTCCAGAGAGAGGTTGTTATAGGCGGGAGAGGCGGGGCGGACTGACAAGACGTGCGGGGCCGAAGATATCACCTGCATACTGCCTTTTCCAGCGAAGCGGACCTGCGTCTTGCAGAACAATAGCGCGCCGCCCGAGCTCCAAGCGCGAGAGAGAAAGTAGGCTGCGCGAAAGCTTGTTAGACTAATGGAGCGCGGAGGCTGGCTCCGTGCGGCTGGATAGGTCCGCGCGAGGCTGACACGCACAGAACGTTATATCTTGAATGCTTTGCAAAGCATATGACGGATGGACCTCGCATCGTGCGCGAACATGTGCTACGCTGAGAGATGCTCAAGCACGCACGAACGAATTTCCTCATGCGTAGGCCGTGTGTGCTTATTGTGTGGGCGTGAATGATCAGTATGCGCTAGCGGAGACTGCGGGGTACGCCCGCCAGCCCAAGCCCTAACGGGTGGCCACACAAGGGCGGGGCCGAGATGCTCGATTTACCAGATTTTGCTCAAGTTCAGGGCGGTCGCCATGGTGATAATGGACATAAGGCTCATCCACATCCGCGACTCTCCACCTTCTCCTGAAGTATTGTGTTCGTCATGACCGGTCATAACGAACACGATCCGTTTGCGTGTCAATGGAAGTGTGTGTGCACTGTGGAGGTTGTGAACTGAGAAGGCGATGGTGATACGGAGTCAAAAATTCCTGCTTGACTCGAAAAGGGGTTGAAGACGACCAGCAGAAAGTCGTGGAAGCCCAGCATGGGCGTCTGCGGATGTTGGTAGGGTCTGGATCTAGATCAACCATAGCACGAAGATCGTTATCTCATTATGTAAGTGCCTGTCAATTTCCAGGCACGCCGTTTGTCTCCGTCTCGTTGTCGCTCGTTGTCCGCAATTCGTTACTGGGCGGATGTCTGTATTCTCTCTATGGCTTCAGGTATAGCTCCAAAAACAAAACTGTGGCCTGACAAGATGAATGCAAACTGACTCTGGAATCATGCGTTGAACGTCTACCATCTTGTGAGCAGCCTTGAGTCGGTCGCTCCCAATCTCGCAACATTGAGAAAGTGACGACATATGATGGAATAATGCAACGGGCCCTACCGAGGTGTTCCGCGGTGTATATATTTCATTAATGTAACTACGACCTTTGCGGAGCTCAGTCGAGAATGGTCGGTGATGAATTTGCCGCCACGGGATCTTGGAGCTAAGCTAGGTGTTCTAAAGCTAGGATCTATCAACTTCTCCACCATGGGCCTATCTTTCCCGCCGAGACCGCCCGCGTCTAAAGCGTACATACGCCACAGGGGTCCTCGTGAGTCGCTGATACCTACCGGGTCTGATCTCCCGGCTCAACGCATCGGTATTTCTCGGGAACTAACCCTGCATATCGGTTCAGATTTTGGGTCAACTTTACCCCGAGTTGTGGCTAGCTTGCGTTCATGAAGCTCGAAGTATGGTGTAGCGCAGATTCAATCACCAAGTCCGCGAGAAACGCAGACGGCCCATGGCAGTTTTGACGTGGTCACTCTTTTTTGAACTCTGACAATCGTGATCCAAAAAGGTGTAGCTTTCATCTAAGGACATAATGCGACATGTATCTGATATATCAAGATGACCCGTTGACGTTAGAACGCTTACTTGCTTAGCGGGTACTACACAACGTATGCCCATTCCAGATCACAGTGTCCTGACGGTATACATGCGGCAGACACGTGGACCAAGAGAAGAATATCAACACAAGCAGACGCCGAATTTTGAAGGCGTCGATATGTAGCAGCTGGTGAGTTCGTTTAGAGTGTATCATGCGGAAGTCAATGCTACTCCATCTGATCAAAATCTGCTACGTGGTATCCAGAGCGTTGCAGGCATGTTGAGCGGCAGATTCCCGTGCGGCATCCCTGTTGCCGCCCGTGCCAGTACCGTTCAAGACGCCATTGACTTCAAATCATTCGTGTCAACGAGGTGAATGGACTACAATGTTCGGGGTTACTTACTATAGACTGACGAGGTCCAGGTCGGTGCATGTTGGGGTCCAGTTGACATATCACTCCAACTGATACTATTCGTCGGGATCTTCATCCTTTGACAGAGGTTATTTAGTGCTTGTCTATGGCTTGATGGACGGGCACCTGAGGTTCTTGGCGGTCCCTCTGCATTGCTCTCTACATCAGGGATGTCCCGCGTTTGCTTTGACGCGTTTTGTTTGGCTTTCGAGATTTTCTTCCGATGAAGGCATTTTGTCCACTCTTTGCCGTGAACGAAGCGACTCAGATCTAGGGCGACTTTTGAGCCCGACTGTCCGATCACTAATTTGTTGCGTGGCCACCACATACTCGCACGGTATTCCTTGGGGAACCATAAGATTAGCTCTCCTCTTGGGCCTTTGATCCATCCTGAGATAGGGTCCCATGAGAACATGGTTCGTGGACCGAGATCACCTCCTTCATGCAACGCGCCGATGGACACAGGATGATCTGGAGGTGAGGTTACATCCCACATTCTGATAGTTCGGTCGTCTGATCCGGATACTACGCATGTTCCATCCGATGAGAATGCCACAGAAAGGATTGAGCCGGAGTGTCCTATAAGTGGCTCGACGACATGGTCTCCCGTCGTCGCATCCCAAATGCAGATCGTCCTGTCGTCCGAACCAGAGACGATGCGAGTTGCATCGGGCGAGTAAGAAACCGATAAGACGGCGGAAGTGTGCCCTTCAAGAGGGCTCATAATCGCCTCTCCTGTCCGTGCATCCCAAATGCGTATCGTCGTGTCTTCTGATCCGGAGACAAGGCACGTTCCATCTGGAGAAAATGAAACCGACCAGATGGCTGCAGTATGCCCCTTGAGCGGGTCCATGATTGCTTGTCCTGTCTCCGCATCCCATATTCGAATTGTCAAATCCTCAGATCCTGACACAATTCGCGTTCCATCTGTGGAGAATGCGACGGACCAGACGGAGCCAATGTGCCCAAGTAGTGGTTCCATGAGTGTGTCGCCCGTTTTAGCATCCCAAAGGCGGATTGTCGTGTCATCTGAACCAGAAGCTATACGCCTTCCGTCGGGTGAGAATGCGACGGACCAAATGGCGTCTGTGTGCCCGCGAAGTGGTTCCAAAACCCTTTCCGCTGTTTTTGCGTCCGAAATGCAAATAGTCTCGTCATCTGAGCAGGACGCAATGCGGGCTCCATCTGGGGAGAATGAAACGCACTTGACATCTCGGTCAGGGCTGTGGCTCTGAAGTGGGGCTCTGATCGCAATTCCCGACTGTGCTGACCAGATCTGGATTGCACCGTGATCTAAGCCGGAGATGATGTGGGATCCGTCCGGAGAAAACGTGACGGAGAATGCAATATGGTGACTGCCCTCTTCACGGACATTGTTTCGCTCTCCCTCATCGATCTCGGTGACATGCAATTTCGGCGTATTGCAAAACTGCGGCCAGAACACTTCTGCCATCTTCGAAGATGGGCCAAGTGATTGCAATGCGGAAATATAGATATGTGGTATGCTGAGCTCGATGGCGTCTCTGCACGAGACAAACAAATCGCTTGCTTCACGTAGGGATTCAGCGAGTGTTTGACTTATATCTGCTTTCTAATGAGGACCCTGGGTCAGCAAAGTCTCGACGGGATCACAGACTGAGATCAGCGGATGCAATACTCACCACAGTCGTTGCCCATCCCTCAAGGCTCTGGATCAGTCGTGCTCTCCCTACCAAAACGACCACTTCAATCCAGAACAACATCTTGCGCCGCAGAACGTCTTCGAGAGGAGGAAGCAGGGATGAGATATTAGATGCGCTCGCAACATGCTCAGACCACCGCGTGCAGGAATACCTCAGGACTGGTGATATTGTTGTCAAATTCTGTTCTGAGGTCGGCAGATAGGAAGAGTAGCATCCAGCGACGTTGAAATGTAGTGCTTCCGAAGCCATAGTCTGGATACAGACATCCGCAAGATCACGATGTCCATCCGCAGTACTAATCTTCAATTCCTTAAGCGCGCGTCCATCCGTAGTGAGGTAGTCCTTGAGGGAAGTGTGGAGGGTGGTAACAGCACCGCTATCGTTCTGTGGTGGGGTATATATGACGGCATGGAAACATTCGAGTATGCGCCTAGTGTGCTGTATCGGTATGTCGATCACGTGACTGAGAATCGACACAGAAAGTGGCTCTCGCAAGGCGAGAAAAATGGCTACGACCCGATTCATCTCTCGAATTGCATACTTCGTACTGCCACCAAGATTAAACGCATTGTTGAGGATGAAGGAGTATAGATCGTCCAGTGACTTTGTCGACGGCCGTTCAGGAATGAAACCAAGTTGAGCCAAACTTGCGAGACGTTCCAGCGGGGTTGTCTCCCCGATGTATCTTATCGCCGTGAATGCGTAGATGAATAGGTTTCCCGCTGAATTGATGAGGGATGTGACATCATCTTCTGACGGCCACTCAGGTGGAAATGCATAATCAGCCTTCTCCCACTTGGAACGTATGCGCTTCAGATTTTCGACGATATAAAGCCGGAGGTCAGGCTCTATAATGTCTTCTTCGATGTCGTGTAGCTGGAGGATGCCGGGTTGTACAGAGTGGAGCTGGGTCCGAGCGCGTTGCTCGGGGCGCGAGGTGATGAAGAACTTGATGGGCATACGGGATGAGCAAGCGCTGATTGCAGATAACATGTTCCTAGTGGCATCGCCGTCGGAGCATTCGTCGACTGCGTCGATGACGAATACCAGCTCGGATGCGACGTCGCCAAATGCACTTGAAAGAGGCACCTCTAGAAGCATTTTGATCTGGGCTTCAGGTTCAAGGTGTGCTACATCGGGATTTTCCTCCAGGATAGTTGATAACGCGGCACAGTATTGCAAGTCCCGACGAGCGAGACACGTGGCAAGCGTGGGTACAATACGTTTGATGTCGTCCCGAATGCCCCGGGAACAGAAGAAACTCCCACCGAGACGGCCGACCTCACGGAGAATACCGCAAACGGAACGCGCGACGGCAGACTTGCCCGTGCCAGAACTACCGTAGAGCCAAAATGCTCTAGCTCCGCTGGCGTCATGAATCCACATTTTCACATTATCGAGGAGGTCGACGCGAGTGTTGGGCATGCATGCGCTGACAATCTGTGAGTTGACTTCAGCACCCGGGACATGTTCAAGCTTTTGTAGCAACTCTGGATAAAATCAGTTTAGCCCTACTACAGCGATAGAGCGACTCACTTTCGATCGCAGTGTCTTGGCTCCCCAAAAGCATCTGGGACTTCTCCACGAGCGCTTCTAATTGCTCAAAGAAGTCCTTGATGCGTTCCATATCAGTTGCTGTCGTAAGTACGTGATCTGTCCTGCAGCGTTCAACGTGTGTCTCGATGGAGTCTGTGATTGAGTTGAGCCCTCTGTAACGGCTTGAGAATCAGTCGCATTTTGAATCAGAGTGCTAGTACTCACTTGGAGATGCGCCAAAGACGTGCCTCGATGGCGGGCAGTATGACATATTTAGGCTCGTCTTCGACTTCGCACTGGCGAAGTAAGTTTTTCATTTCTTCTATTGCGGAGACTGTCTTCTGGAAATCTTCGTTTTTGCATTTCGTATCCTATAGAGCGCTCGGAACCCTTGAGCATTCGAGGACTGATAGCAACCTCACGCACATCGACTGTTTCCATCAGACTAGCAATGGCGATGAATGCGCTCTTGAGAGGAGGAAATAGGTCGCAGTATTCACTGGTGGCATTAAGTGTGTTCATCAACCCAACCCAATCGCTTTGTGTTGCAGCAGAGTCCAGGGGATCCAGTCGATCTCCCTCGTTCGCTACTGCGTCAATAATTACGTCCGTCGTGCGTGTGAATCGCCAATCTTCCTCCTCTTCTGGCACAGCGACTGGAGGGTCTACCGTGCGCGCTACAACGGCTATTGTTGAATCTACCGTCGCGACTTGTGTGGCCGTGGTATGAGCCACCTCCACATCCGAGACACGATCCAATTGCTGCGGCACACCTAGACTTGGTGAGTATAGCCAAGGCACGACATTGAGCATACTCACTCCCGGGTATAGCATCCACATTCTTAGCCATTTGCTCTATGCTCGCGTTACAATCAAGCTAAAGAGATAATCAATAATGAGGTCTGTACACGATGAGGATTGCAAGAATTACGTCAAACTTCTCCAGTAGCATTGCTAGTCCCTCAAAGACAAGGCTGATGTCTTCAGGATTGCTGGATGATAGCAGTGCTCGCCCGACGCGAGTCTGGGCCATCTTGCTTTGCACGGTCATTTTGACAGGTGTAAGCTCTCTATACGATGGTATGGGTTTCAGCAGCTCGAGTAACCACATATTTTACTTTCTTACTTTGTCAGACGTTCCAGAAGCGTGCGGATGTCAATAGGCACATCCGTCTCATATTCGTACTGGTCCAAACTAGACATTAAGCCCTCGATCCTGGAAGCTATTTTCAAGAGGCCTTCATCTTCTACAACCGTCTGCATTCCTGATGGTCAGCGAAAATGACCATAAGGAAGAAACAGACAGAGGTTACGTACATCGATGTCCTCCATGGCGGCAACGATCTCAAGGATCGGTGCCTTTACTGGGGGACACATATTGCAAGATCTCCCGACTGACTTCAATGCGTCCTTCAGTACGAGCCACGGGTTGATGGTCGCAGGTGGCTTGACTAGCTCTGCCTCGTCTGATTTACTACGAATCTCCCAAAAGCGGAAAAAGCGGAAGAGACTCATCGCAAAATCAGGATGAGGATAAGGGGGAAATGGAGCGGAGGGAAGAATGGCTTGGGTTTTATTACGCCGCCATACACGTCCCTGAACAGGCGTATTTGGTCACCGCAGTCAGAAGGCTGGTTCTTTGCACTGTATCTCCGCTCATGTAGCTATACTGCACAGTATTAGCAACGCGTGCGGTCGAATATGGCGCCAAAGACTATATCTCCTTTACATTAATGACGGGTAGCGTCTAGTCGGATCTCGCTGCAGACACGCAGCTGATACGAAGCTAGGCAAATGAACGACGACGGCACGCGGTTGTGGGGCACCCATACATTGTTACCTTCAAGATATGTGACATGACTCAACGAGAATCAAAGCCGGGGCGCTCGTGAGGTTAAATGTGGATTCCAGGAGCTTATCGTTGTAAACAAGTGTCATGGCGCGGCTCCCACTGCCATGTGACACCCGCATCCGAACCTGTCCGTGTCCACAAACGCGCTACTGGCGGAATGTGAGACTCTGCAGACAAAACACGCTCACATGCGACGCAACGCTGAACAAATAGTCCATCATAGGATGCTAACAGACTCTGTGGTCATTTGTGAGACTAAGGAAAGAAGCATAGCACGGCGAGTAGGACGCACCAAGACGCTCTGCAGTGGCACTTGCGGCTGCGCTTGGACCATCTTTGCAATCTGTTGCGAGAGCTTCTGGTAGACAGTATAATCTGAATGTAGATGTGGTGGTTTCTGGCAAACGCAAAATCAGCCCGCTTCAGACACAGGTACATTGTGCGTACCTGTTCCCGAGGGCCAAATGCTGATGCAGTCTCAACCACGAGGCTTGATGTTTGTGATGAGCGGTCCAGTGTGAGGTACACGGTGACCACGTCACGGATCGTGAATCGAAGTATTACGGGGCAGCGTAGTGGCTGGCCACGACTTGGTGAGTGTATCTGCAGACTGCGAGACTTGTCCACGCGATTGTACTCTCTCAAGAAGTCCGGTAGCTCCGGCAGCTGTATTGGGGAGGCGCCCTCGTCCAACGGAGGGAAGATTATCGAGCTCTTCGGCTCGAAGGGGCGGTATGGCTGTGGCGACTCTGGCGAAGGCGCACGTCTGCATAAAAGAAGATCCCGCTCGTGAGATTGAGAGGCCAGTGAAGCGTGCTCCGGACTCACTTTCGCTTCTTGTTCTCCCTCTGCCTGACCGGCCCCAGGTCGCTCTTATCCTTCGCCTCGCTCTCTCTCGCGGCCACAAGGGCCGCCTGCACCTTCTCCGCACGGAGCGCCTCCGAGACCTCTCGCAGCTCTTGAAACTCGTGTCTCAGAAGCGCAGTCTGTGGCACAGCATGCACGTTATTTGCGGGCGGACGCAAGAGGAGGGTCGGAATCTGGCGCAGTGTTTGCAGCCGACTGTGTAGCTCTGTCAGCGCGCTAAGTTTGCTGCGAAGCGAGAGCAGTTCAGCAGATGTGTCCTCAGACATCAGACAAGTTTGTTCGTTGCAAGATTACAGCTCAACGGATCGAAGCTCCCACTACGAGCAGTGGTGAATGTTATGGGCCCTGACACAACCCGGAACCGCTTGCGGTTCGAGGTTTCTGTATCATCACGTGCTTATTTCCACGCTTGCAATCACATCTTATTCGAAGGTTGACCAGATACCCAGCCACCCTCTGCCACCCTTTCCTGCTGTCGGTCAATGGGCTCTGGAGCCTTTGCAGGAGTACTCCGCACGTCATGTGTATAGACAATACTATGCGTGATTAGCTAAATACGTCATGAAGCGGAGGTGGATCAGGTAGACTTCTGGCTGCTAGGCTTGCAAGACGGGAATACAGCCCACCATAAGCGAGCCCACACCGGAGCTTCGTCTTCTGCTCGGCGTCTTGCCTCCTCCTGTCGTCTCAAATCCTCTTGCCGTTTGATATCCGCCGCATGCTGAATCCTCAGCGACTCCATGTTACCCAAAATCTGATCGACTCGACTCTGCGCCGCGGCTTGCCGCGCATCCAACCCCTGGTTGACTTCCTGCAACTTCATGACCTCCTCCAAGAGGCGGGTTAACTGCCGGCGTAAGCTGCGAAGCTCGTGAATCCGATCAGCCTCGTCCTCCTCGTCGTGGCCAACATTTCCTCCATTGTCATCGCCCTCGGCGCGAGCAGGAATCTCGGTATCTCTGATCTTGATCTCCAAGTCCGTTTGATGCTCGGCGAGCTGGTTGCGCAACACTTCGGCGGCCTCCGTTTGCGGGAGCGTCTTGTGTTCGTCGACCGTCTCCTGCTGTATCCGCAAGACCTGTGGAGGCTTGTTGAGAAGTGAACGGAGGATGGCATATCCGGATTCTTTCGTGTCGTGGTGACGGAGTATACGTGCGCCTCTGTCGATCGCGTCCTTGAAGAATAAGGGGTTGCTGACCAGTTCACGTTCTCGCGCTGCGCCGACCTTCTCTTGCACCTCGCCCCACATATTTGTCACGACGACGACATTCTTCATAGCCTCATTCCCGCAGATTTTCTTGAAAATGCGATAATTTTCTATCGCAATCCCGCCCATGCGGACGTCGGTTATGCGATGCAAGTAGAGGACTCCGGTGACTTTGTGTCCTTTCCCATACCTGCCGATTTTGTCGGCAACTTCAGCATGGCTATTCATGAAGAGTGGGTAATTATTACTCACGTGGTTGTGAGAAATGTTTGAATCTCTTTCAGAATGTCAGCCTGAGAACGAGTCGTATCGTCGAATCCCGGCGTATCCACAAGTGTAACGAGCTGCCCATCGAATGAAAAGGTTCTGGCTTCGATATCCGCCGTGCACGACTCCAGGCCTTCTCCGACCTTCAAGTGCGACCCGCTAATGGTGTTTACGAGCTAAAATGCATAGATGAGAATCCTCGTAGCATTACGGGCCAATTCCAAAGACCTTTGTCTTGCCTGCGCCCGTGGGACCCATGACCCTTCATTATCATAAACAGTCAGTTCTGTCCTGTGCTGTTAACGGTGCCCGATTGTAAAGCTCTTACAGAATTATGCTTCCATTACTCAGTGCCATCGAAGCCTCAAGAGAGAAAATCGACGCTCGCAGTAGAGTTTGGCAGATACACGAATATAAAAAAGGGCAAATCCGGGATATAAATCATGTGGACAGTAGCTGCCATATACTTCACCGCAGTGACATTTGTGTTGTACAACATGTATGGCCCGTCGCCCTTCCCCTGCGTGGCCGCCCGTTGATTGCAAGACCGCTTCATCGTTGCTCATGCTCCGCGATCCAGAAACCACGCCCTGTAGCTCCACACAACAGCATCCCACGAATGGGTATATGAGATGCTGAGAATATAGCTCATTCGCGTCCTCCCGACATGCGAATCACTCGCGGATCTAATAGCGGCCAGTCAACCGAGATGAACCAGCCCGAGGTCAACGTGTCGTATGCAAGTGATAAGGTTCTGAGCACGTGAAAATGTCTACGGGTGCTCTACTGCACCTCCAGTTGCACCGCCCGAGCTCTGCCTGTCTGAAGTTTGCGCTGCTGATACGTCTTCGCACAGGAAGCACAGACGTGAGGGACTAGCCCGGATCATGTGCGTTCCCCCAGATACCGGTGTCTACGTGAGATCTTCGCATCTTCACAGGGCAGCGGGCCTCATTAGGTCTAACGTATCGCGCTCGCGTCGAGCGCCTGAGCAGAACTTTGCTCGCTGGCCAGCATATGCAGTCCATGATGTGCTCGTCAACGATCCAGAAGTCACCGTGGCGCCCGGTTCGCGTTTGACAATGCTGCGGTAGCTCTGACTGAGGAAGCGCCATTACAACCTATCTTATACAGCGCACTGTAGTCCTTCATGGCCGAAGTCTGCAAGTCGAGCTCTGAGTCTCATCCTTGTCACTCCCTGACGCTCCTCATCCCCAATTAAGCGACGACTAAATCGAAGTGTGTGTTTTCCATGTCTAAGAAGTATCCTTCGAACCAGACCACGGATGCCGTAGTATTCCGAAAAGCTGGAAGAAAGGCCATCATATCTGGGTGGGTTGCTTTCTCGTCAACCCAATCTTGTAGCTGAAGTGATTGCAGCATTTAGTCTCTCAGCAGCAGTTGGCCAAGCTGAATGACTGAATAGTTGCGATTGGACAAGTCATGTCATTTGAAACGCGGTGCCTTCGCCGATTGCCGGACATGTGGGGAGCGTCCCTGCGACTATTATTACAGCGACCTCCCAGTCTCCGGCGTCTTACGTTGAGCATCGGTGGCCGAAGAATTCCCAGATTTCGACGATGACTGAATTATCCCTGTCATTAAATTGGACGCAGTCTCTTTCCGGTGCATTCACCGCCATCGAGTCCTTCCCAAACGCCGAGGGTCTGGTATTGCGCCTCCTCAGAGTCTCCTTACTGGATGCTCTGCTTCTTGCAACTCTATCGACAAAAACGGTGATCATCCCCACATCGTATTGGGTGCAAGTTATCGCTGTAGGGCTGTACAAAGCATGTTAAGTGCGTTGTCACGAGCTTCCATTGCCATCGGACGGCTGTACCCGTGCGTTCTCGTACGCTGGCATTCAGGGTCTCAAGTGGGGGCGGGGGGTGGATTGTCAGTCGAGCTTGCGGCTAGACTTTGGAGCTCTTTCCACTTTGATGGAAGTGTGACTGTCCATATCCTCCGTGTTACACACGCTAGTAATCGAAGGTTACCATCTGGGAGCATGTATCGGTGAATCTCACAATGCTCTTTCATTTCCGTTGCTCAAGGCTCTGTACGCTCTCCTTCGTAGTTCGATAAACACACATCACGTGGCCGACCAGCTGATACGGCTCGCGAAGGTGCGACACCAACGAGGCTCTCCGTCGATTCAGCTGACCCTGGGTGGAGTTTCGTTCCATTCAGGCGCATCTTCCGCGACTCTTCAAGAACCCCTTGCCGCGTGTTTTCAATGTGTTGAGTTCCGTAGATACGATGAAACGCCCCGGATAAACCTACCGGAGGCCTGTATCAGTGTTCGCCATGGTTGCTGGCAATCTTGGTATTCAATATCGTATGGCCTCGCTGTACAAGGGACACGCTGGTCACAAGCTGGCATATCATGCTTAGATGACATGATTCGGTGTTCTCTTGCACAAGATGCCCTTCAACATAGCTTCCGAAAGTGATCTCTTTGGCGATATATTGGGACATTCTGTGACATATGTACGTGACATATTTTCCTCGTACTCGTTGTACTTGGTATGGAACAAAGTGCATCTAGTAGTCTATCGCCTCAACTGACGGCGATGTATGTAGCGATTTCGGGTCGGTCGAATGTAGACGGTCCTTCTCTATCTCGTACGGAGATACCGACGGTCCGAGCAACATGATAAGAAGTTCGCACCTTAATTTGACGATTGTCTTTAAATCTGAACTTCCTCTGAAAACGAGCTGGTTCCCTTAGGACGTACCCAGCCAACCGGTGCCATATCCTCCTCCCGCTATTCGATACATCCTTCGTGAAGATTGTTTACGATGGTTACATTCCGCTCGATGACGATCGATCCTCCTATCATGAATGCCTCTACTTTGTCCGCAACGGAACTCGAAGAGATGCGGGCCCTGTTTCTCTCTCCGCTCACTGGTGCAACTGTCACCCGCACTTCGACAAGTTTCGGTTTCAGGGGGAAGGAACAGCAGTCTGGTTCTGTGAGTCCCTGAATTTGACAAACACGCCGCGCCGAATCTTGATAAGTGTGGTACTTATAATTATCGGCGTAGATCGGTATTCTATCGGATTCCATATCTTCGATCTACTCAATGGGCTACTCGCATCACCCCCTAAAAAGCTATATTCTCTGGGTGGAAAAGCTTTTCACGACCATCGGGCCTGACGGACGAATGTCCGGGAAGCCATTCTTCATATCCATCGCCGAAAGGACGCCTGCATGCTTGCAGAAAGCGGTAGAGGCGATCCAAGGTCTCCGAAAGGCGCTGGACGCTAAATTCTGCGCGTCCCCGGGAGATTTCCCATCCAATCCATCTACTCTTATTGCCATCGAGGTGAACTTCTCGCACCCCAACATCTGCGACTTCCCACCTCCAGCCTTCAACCCACCAGACCTCATCCCTTTCCTCGACGTCTTAGCTGCAGCATTCCGGGAGGACCCGAGCCTCGTGCTCGGGCTGAAGCTGCCGCCGTACTCAGACCAGCGACGAGTGGTTGAAGTAGTCCAGGTTCTGGAAAGGTACACGGAGACACACACGGACACACTACGGGACGGCACACGCACCAGCCCGTGGACATACCTGACGAGCATCGACGCCCTCGGAGGCTGCCTTGCCCTGCCGGATCAGCTTCGCCCTACAGACTCCGATGCGTCTGGCAGCAGCGGTGCAGAGGCGCCGCAAACCAACGGCACGAACACCAGCGCCGCAGCACAGGCTATTCGGGGCGCAGTTGGAGGAGATGTCGTCCATTCCTTGGCTCTTGGGAACGTAGCTGCGTTCAGGAGGGCGCTGGATGCGTCTTCGGACTCTGCCATACGCGGGGTGCGTATCATTGGAGTGGGCGGCGTCACGAGCCGTGAGGCAGCAACTAGAATGTGTTCCGCGGGAGCAGACGTTGTAGCGGTTGCTACACTACTGGAGCACGGAGGTATAGATTCACTCAAAGATCTAGTTGGATGAACTTCGAATTACGCGAGCGAGGACATAGAGAGTACTGGTAGCCAGAGTGGCTCAGATCGTTGATCATTTCTATATAGTGACGGGCTTATTGGCCTCTGACAGCTAGCTCAGTTGACGGTTGACGTACGATCATTTCCTGTCGTGACTTACTGTAGGTCCGTATACCGCGCTGGACATTTTACGGTACACCGCCTACGGAAGCATGCAGCATACACGGGCGTGCATACAGTAGTCTTGGTTTAATCTGAGTCCATCTGATAACTGTACGAGCGCCCAAGTGCTCCCGACTAACCCCGCCGCGGTTGACGCCTGCTCAAGCCAGGCCAAGAGCTGTGATCTCATTCCCAGCGCGTGTCGCAGTTCAGTCACCAGTGTCCAAGATCAGGCGAGCTCTACTCGTTGATACAGACGTCTCGAGACTTCCCATACATTCATCGAAGTCACTCTGGCCATATACCGACGAAAGTGCTCCACGTAGCCATTCGTTGCACAGCTATCTGATACGTCGCTCTGAATCGCTACGCCTACAGTCTACGACAGACGGCAGGTCAACGGCGTTCTCAGAGAACAGTGTTACATCGAAGACACAAGGCCTCCCATGCGAGTAACCTCAGTACCTACCTGTATCCGTCGAAGGATCCACAGAGAAATTACTCGACTTTCTGCTATCCCTGACCTTCAACGCGACAGAATATCGATAGTGGCGAACGAGCTAACCACGCCCTACCTGACTTACGCGCATACAACCGCCCGTCTAAGCATGCAACTTCATCAGACCTAACCGCACCCGTAGCACTACAGCTCTCGACACTGTGAGACCACGTCTATATACTGCTTTTTGATATCTTTTTTGCGTTGTAGTACCGCCTGCAGAAGTTAGGTACAACATAACGTGCCTATCAAAGTCATCGGCGCTTCCCTGTTCTTGCTCGGTAACAGTCACCACCTGTATACAACAACTTAGCTACCACTATCTCTGCGTCTTCGTGATCCGCGGTGGTAAGTCGTACCATCTCCTCGTTGGTATGCGCACTCGGACGCGTACTTGCCGCGGCAAGCACTGTGCATCGATAGCATATAGTTCGCACTCGCATGACATGACTATTGGTGTTGGTAACCCTTGTTGTCGTTGGACTAGGGATGGGAGAGCAGGTTGAGGCGAGAGGCTGAGCAGGGGGTTAGCATACAGGAGTTGCGAGGAGAGAGCCGAGATTGCTTAGTCAGCAGAGCGCCCGAGGAGGAGTAGCGTACGCATACACGTCCTGTACGACACGAGCACGACAGCGCACTGCATTCGTCGAGTCCATTCTTCGCCCGACCCACTGCTCCATCGTGGTGACGAGAGCGGCTCGGACTCATCGTTCATTGTACAGCGGAGATCCCTCGAAGATTCCGCCTCGTCCTGCCTCAGCCCGCCCACGCGACGCCCTCGGTCGTTGGGTCGCCGCAAACCCATCGTCCGCGTCTGGTCCTTCCGCACCCCAAAGACCGCCCACCGCTGATACCGACACTGACGACGCTGACGTCGAAGATCTGCTCTTTCCGCGCCCCGTTCCGCCCAATATCAGCTCCACTGTCTCATCTGTGTCCAGCCTCCCGCCATCTTCATCCCCGTCCCCACCGAACGAGTTCTCCGACGCAATTACTTATCAGACACCAATAACCTCCCCCGCACCACCTCAGCACCTTCCTGCCCGACCGATCTCTCCGATCCATCTATCGATGGCGGCAGGCACCATCCCAAAGTTTTCCGGCGACTCTGACCAAGTCGACCCACACGACTTTCTGAAAGAACTACAGGCGTGGCTTGGTCAGTCTCGTATCAAGGACGAGAAGGAACGCCTTGAGATGTTTCCCTTGAGCCTGAAGTCCGGTAGCACCGCGGAGGGCTGGTATGATGATCTCCCCGACCCGACCAAGGCCTCCTGGACTGCTCTGGTGGCTGCCTTTTCCACACGCTGGCCAAAACGTACTCGTGACCCTCTCTCGATATCAGAAGCCGTCGAGCTGGTGCGTCAACGTGTTCTCCCACGTGATCGTCTCGGTCTGTACGACACCTCCGAAGACGGGGAAACGCCCTCGCACAGGGTTTGGGCCCGCAAGGTGGAGGTGCTAGTCTCCAAATACAGGATCCCGGATTCCTACGCAGCAGAGATTCGCAGAATGCTCCCCCAGCCGCTTCTCGGTCTGATCGATGCTGATGTCGAAACCTGGGCGTCTCTCTTCAAGCAAGTCGAGAAGGTCACAGCGAAGAAGCTCCAGGAGCTTCTCGCGGCTGAAGAAGACTTGCTCGGCCGTGCCGCATCTCGAGCAGCCTCCAGTGTGCGCACCGATCCCCCCTCTCGGGCCCCTCCCTCCCCTACCGCCGCCATTCGGCAGGGCCTGCACCACCTCCGTCTCCCGACTCCTGCCCCACGTGCCTTCGGTGGTTCGCCGGTCGCCAGCGGTAATCCCTTCCTGCAACCCGCACGCATGCATCCCTCTAATTTATTCGCGGGCATGCAAACGAATTCTCGACCCCCACGGCTAGCGCCTTCTGACCGCCTCACGCTCATGCGTAACAACATGCCGCCTCACCGTCCTGATACTGAGGCCGGCAAACGCGAATACACTGCCGATGTTGCTCGCTGGCATGCTGCCAACCCCGACGGCCGTCCCGACGAACGCCGCCCATTCCCTCTGACTCCCGGAACTCTTCCTGTTGGCAGCCGCGAGTGCTACGGCTGCGGCCGTGGAGGACACGTCGGTGCCATGTGCCCTACCCCACAGGCCCTTCCAGATGAGGAGCGGAAGTGGCGCCAGATTGCGGGGCGTATTGCTCGCGATGCTGCTTCGGCTGCGGGGGCCGGGACCACGGTGCCGGGTGTCCAGTATGTCGGCGCGCCTGGCTTCGAGTGGGTTCCTGTGCCAACGGGGTACGTGCCGGCCTGGCCAGCCTACGCAGATGCCTACGGCTCGGACTGGAACCAGGGAAACGAGTAAGGGCTGGCATTGGCCTTGGGATCCCGCCAGCCCTCCGAACATTCCCCTCTTCCCCGGTCCCTGTGTGTAACCTGCCGCCACCCGGGGACTGCACTGTAGGCCCGGAAGATGTACATACCTCCCCCTGTGCTACGGCCTGCCCAGACGACGTACCTACGGACCCTGTTTTGTACTCCCGCGCCTCGCTGAATGAAGTTCTTGACTTGTATCACGTGCGTCCGAGCCCCAATTCTCCGCCTGAGCTGCAGCCCGCTAAGCCATTTGTCCATGCCATTTCCATACACAACCCATCCGGAGAAATTGTGCGGGTCAAGGCTCTTTTTGACGACGGAGCAATGGTCAATGTGATGTGCATTGACCTTTGGCAGCGTGTTCAACATCGCGTCGGCAAGCTGCAGCCTTCCGGTCGTCGCCTGCGGATGGCAAATGGGACAATTGAGCCCTCTGCTGGGTACTGGCTCGGGGACATCGAGCTCGGCGGTGTCCGCGTACGAAGCGCCTTTGAAGTTCTCCCGAGTGGAGGTGCGTGGTCCTTTTTAGCCGGCAAACCGATCCTCGAGGCCCTACGGGCTGTGCATGACTATGGCCCGGATACTCTCCGCGTGCCGGCTCCATCTGGTGAAGTCGTGCTGCGTAACAAATATGGGCTTGGCCACGATGTGGCACTTATTTGTGCCGCCGGCCTCAGTCCCGCCATTGACATCAAGGCGCTGCCTGCGACAACCATTCAGTACATTTCGCCGTCTATGTGGGCTGCGTCTGCAGCGCCTGCGGCTGCTTGGCATGTCGGGGCTGATGTATCTCCTTCTGACGATAACCCTGGTGATGAAATTTTTGCAGGACTCTCTGATATAAGTACACCCACACCTCCTTATTCCCGGTTGACGGACCCCTTTCATGCCGATCGTGTACGCGCGATTCTTCAGGCTGTCCGGATTGGGCCTGATCTCACCAGTGATGAGCGCAGGCATGTCATTGATCTTCTTTCTGAGTTTGCTGATTGTTTTGCCCTTTCTGTCAGTGAAGTTTTTCCCGTACCGGGCGCTGTGCACAAATTGCACATTCCTCCAGGGACCTCGTTTGGTCATCGTGTTCATCAGCGCCCGCTGACCCCTCCCCAACGGGACTTCCTGCACCGGAAGATCGATGAACTCCTTGCAGCTGGGGTTATTGAGGCTTGCACACCAGACCAGGTAAAGTGCGTCTCACCTATGACATTGGCCCAGAAGGCCCACGAGGGAGGAGGGCTGTCGCTCGAGGAGCTGCAACACCGGGTCAACGACCAGTGCGTGGCAGCTGGCCTCGAGCCAGCATTTGATCTTCCTCCTCGCCCACCTGGTCGTGACCAGCCTGCTAAGCCTGCTGGGCAACCAAAGTGGCGCATTTGCCAGAACTTTGGTGAGCTCAACAAGGTGACGGGAATTGCACCGGTGCCTCAGGGCGATCTTCGTGCCAAGCAGCAACGCCTGAGTGGGCACCGGTGGATTTGTACATTTGACTTTGCGTCTGGATTCTATGCGGTCACCATGGATGAGGAGTCCCGACCGTACACATGTTTTTTTGTCGAAGGTCGTGGCTATTTCCGTTGTGTGCGCATGCCATTTGGACTCACTGGTGCCCCGGCAACATTTGCCCAGATGACCATTGACAACCTGCATGACCTGCTCACTGAGGGCACCATGGAATTGTTTGTGGATGATGGCGGTGCAGCAGGAGATGATTTTGACACCCTTTTGGGGAATATTCGCCGAATTCTGAGCCGTGTTCGGGAGCGGAAGCTCTCTCTGTCTCCATCGAAGTCTCAATTCTTTATGACCTCCGCCGTTTTTGCGGGCGCGACGGTTGGGCCTGGCGGAGTCTCACCTGATCTGGCTAAGCTGACGGCTGTTGTTGACTGGGAGCAGCCCCGCCATGCCCTCGCGCTCAGCTCCTTTCTTGGTTTGACCAGTCATTTCCGGGATCTAATCAAGGGCTACTCGCGTATTGAGGGCCCATTGCGAGACCTTCTGAAGGCTGTCAACGTGCCGAAGGCATGCTCAACGCAGACCTACCGGCGCATATTGCAAGGTCATTCCCTGGATCCGGTGTGGACTGCCACACACACTGCCGCTTTTCTTGCTTTAAAGCAGGTCTTGATATCTGAGCCAGTTCTCCGGCGCCCTGTTTGGGATGGCACTCCCTTCATTATTGCGACCGATGGTTGCAAAGATGGCTTTGGTGCTGTGCTCATACAGCGATTTGCGTCAGTCCTGCCTAATGGGCGCACAGTCACCAAGCTGCACCCTATTGCATTTGCATCCAAGCGGACATCTCGCTCCGAGGAAAACTATAAGCCCTTCCTGCTCGAGTTTGCTGCTCTAAAGTTTGGCTTGGACAAGTTCTCAGATATTGTTTGGGGCTTCCCAATCGAGCTAGAGACTGATTGTCAGGCATTGAGGGATGTGCTGCTTAATGATAAATTAAATGCAGCACATGCCCGGTGGCGTGACAGTGTTCTTGCTCATCAGATTATTGATGTCCGCCATGTCCCAGGGAAACTCAATGTGGTTGCTGATGGTCTTAGCCGTGCCCGCGAGGGCCTGCCTCGCACAGACTCCGATGGCAGTGCCTGGACAGTGTGCGAGGATTGGGACAGTCAAACGGGCATTGTGAATGATCTCTTTACTGTTGATGCCGCCACTGATGCTTCCTATCCTGTGTTGCTTCACCGCTTCCGGGATGAGCCCCTCTTCCTTGAGGTGATCCAGGCTATTCAGGCTTTGCAGGAGTCTCTGGACACCTCTCCAGAAAACCCTGCGCTACGCCGTGCACGTCATCATGCGTCCCAATATATGATCGACTCCGGTAAGCTCTGGAAATTGTTTGGTGGTGCTCGCGCACGGGCCCGGCCCAGGGTTGAGTGTGTTCCCCGGTCAGAGGCTGTTCTTCTGGCTCGAGAACAACACATGACTGGTGGTCACTGGGGTCGAGATGCGATCAAGTTAGCCCTTCTTGACCGCATCTGGAGCCCAAACCTCGATGCATCTATTCTGGAAGCTATCCGGGAATGTGCGCCATGCAAGAACTTTGGCGGCAGCCATTTTCATGCTTTACTCGACCCTATCACGCGTAGACATCCGGGTGAATTATTAGTCGGTGACTACCTCTCACTTCCTAAGGGTCATGGTGGTTTCTGCACTGTGGGTCTGTACATGGACACATGCTCTCAGCGTGTCTGGGCAGACAAGTTCCGGACGGCTGGCAGTGCGAAAACCACCATTTCCAGCCTTAGCCGTATATTTCGTGACTATGACGCATCGGAGACTTTTATGTCTGACGGCGGTCGGCACTTCGATAATGTGGAGGTCCGTACTTTTTGCTCATCATGGAATGTGGCAACCCACGTGGTCTCTGCGTACTCCCCTTGGATTAACGGCCTCATTGAAGGCACTAACCGGTTGCTTCTTCATGTCCTGCGACGCCTCTGTGCTCCTGCCCTTGGGAAGGATGGGTATATTGATGGCGACTGGAGCTCTCTTCCGGCGTTGTGGCCCAAGTTCCTTGATGATGCCATTTATTGTCTTAACAACCGCATTTTACCTGCTCTTCAGTTCTCTCCACGGGAGCTGTACTTTGGGCGTGTGGTGAATACCCCCCACTCTCCGCTCTCAGCCATCATAGATGCTGTGTCAGCGCCTGAAGCTAATATTCACATGGCATATGCGGCGCAGCAGGGCCTTGATGGCCATAGTGCTGCCGTGGCCCATGCTAACCGCCGAAAGAGCTCATTTGACCGTCGTGTGCAGCGTCACTTCCCAGGGGAGGTGATATTCCAGCCTGGTGACCTTGTGCAGATCTATCGCAGTGATTTGGACTACACTTTCCGAACAGAGCGCAAGCTCTTGCCCAAGTGGTCACCTCCCCGCCGAGTTGTCTCACGTATTTCTACTTCTTACCGGCTAGAAACTCTCACCGGTGACCCAGTCCCGGGCACCTTCCATGCTCGGCGCCTGCGGCCCTTTGTTCCGCGGCTTGGCTCACCCCTCGCCCTTCAAGAGGCTCGACGTCTTGTTAACTATTCATCTCCTTCAACATCACCATTGCCTACGTCGCACAACACAGTCATTTTGTCTCCTCCTGCAGATTCTGCGCTGATTGGGCTTGTTCACAGTTACCCCACGCCACTGGTGCTTCCACGCCACAGCCCATCTGCTGCGCATTGTCCCACCAAATCTCGCTTGCCTTGCACTAGCCCTGGCATGTCAGGCCCATGACCGCCCGATCACGGGCCATGGTTGACCTGTTCCCGTCTTTCCGCTGCCCTTTTATTTCCCATCATCCGATCACGTCTGCGGTCGTGCTTGACAAGTCACCCACCACTGACAGCTGGCATGTCCGCCTTCACTCGTTCTGCCTCCCCACGCGACTTTAACGTCCGCCTGCCCACAAAACTCACTCTCCTTTGGCCTTCCTTCCGTCGCGACCACACACTTTCTGACCCCACTGGCTCGGGTGCCGTCGCACCCATTCCTGTTCGAGGGATGCTACGTCAGCAGAGTGCTTGGAACCAGGCTAGCACCTACATTATCATGGACTTCACTTCCAGCCCCCATCTCCTTCCAATCCGTGAAGGACAGTGTCTTTGCATCACCAACGAGTCCAATGTCATTGTCCACCTCGAGAGCGTGTACAAGATCGAGCGCGACTTCATTGTGTTCTACGCACCCATTCACCCTATCGGCGATCGCGCCGCCTACATACAGGTCCCCGCACGCTATGCCGGTGTTGGTCTCTGGGCCTACATCTACTTCCATCTCTTTTATCATCACCTTCCGCACACAGTCCGCACCCCCGGGCCCTATCTCGGCCAACTTGTTGTGCCTTCGCAGACCAACTTTAGCGCCCGCTTTCGGACCTGGCTGCCCAAGTTTGGCCGGTTTGGAGATCACATGTGACCCACCCTGCGCGCACGGGGCCATCTCTCCGGGGAACCCCCGACGTATACCCTTCACTTTCATCACATGCCTTCCGACTGGCTTACACGGTCCCCTTCTTCGCACATCATAGAGGTTCTGCGCGACGAGGACGTCGCATTTTTTTGGTGGGGGCACATGGACTAGGGATGGGAGAGCAGGTTGAGGCGAGAGGCTGAGCAGGGGGTTAGCATACAGGAGTTGCGAGGAGAGAGCCGAGATTGCTTAGTCAGCAGAGCGCCCGAGGAGGAGTAGCGTACGCATACACGTCCTGTACGACACGAGCACGACAGCGCACTGCATTCGTCGAGTCCATTCTTCGCCCGACCCACTGCTCCATCGTGTCTGCACAGTATATTCGCTTTACAATTGAGCTGGTGAAAGGCTCAGATATGTGGTGCGGAAGTAACGCCTCGTCAAGACCCCATCCAAAGAAGGTGGTGCCGCCAACCAAAACGGTCCGGACCAGCTTTTTGCGATCTAGTTGGAATCACGGGGGAATAGTCAGCGTTCCACAGGTGTATCCCGTGTTTAAGATGTATCAGGTACACGCGAGGTATGGATGTCAGTGGCCCACAGTACGGTGGACCTCTGTGTTCTCAGTCCAGCTCTAAGCTCATTCGAAAATGCGAAGTGAGCATCCTATATCGATCACAAGTTGGCTAACGTACGGGCGCAGAGGTCGGCGATGCGATTCAGAATTAGGACGATAGAATTCAAGTAGAATAAAAGACGAAGAATCATGAAAGCGAGGAAAGATACAGGCGATAGAGAATTCGGAAAACATGGGACACAAATACTGGGGAAAGCGGGGGGTTAATAACGAGAATCAAAAGGACTGTCCGAAAGGTCTTGACACAATGAAGCCTAGTCTTGTCTTCGCATGTCAGTCAGCCCCTCAGAGCATGAAGAGCTTGACGAGCCGCCTCTTCCATAGCATCACTGCGTGTTGTGGCCGACCAGCTGCCATGGCGCTGCCCTCGTACTATATTTGACGAGTCAATTTCGTCAGACGCCAATATCATGTTGTGATGAGGCACACTGTATACAGCTGCGTTTCATGTCAGACGATGCTGGGGACCAGTCTTATAGACGTCCCATGACATAGTGCGACGCTCCCCGCGCCCCTGGAGGTAATTATTCAACTGCATGCGTCAGTCTGATCATAGCTTTGCGTACGAGTGATGACGAATAAATGCCGTGGCTCTTACGGTTAGCAGCCATGAGACTTGTGCTGACACCCTTGCAGATGTTCGGAGGAGAACGACCATGGCGAGCTCGTGTTATAGGCACCGGATACAGGTGCGATATACGTGATACCATGCATATGCAGACAGTGTTTCATGCAGCTGGGCTTCGAAATTGCAATCTATGCAAGCAGTGTTTCCTGCAGCCAGGACCGGAGTCTGCGTCTCGGCAGCTGGTTCGCTTTGAAATATAGAATCTTGCCTGAAGACTTGCTATCAACGATGTCTCGAGCTGTCGTTGTGGTCCGGATATAGGCATGATGATCGTGCTTCAAGGAGACAATGAGCCCGAGGATGTCGCCGAAACCTCCAATCTCTGGGTAAAGCTGTGTCGCGCAGAAATCCATAAACATGCGGGTGGCATTATTTCGCGCCAGACCTTCCCGATCATTCCGAGTAAGGATCACCTCATCTTGCTCATGTGTAGATTGTTGAGATCAGTACCGCGCGTACAGTAAATGAAACTTTGTGGTGATTATGCAGGTCACAGAGTCGACCCGGCGACAGTGCAACAGATCAAGGTCGATGTTGCTCCCAGGTACTAGGTAATGCCGATGGGGCTCTCGGGGTCGGCGTCATCTACGCCCGGAGAGGTCGCATCGAAATTTCCTGGGAATCCTCGCGGTGGATCAAGCGCCTTCTAGAACTCCCGACAGCTGTGCAAGTGATGCGAAATTCGGAGGTCTTAAGTTTCTTTCCTCCGTGCGGTGTCGAATGCAAATTTAGGCTGAGAGGATGCGTGCATCATATCTTGTTATGCCAGAGGTTCAGAAATGAATTGCAGCAAGATTCAAGAGTTATCAGCTTCAGCAAGCTACGTGTCATCAGGAAAACTTGATATGAGCAGCGAGAATGCCATACCATGTTCATTTGTAAATGTTAGGGCCGCAGGCTATCCAATTGGCCGGAGGTATCGAGAATCCGATGTGGTATAGCATTACACACTCCAGACGAATGCAACAAGACATCGGTCAGTGTTACTCTATGACATTATACCTATCCCAATAAGACCAGCCCATCCAGGGATTCGTCCGCTTCCCGTAACGCGCCCGACGAGACAGTATACAACAAGATCTCCAAGGGCGCTACTAACCATATTCTCAGCCGTGAAAGCATAGGTATCCTGCAATTGGGATAGCAGATTTACGATGTCCCTTGATCTCTCTTGATCGCGTGATATCTGAACGAATAGGTCCAAAGGATACATCTGTGATTTACAGACAAACATGAGGTAAATTCGAGCGGCATACCAGGCATGTTGTATGATACATACCTTCACAGAAGGAAGACGCCCCCCAAATCCCAATGCCTTCAAGACCTCATTCTCGAGACCTCTGCCATACGGACCCTCCCCAAGCCAAAACGCAACATCCCCGAACTCATCTGTTTCACTGGTCTGTCCAGCTAAGATACTCCCGCATGCAAGCGAGGTCGCGGCCGCATTTGCTGAGAGCGTAAGGTCTCCGAGAAACATTTGAGTCTGGACGTCGGGTGTGTCTCCAGCAATTATTGCGGCACCCCCAGTTCTGAGCTGCTGCTTGCCTGTTGCTGTAAACTCTGCGCCTTCGGTGTGGTAGAGCGCGTTGATCGTTGCGCTTGTCGCGGATGCAGTCGGGGTGGGTATCGTCGTATTCGTCGGAATGGCTAGATAGATAGCTTTTTCACCGAGTTCCTTGATCTTAACGAAATCCATGGCAGTGCTCGTCGTCGTCGTTTAGAAGAAGGATACAGTGCATTCGGGCCTCCTGGTCGTCCATGACGTCGAGCCCGACATTTTAGCGCCCGCGTCACTGCGGGCTGACGGGCGTCTATGCACGCAGGGAGGGAGGTCTTCATCAAGTTACGCGGCTTAAGAACTGTTCTCAGCCGAGCCACACGACCGTAACCAGCGCCGAATGTGATAGGCGCTGCAAGGACACAGAAGTGGTTTGGACAAAGTGAACTGAGTCAAACTGTGTTGAGCTGTCTCGAGCATTGTTCTCAACGCTTGAGTGAGCTGGCAAGTCTGAAGTAAGAGATGAGCTGATGAAAGTGTGCATTGTGAACTATCCGTGATTAGGCGGACCAACTATCCAGCTTCAGCGGCGGCACGGCTGAGGCACACGGAGAGGAAAGCTACATTTTAGCGCTCGCACCGCGGTGCTGTCCCTGAAGGCCTGAGAGCAGGTCCTGTGAAGGAATGGTGCATCGCAATATTATAGGATGCACGACAAAATGATCCGCGAGAGACGGTGCTATTACGACATACTAGATGCCGAAGGCTACAGAGTGAAGACGCGGAGAGTCTATCGTTATATACGGTATAATGAGAGACAAACAATGCAACAGCGAGCGAATCGAAATGCGAGCCAGAAGATGCGAGGGCGGGTAAATCTTGCAGTGGTATGGGACGTGACGGGGTGAGATATAGGCTCTGGACATGCTCAGACCCGCTTTGGTGTGTGGCGGCGGCGGTGGTGATAGTAGCAATGGGGGGTGTACTCTAGGAGAAATCCAGATCGTAACAGGAGGCCGATGGGGGGTATACTTACAGTGATCAAAACAAGTGTCCATTCCCCCCAGACCGTATTACACTAGAAACTTGAACTGGGATCCAGAGGCCCAAGTGGTCCGTATCTCGGATCTCGCGAAATTGATCGACCGCCACTCCGTTTCTTCGCATGTGTCTTCCATTCACCGACACTTGAGCTGACGGCATCTGTTGGCCGGGTGGGAGAAATGGGCGAAATGACGTGTGTGTTGGGTTGCAGCCCTGGCGAAATCGATCGAGCCACCGCGGAGTATCCATTCGGTGGGCGATCCGAGAGTTGATATCGCGGAGCGGTCGAGGAAGCCCGCGAAGATGCTGGTGATGGCTTGTCGTCGAAGCCAACCTCGAGCATGGCTTCGAGATCTGCGCCGGCTATCGACTCAGCGCTCTGAAGTGCCTGCGGCATTAGGACAGCAGGCGGAGGCGGGTACTCCGCACTATTCTCGTTGTATCCTCCAATCTGAGCACCCCATTGGTCCTCAGACGAAGAGACAGAGATGGTGTCCGAGCCATACTCGCTGAACACCTCGCTGTGCGCAGTGAGAAGCCTGTTCTCGGACCCGATGTAGCTACCGTGCATTCGCTCGAACTCCCTCCGTCGACGTTCTTCACGCCGGATCTTTCGCAGGCGCGACCGTTCCCAATCTTCCCAACGACGCAACGGCACCGTTTGGATGGGCGCAGAGCCACCTCCTTCCCCGTGGCCTTCACCCTTGGCCTCACCTTCCACTTTTCTGCAAGCGAGAACACGTGAGCGGAAGCCAGGATGATCAATATTCGCTACTCACCTTGTTTCACCCCATGAGAAGTCATCGAAATGCCAAAATGCGTATACAGGAAGGATCAAGTTCCAGACAGGCAGCGCGAGTAGATAGATCAGCATCCAGAATACATACACCACCTTGCGCGTAGTGATGAGAATAAGGATCGCAGGGAGACCTAGGACGGCGATAAGGAGGACGAGGGGGATAGCTTGTTCGAAGCTCTTCGGGGGGTTGAGAATCATCTCAACAATGAGCATGTAGGTCAGGGAGATGGCGATCGGAAGAACGACGGTGCCGAGGAGATCCATGAAGACGACGAATTGCATACTGAAGCAGAAAGTACCGCACGTGTCACGAACGAGTGCCAGTTCCATGAGGTTGTGTATGGTCGAGTTGATCCAGCGACGTCGTTGGGACAGAAGAACCTTGAACGTGTCAGGTACGACTGTCCGACAACGTGCTTGTGGCAGGAACATCATCTTGCGGTTAGGGAAAGTACGCAGCAGAATTGTCGTCAAGAAGCGATCCTCGCCGAGCAGGAGAAGGTTCTTCTGATGCAGCGTCGTCACTTCGCACTGACTGTACTCCTTGACGATTTCGGGCTTGATGATAAGCGGTACCCAGTCGTCGCCTGTCTGTCGCCGTGCCTTCAATCGGAACATAGAGAAACAACCGGGAAGACAGGATACACCACCAAAGACGGCTTCGAATGCCTTCGCAAGGTGATGCGAAATGAAGTACTCGAAGACCTGGATGGCCGTTACCCATGACTGGCGCTTGTTTGCTATTCGAGTTTCCCCACATACACCCATAATCATCTGATCGTGGTGCATACAATTGACGAGGTACTTCAACGAGTCCGGGAAAACCTTGGTATCGGCGTCAACCTACGAAGAGGGTTAGCGGAGGGTTTCCGAAACTCGGATGGAAGACAAACCATGAGGCAAACTTCGAAAAAATCAGGAGTGACGCCCATGAGGACGTGAATTTTGCGGAAAAGGTCGAAGTCGAGAGGTGTCATTCGATCGTTGTATGTGACATGGGAGAAAAAGTTCATCAGGATGAGCTGACTGTCTCTCTTTCCGCGGTTGCCGGGTTTCTTCTCAGTGGCAGCTTCCTCTTCCGTTCCACACTTCACCACAATGATCGTTGGTGTTCGCCGTCCGGCAACAGCTGAACGTGCCTGTCAGCGCTAACATACACATCCAATAGCATTGACACTTACTGTAATGACCCGCATACACCATCGCCCGGTTGACAGCCTTTGCACCCGAGCCGACCGCAGTGTAGGTCATGGGAACGGGGTTTCCAAACCTCGGATCTGCCTCCAACAAACTGACACAGATGTCAGGCGTGCTGCGCTTCTCTCCGGCTCCAGTGATCATCCCATCCGCGACCACGAACAGCAGCTTCCGTGCGTCCGCGTAGGTCGTCTGCGAAATGGAGTCCAGCGTCGTGCGGAGCGACTCTTCGCCTTCGGAATAGCACGTCACCAGGCACACTGCGAATAGCTCCGCGCCAATCTGGGCGAGGCTCACAATTGGCGCCGCGCCTGCTTCGGGGCCAGACCCGGGAACCAGCGTCGCGGTACTCGACGCAAGCGAGCGAGCGCCTTTGGGCGGCTTGCCGAGCTTCTTCGTGCCACCGGGACCGGCCCACGGCGCTGTACCGTTGGTGTTGTCGATGGAGATGTTCGCGCCTTCCGGGAGGACGGCAGGGCTGATGGCATGGCGGTTCAGCGCGAAGCTGTCGGGGGGACCTGCGAGACGCTCGGAAAGGAACCAATTGAAGACACATGCCATCGCGAAGCGAACAAGGACGAGACCGAGGACGACAATGAGGCCGGCATAGAGGATGAGCTGCGAGACGAAGCAGCCTGGGGCAATTTTGTCGATGTTGCCTGCGTAGTAGCGCTCCATCAGACAGGGCACCGCCGCGCGGATGTCTGAGCGGTAATAGAATAGACGAGTCCCGTCTCGACCACTACCGCCTGGTGTCGACTGCAGCATTGTACGGATAGCGGCGTCGAGGTCATCCGACGGAATTGGCAACTTGTGCAAGCTCATATACGAGTTCATGTTGAGTACCGCGCCGTCGATGACAAAGTAGTTCTCGAGGGCGGCGACTTGATCCCAGTCGTACCCGACGATGAGACTGGTATTGACTAGCCCCAGGGAGGACAGTGTCGAGCTCGAGTTGAGCGGACCAAGTGGGCACTGGGTACCTGCGCATGGGTCTTCAACCGCCGCGCGGAATGATAGGCCCTGGCAGGAGGGATAGCTGGCAGCGTCGCGCTGGAACAGTGTCGTAATGTCCTGGCCAGGCGACTGGAGTAACTCCGTGAAGTTGGCGCCCGGTACACTGGGAATCTTTGTGACGTTCATCTGAAATCCTTGCACACCCAAGGTGTTTGGGACTGAGCCTTTGCTCACGTACCGACCGCCGACCTGCGCTGTTTCAGGACACAGCACTTTCTGGAGGCCGACTGTGAGAAAGCCGACGATTCCGCACATGCAGGCGATGATGAAGCACAACGCGATCTTCTCCCGCCATGCTTGTCGCTTGTGTTTGTCATTGAGCCCACCGAGAGACTCAAGTAGCATGTCGGGGGCCCAGAAGGTGACAATACGGGAGAAGATGCGCCAGGCATCGAGACCTTGGTCTTCGGCTCGAGGTGAGAGAGAAGTGCCGGTGGGGAGATGGGCGGACTGGGGGTTGATCAAGGGGACGGGTGCGACGCTACGCTCGGGACGGGTCAACGTCTTTGCGCGTCGAACAGTAGCGGCGGGGTTGAGGACCCGGGGAGGAGGAATGGCATCGCCGGGACCGAAAGCCATGGGTTGAAAGGAAAGTGTAGCGCAAAGTTGCTGCGCCTGCGGTCAGAAAAAGGACAGTATTTGGAGAAAACGAACGAAGAAAGCTAGTGAAGATGGTCTGGGGAACGACCACAGCGTTGAAGAACGTGGTCCGAAGAACGACCTCGACGACAAGTAAGCGTCCATTCTTCCGTCTCATTGACGTGCGCGCGTGTTCAAACTCCGATTATTAATTGGTAACACCATTGCTTTCGGACTGTGAAAGGAGACTACGCTTCCTGTCACGCCAGCGCTAATCAGACTATTAAGGGACCTGGGGTGCGTGACTCGCGTAACTATGCAGTTAGACTCCGACTATTATTGGCTCGGGAGGTTTTATGGAATTTTCTTATGGGAATCGCTGGTCAATTGTTGGTTTCAACACCCCGCCATCATGATCGAGCCCGCCCACAACAGCGATGCGGTTTGCCGACCGTGCCTGTATCCGTCTTCATGTCGCTCGTTCTCCTCGAGGCGTCCTCGGACGACGTGTACTCTCGTGACGCTAAATTATTACGCGATGTTCAGGCCCAAGATGATGCTCTAGTCGCACAGGTCTGAACCTCTGTCCTTTCATCCAGGTTCGAATATCTCACGCAGCAAACAGCTCGTGCACCTGGCCTCACAACATCACACGAGCGAGTATAACCGTCTTAAGTTTGGACCAGAAGGTGCGCACCCCACCACACCGGTGAATTTGTCCTTCAACCACTACCAGGCGCCCCACTGGCATATGTGCCGTATTCCATCCAGGTCCCTGACCAAGTCAGGGCATGGCAGACATATCAAGCCAAGTCTGCCTGCCAGCGAGCGTGGTGGCATTGCAGCTCTGAAGCTACGGCCATTCCACCAGTCGAATCTGTCGATAGTGGACAGCCTGAACGGTCCAGCAGTACTCAATCCACCTCTCGTGCCACCCGCTTGAAACGCACGGGACGTTCTGTCAATCTGAGAGATTCGGAAACGGTAGTCTCCCCTGTTGTGACTCGTCAACATCTCCCCACATCAGCAGACCCGAATACAGAGCGCTCCGACCCGAAGACCTCGGATAGTCATCCTCTCAAGTATGTTATAACCTCTACTCATACACTATATCTGACGTTCAACCGATTTCTATGGAAGCTGTTCGCCCATGATACCTTTCACATACCTTCACATCATATCGACTCGCTTAGTGCGCGCAGATGAGCAGTCGCCAGTCATGTTCGATCTACCTTCGATATATCACCTGAACCGAATAATTTCCTATCCCCCACCCCTAGAGACTCTCCATACACTTTCATCCAGTGGTACTCGCGACAACATTCCTTCCATACCCCCTTCGTCGAACCCACTTCCCTCAACAGGCTATTCACTCACTCCTGGTATAACGCAAAAGCCGAGTAAATCTGGTCCTTCTACGTGGGCGAATTCCGCATTCTACCGTGCATTCCATTCATCACCGGTGGCCAAGCATATCAAACTGGCAAAGCGGAATATGTCCTTGCCCGACTGGACTGCAGTGATAGCTAAAGCCGCGCCGCCCCCAGTTGAGCTTCCGCCTACACCTCCCCGGCGCTCGGCGAACGCTCTGGGAGACCGTCCCAAATCGGCCGGAGCGCCGAAAAGAGACCGTCCGGAAAGCCAAGCGCACCCTAGACATCCCGCTGATACCCATCATGGACACATGTTCAGTACATGTAGACCAATATCTCCGATACCAGACGTCCCAACCCGACCTGCCCAGAGCAATCATGTAACACTGGGCAACATTTACTTGTCGTCTTGTCCTGGAAAGAAAGGTCTGGTGCCTCTCTGTGTTCGCCTCTCTTTGCTAATACCCCCGTAGTTCGATTAGATGGGGCGGTAAATGGTCGTGCCAAAATATGCCGGGACCTGCGCCAGGACTTGGAGCGAATAAGACAATTTGGTATACAGTGCATCGTTTGGTATGTACCGATGCTTGTCACTTGCGTCGCGGACATTGATTGTATGCGTCATAGCTGCCTCGACGATGAAGAGTTAGAGTTTCTCGGTGTACCTTGGGCCGAATACTCTAGTATCACAAATTCTCTGGGGATGGACATCCTCCGGTACGTCGTGTCATACGGTCAAGCCTGATCGCCTCTTCTCATTGTCGCAACACAGCCTTCCGATACCTGAGTTCCTCGCACCAGCGTGCGTTCGCACGTTCGACGCAGAACTTGGGCGTCTCACCGAGTGCTACATCCTCCAAGGGAGACCCGTACTTGTACACTGCCGCGGAGGCATCGGACGCGCCGGTCTCGTTGCATGCTGCTTAATGCTTCGTCTCGGGCTATGTGGGTGGCTCCACGACAGCGAAGATATCCATGAACGCAACGATCGAGAAGAGGATACTCCCTCGCAGCCGTCTGACGACTCACGCGACCCTTCTGCTCGCTGCGCACCACCACTCATTGGTCGCTGCCCAAGTACAAGCACATCGACCAGTGCAAACTCCGATGTCGAACCTGCCTATGCACGTGATCTCGGTCTGGAAGATGACGAGACCACGCCGCCCTTGGTCGTGCGGGCTGACATCCTGCGACTACTGGAGCGCGTCATTGGAGTCGTTCGCGCACGGCGAAGCCCCAAAGCGATCGAGACCTATGAGCAGGTGAAGTTTCTAGCAGATTATGTGGAGCATCTGCAAGGCAGAAGATGTATGCCGCTTCCTAGCAGTGATACCCCTTGATCAATGTTGGTTGCGGTCGTCCCTTTACCCTCAATAGACCACACTTTTGTCTGCCTACAAGAGACTGGTCAACTCGCATCACATCTGAAAGGACTCTCTGATATCCACCACTACTACAGGCAATATATTGTCCACTCCTAGCCAGGTCTCTGCCCTTCGTTCCAGACCGTTGGATGCGCGATAATGCTCTTGATGATGTTCACATTAGATGTGCGCCCATTGGCCACTTCGCTATTCGCTGTTCAGGAGATGGCTTGAGACTAATTGTAAGTGCTCATAGCGCAGCTCTTCGAAAATGCAGCCATATCGATCTTAATCATTGTCGTGACTACTGCCAAAGCAGATACATGATTACCATATGCGAAGGCGGACGTAAACCTCTTCCAACTCTCGTGGGATGCCGTGCAGCTCGGTATTGGCCATGATTAATTCAGGGTCAGAGGTTAAAATGCCTATTATCGAATACTCGACTACTATTGCAGTACTGCCAGAGCTGGTGCTGCCGCTCCGTTTGTGCACCGATATCGGCCTCCATCGGTCCGTGCGGAACAAGTGTCTCTTCCGTATTACCCTTCTCCGGTCCGCGCAGAACAAGTCAGTGGCGATGACCTCGTTCAGAGGAGACGAAGGCTGCGCGCTGCATAGCCGGTAGAGTTCATCATCGGGTTCCACCGCTAGCCTCTCGACCTGGTCGCTGCCCCAGCGCGAATACCTCGACGAGTGCGAACTATGACATCGAATCTGGCAATGCGTACAGTTCTACCTCGTAGGACGGCGGAAACATGCCGTTTTTAGCTGTGCAAACTGATATCCTGCACCTACTGGCGCGCGTCACTGGGGTTGCCCGCGTACGGGGAAGCCCTAGATCGATCGGGACATAGAAGCAGGTAAGGTTCCTAGCGGACGACGTGGAGCTCGTGCAAAGTAAAGGGTGTGTGCCGCTTCCTGGTAATACCCTTTTGTCGACTCGTATTACAACTAACGGGTTCCCTCCACATCCAGCATCGCTGTCGGTAATGTCCCTTTCTTGTATTCCATACTAGTAGACCACGCACGTACGTGGCGATTAGTACTTAGCGAGGCCCAGTGTCCTTTGCTGCAGACTCTGATATGCATGACAGGCCCTTGATGGTATCACTAGCAACTTCTCAAAATGTATGCCTAGTATGTCATTTCTCTATTTGCTGGCTACGGTAACGCCTATGGCCTATTGTGAGGGCTGTTAGGACAGTTCTTCGAAGAGACAGTCGTATTGAGATCAAATTTGCTGCGATTACAGCACGCATAACTGCCGGATGCAAACGTGTGTTATTCATCTTCAGCCAACATGGGCGACGTGCAACGTAGTACCGACCACTAGGCTATCGTTGCAGCGCCGCCAAAGCTTGCGCTGCTGCTATCTCTTTAGCTGCATCGCGATTTGCACTCGCGCCGGTGCCATACAGTACGCCTTGGACTGTGCAGGTGCTCGACGATTTGTGGCATTTCAACGCAATGGACCGACACGTACTGTAAACTGATGCCGTCCACATTGGGGCATGCCTGGGTCCGGACTGCGTGACTGACCACGAAATGGTATGCGCACCGCCGCGCGATTGCATCAAGCTGTTCAGGGCCAGACGCCGGGACGCTGGCAGAGCACATTAGTGTATCGTCAATAGTTGTACTCGCAAGTATACCTACAGAGTTGAGACATTGGTGAGGTTACAGTATGAATCGAGCATCCACGGACTGGATCGACTGTATATCGATCTCGATGCTTCCGTCGATTTGGGTGGAACGTGTATTTGTATCGATGACCCCAGTTTGGTGAAGCGATGCATAACCAGCGGAGTCTATTATCGGGTTCAGCCGCTAGTCTCGTGACATGGACGTTTGATCAACATCGTCTCTCAAATAGTTCAATTTCGCCCAAACCCTTTCCAGGTTCCGCGCGTACTACTCATTCATAATCATACGAGCTGAACTGCAGCTGAAACATGGAACGCGCTATAGCTTGTCTCGTTCCTCACAGCAGAACCTTCGTGAAATCAGAGCATGAACTTCCATTTCCCATCTAAATCTAATATTATTTGTACAGGTTCAACGTACGCATAGAAGTATATGTATATACGGGTGGCGGACAGCATGGCATAGCAATTCACTAATGACTTTGGCACCCACGACAGAACTTTGTTGTACTAGCGGTCTCTTAGACGCTGAAATTATGCTGTGCGAGGGAGGCTGGGTGGGATTTATCTGGGAGTCAGCGCTGCTTTGCTACCGTTCTTTCATCCATCTACCCCTCATCTTACCGAGGAGCATCGAATTATAGGACAGAGATATCACACAATCTGCAACTACCTTTCCCTATATGTTACTTGATATGTGCACGATCGCCGAGGTCCACGATGAAAATGCGTGGTTTAACACTTCAGATCAGCACACGAGAGGAACGGCCCATGACACAGATGGGGCGGAAATCGGCTCGAATGCGTGGTTTGGACACACTTCAAACCCTGTCACTGTCCTCACTGTCCTGGTGTAAGTTTTATTCTCGTCTCTGGGAGTGCTCAGTAATAATGTAACGTAGGCCGCTCGCATGGAATATCCAGCGACTGCCGCTCGAGATATTGTATCTCATTCTCGAAGCCATTGATGATCGTAAAGCGCTTTTGGCCATTGGTTGCACGTGTAAATATCTGGCATCGAAAATCAGGCAGCTCAGGAGGGAGCGTAAAGGCGGCTTGTTAACCTTCGACATTGTCGTACTTCATAGACAACTCGTGACCGACCCCCTCATATGTCATCTCCTAGAAAAGGTGGAGATTTATCCTTCAGCAGTCAACAAATTCGCTATTGAGCTAGCAGGAAAGCTATACGGCCTAAAGGAAATCGTTATCTTCCATAACTCACATTCTGAACCTATTCGACGAATACGCCTCCCCGTCCTGATTGCACTCGGCAAGTTCTACAGTGTGGTCGGCTTGTCTCTTCTTGGCGTCATTTTCAATACATTCGGCGACCTCGCTCGCGTGATCTGTGTATTCTCGAATCTGCGGTCGGTGACAATGGCGCATGTCACATGGAGAAGAGGCGAAGGATTTGATTTATCAGGGGAGCCGTTTGCCCGGAATTTATGTTTGGATTCGATCGTTGTGAGTGAACTCTTGGGTGAATGTTCCTCCCTCATTGATCCATCTCCACTAGTTTTCGGGGCTGAATGCTCTCACTCAGTTTCGCCAGCTGATGAGTGCCCCGCGTCTTCCGCGAAGTCTCAAGCAGCTAGATATTACCACTGAAGAGGCATTGCTTGAAGATGTCACGCACCCACTCGATCATCATCTTATCGCTCATCTTGAAAGCCTTGAGACCCTAAGACTACACTTTCAGGACCACGACCTAACGCCTACCTCGGCGCTCTCTTTATTCCTTCGTCAAATGCCCCCGAACCACATCTCTTACATCTATGTTGAATTCTTCAACCCATTTGGTCCCCCTCGACCACTTCGAGAAGAACATGGATCACGTCGAAAGTGGTTTGCCATGTTAGACGAAGTTTTGACTTCGTCTCAATTCCCATGCCTGCAGTGCGTATGCATCTCACTCGAATTACATCCAGAAGATTATACAGAATTCTGCGACACTCCATTTCCGCTGCTAAAAGCACGGGGTATTCTCTATCTAAATATCGAGATCCATTCTTCGCCGTTCGAGATGATGAGGTGGCTTTCATCTCGGCAAGTTGACCTGGATGGCCCCAGCACATCTTAGGAGCCGGGCTTACGGCGAGTATTCTGGGACACGAGGAAGCTCGGATACTTCGCTACGAAACAGATAGGTATCTCACGACATCTCTCTATACCTAGTCTCTCGTTTCACCTTCATGTTGTGGTCAAGCTACCTACTATACATGTACCGAGTTCGCTATACTTTACGTTGGGCTTCCACAAATGCCAAAGCTTGCCAATTGCACTTTTCCCAAGGCGCAAGTAGGACAGCCTTCTGTGCCAACTTTTTGGCAGAATTGCCACCCTCATCGTCCTGGTGTTGGTTGATGCATTCCGCGATAGCCCAGAGACGCAACGATTCTCGCGAGTCCACGATACTGCCTTCCTCTGCTGCTCCAGACAGCACAGCTAGTGCTGTACTGCTCTTGTGCTCCTGGAGCGTTAGGGTCGCTAATTGTCGTCTGATATCGGGTTGAGCGGGTTCGGCGAAGGCCGCCTTTTGCATAATTGACAACGCCCGACGGGCATCGTCCTTCTAAAAGTATCAGTATTAGGCACCCACAAGATTCTGAGCGAGACGACTGACCTGCGCTAGATAGTGTTGCGTGAGCAGATAGGTGACCTCCCTATTTGGATCCCGCTCATGACGTTGGTCAATCGGCAATGCCAAGATCTCAGATAAAGCCGCATCAATGAGCCCGTCGTCATCGGTCAAAATGCCCATTCCTGCCAAGGTGTTGATGGCCATGAGATTCTCAGGATTCGAGTCGATACTGGATTCAGGACATGTGTCAATATTTTAGCTGAAATGGGTGTCTCGACGCAGACCTTTGTAGTAGATGGCTCTTAGCCGATTCCCTGCCTTCTTCCGTTCCAATGGCCCATAGAGTTTGCGCCAGCATCACAACCACGTGACCTTGCATGACGAGGTCGGTAGAAGCCGTGCTCATCGCGGTCTCAAAGCTGCTTAGGGCATCCTGCAGCGAGCCTAGCTTGAAGTGCGCCAATCCAGAGCCAAATTGGGCTTGGGTGAGTAGGACTCTTGTCTGTTCGTCCTCAGGAACCTCAGGTAGCAGACCCGCGGCAACTCCGTAGGACTCGAGAGCGCCTTCGTAGTTCCCAGCGCTGAGTCGAAGACGTGCCATGTTAGTATGTGCGATCGTGAATTGCCTTTCAATGACAGGATCCTCTGTGTCTTCATATGCAACTTCGAGTAGAGTGATAGCACGACCGATTGAATCCAATGCCAGTTCCACATGTCCGGTACGCTCGCAGACTAAAGCGAACAGATGCAGTGCAGATCCATCTTGCGGTCTCTGCTTACAGAACCGGCCGAGGACGAAAAATGCAGGGAATAACATATCCGATGTCGGCAGCCGAGACTGTGTCATTGTATTGAGACCATGGAACAGACGTTTTGCAAACTCGACGTCTGCATCAGGCTAGGCAAAGAATCTAGTCAATCCTTGACAAGACGAGGAGATAGACGGTAAATACGTACTGCAGCGCCATTTAGACCTATGGCATGCTCGAATAATGCTCGCGCATCGTGGTCATGGCCATTGATCGTCGCAACAAGTCCTTGACCAACCCATGCCAAAGCATAGTCAGGATCCAACACCTGTGCCTTGTAAAATGCCTCGTTGGCGAGTTCAGCATCTTCGTGGTAGAGATAGAAGAAACCCAGGTTTGTCCATGTAGATGTGTCCTATTGATCCAGCGTACAGTGAGTCAAAACCATGCAGACATAATTTGGGACAGAATCACCTTCGAGTTCAGTTCCAAAGCCCTTACGTACGCATGTTGGGCAATCCTCGGTTGCGTTTCAAAGGCTGCATTACCAAGGGCGGCCCAGTACCGCTCATTCGTTGGCTCCAGACGCAAAGCCTCTTTAATGCGATTGGTAGCTCTTTGCTGGATTCTCTCCTTCTTTGAGCCCGGGAGTTGCGCACGAGCGTATAGCAGGAGCGCGACGCCTAGATCAAAGTGGGCGCTACCGAGGGAAGTATCGTCGAGTGCACCCAAAGCGATGCGATAGTCATAGGCGGCAAGTGCAACTTCGAGAGTGAAGATGGAAAGACTCGATGATTTCGAGAGAGATAATGGGAAGGTCAGAATATCTGAGAGTCCCTTGTCAGGATGATCCGAAACTAGAGGCATCATCTTCCGCAGAATGTTCTTGACACTGTCCTCGTCCGAGTAGGTGGGAAATTGGGAGAGATTGAATACAGCATCCGCCGCAGTCTTCCATGCGACTCGACGGTGACCAGGGCTAGAGTCCATCAAGCGCATCGTGACCTCGATGGACGTGACGAAAGACGCTTCCGCTCGAGCAGCGTAAGCTGCAGCGAGCTCAGCACGGCCAAGATCCAGGTAGGCTTGTGCAAGAGATGACAGAACTCCTAGTTCAGATGGATGCTTCGCCAGAATAGACTCGAAGGCCCGGATAGCCGTAGAGAATTCGCCCATCTGTCGCTCGACATCTCCTATGAAGTATGAGGCAATCCAATCATCTGGATCCAGCTCTTGTGCACGCGCCAGAGCTTTCAACGCTGCCGCGTATCGACCGGCCTTGCTATAGGCTTCTCCAAGACGTAGCCATGACATTTGATCATCCATGTCTGCCCTAAGCGCAACTTGGAACGCTTCGATCGCTGGAGCATAGTTGCGACGAATCTGCGTAGCCCGGTGAGCATCTAGCGAGAGAATGAGACTCAACCTACCAGTTCCACGACTCCTACGGCCTTCCACGCCCACGCGTTCAGAGGCAGGTATCGGCGGGCAGGTGCAGCGTTGGTTCCGCCCTCAAGGCCGCCTTCGCCATCTATTGTGCGTCTTGCGACGACTTCGACCAAATCCCACTCTTTTTCTTCAGCAAAGCCCTCAGCAAGTCGGCGGGCGGCTTCGGCTTCGCGAGAATCCAGTTCAAAGGCTTTCTGGAAGCACTTTGACGCGCGATTCGGGTCGGGAGGGGATGCGAACTCGGCATAGTAGATACCTAAAGACGTAAAGGCTGGAGCGAACGAAGGAAAGCGTTTGAGGGAGGTTATGAAGTGTTTATAAGCCACCTCTCGGTGATCGCCTGTCATGTTATGGTCAAATATGTGCCGTGAGGATGCTCGGTCGAACCTGCTTACTACCCATGTCCCAATATGCCTTCCCAAGCCGCCACCAACAGCGTGCCTTATCCACATCTCTATCATCAAGCTCATCCAGAATATCTATGACAGTTCGCAAAGAGGTTGCACCACTCTCCAAGTCCTTGATCTTGATTTGACACCATGCTGCCTCTTCTTTCGCGCGTAGACCGGTGTCAAGATCATCAGGAATTAGTTCGGCTACTCTCACGAACAGCTTGTGTGCCTCCTCCCACTTGTCCGCGTAATGGTAAATGTAACCGCGTCCCAGTAAGCATGGGATATTCTCTTGATCTTGTTCAAGGACTTTGCTAATAAGGCCTAGGGCGCGGGAGTGATACTTGGGCGGGAAGTAATGCACCAAAGATGTAGCCAGAGTGATGTCAAATGCTTTCCGGACTCTGCAAGAATTTATCACTCTGATCTTTTACTTGTTACTTGTAGTGGGGCGACTTACTGGACCATGGGTTTACCCCAATTCTGCTGAGCGCGCTTAGTGAGTTCCAGTCCGCCTTCAGCTACTTTGATGGCATTCTCCAAATCCCCTTCTTGGGCATACATATCAGCCGCCACTCGATGAGCCAGTATCGAGTCCGGTAGAACTGTGAATGCATCCTTGTACACAGAGAGAGTTAGATTAGTGAAGTCTATGCTGGCCGGCTCTGCAAGACGCACAATGATCATATCAACGTAAATTTCCTGGCCATCTTCTTCCTCATCGTTCTCACCACGTCCATCTTGTGATTCATCATCATCTTGGGAGATGAGGATTCCATGGTATCCAAAGTAACCCTGGATAAGCCTTGCCAGAGGCAGGGATTGGAATAAAACGACGTATTTGCGCAGGACGTCGTAGTCATAATCCTCTGAAGAAGATTGTCAGATTGTGCCAACACTAGATTTTGCGATATCATACCCATCTCAGCAACATCCTTGTTCTCGATATAGATGGACCAGGCCAGCTCATCTCGAATACTCAGAAGGACAATGCCATTGACAAGCTCTTCCAGTTCTGCAGCGATCTGAACCTTCTGCGCAGCTCCTTCACCCGTAGACGGCAGGACATGCAGATGCCGCTGCTTGTGTCGGAGGAGCTTCGACTCGGTTTCCCTGCGCAACTCGTCGGACGTGTTCGGGTGGTTGAGTACCTCATTGTAGAGATGGGGTAACTATATAGGTGTTACGTAGACGCATTTGATGAGACCCGTGGAAAGCGTACCTTAGACGTGCCCATTGCCTCCCGCCCAACTTCTTTCCGAATTTGCTCTGGCGTACCCGCACCTAGACGCGTCCTACGCTTCGCGACCTCCTTCTGGATGAATGACTCCTCGTCTTGCTCATAGATTGATACCATCTCCTCGAGAATGGGTAAGCTGTCATGCACGGCCGATTGCGCCACGAACGTCGTCGTTGAAGTCGGATTTGTCGGGTCGGGAGGCGGGAGCTGTGATAGTGCCTGGAACAGAGGGGATTCTGGGAGTAGAAGAGAGAGAGCATCTGCCAGCTACATGGACTTAGCAAGGATGGAGGCCATGTCAGTCGGAGCATCGCCTACCTGTAGGCTGCTGCCCTTGTGTGGGTCTCGACGTAGCTCGATAATCCTTTGGACCGTCTCTGCGCACTTCACAGCATCATTCCTGGTTATATCCGGTTAGTTTATGCAGTACCATAATCGCTAGGACTATACGTACGCCTTAGCAAAGAGACCCGCAATATGTCCCAACGTCTCCGCATACTTCTCCCAGCTCTGATTCTGCTCATACAGCTTCGAAAGACCCTAGAAATGCATTCTTCAGTGATTGTAGGTTAACAACACATGACCGACTTGCCTGCCATGCTAGGGCCTGTTCCGGATTCTCCGCAATCGCCTTGCGGTATGCCTACATTTGCGGTCAGCGCACAGAAGGTATGCAGAAGAATACGACCAATGTTACTTGCTCGCTCCTTTCAATCTCTCCAAGATTCAGTAAGGCCAGAGCAAGAAAGACATTGCTAAGTTCGCAGCTCAGCTCAGTATGTGCGTTCTGGAGTCTTGTACAGACGTACGCGTTATAGTTAGCCGGTTCGTACTCCAGTACGCCCTCAGCAGATTGCTTGGCGGTCTCCCAGTCCTTCTTGCCTATCGCGTCGCGTGCAGCCTTCAGCCTGCTCTTAACGAAGGCCGACATGGTTTGAGTGAAGTCGGCGGGTCCCGGTCAATAGCCAAGAGTAGAGTTCGGACCCGCCTCCGCAGAGAAGGCAAGTATCAGAGTCCACAAGTCTTAACTCAGATCTTTTGGATCTGCCAGTAGGCAGCTTCAGTAATGTCGTAGATGATGTTAGGCGATACTATTGGTGAAGAGCCACCAAGAGGCGTCTATCCGAGCCCGGATGCCGCCTTCAGGTAGCTATAAGAAACTTGAGGCCGATCCCGGCGTGCACCCTACAGAAAATCCGACCATGGCCTCATGAACACAGTGATAGGTTGTATTGAATGTATGTATATGATGTCTAGAGAAATGAGCGAGTTGAGATTACACAATATTACCCCGAGCACCCTATCAGTACTGTATGAAGCAAGTGCCGCCTGTGATATCAATATCTACCCCGGGTCTAACACGAAGAGCAGGCTATGCCGCGCCCGCAGCTTTGCTCGCAACGAGGATAACACGCTGACGGATAGGGTCTACCTTGCCCGCCTGCTCGGCCTCGACGTCAACACGTGACAACCACCACTGCAGCTGCGAGCGCCAGAGATTTGATGTTGCGTCGTCGGTGACGCTGTAAGGCAGTGTATGAGCCGGAGAAAACATTAAAGAATGAGGAACAACATACATTCCACGCTCGTCAAGCGCCTCCCGCAGCTCTGCGAGCGAGAGACGCGCACCATCGTCCTCCCGCTTCAGGAGTACGTCGTCTTCTGCAATCATCTTGAGGTGTCTCTTGAGCAGACGCAGCCGGATTGGAGGCGGGCCAAACGTAGACAGTTGTAAGATCCTGAACAAGGTATCAATGCACGGATTACACATGTGAAGCGTAGAACGCACCCGTTTATTGAGATAAGCGCGGCACTATCCAGCAATTCCTCCACAGGGACATCTGGCTGCGCAAGCACGCGCTGCCGCACATTCTCAAAGACGGACTTCATATTGAAGGCATAGGCAGCCTGCTTCGCCCGCTTCTTCGTATCAATGCGCTCCTTCTGCGACGGAAGTATACATGTTGATGGCAGCAAGAACGGCGCATACATCACCACAAGCGGAATAATCTCCTCAATGACGATGATGATCATTGCAAATGGGATCAGCCTGTCACATAGAATGATCAAAATGAATGAGACAAACCGGAGATGAAGACTCACTTGAGTGCATCCAGCTTATATGTCTGGATAAATCGCGCCTCCCACCGCGAGAGCGGCTGACCGCCCGCCTTAACCCGCGCCTGCATCTCCTGCACCCGCTTGCGGTTCGTCCATATGAGCTTCAGTCCCCTGAAGTAGAATTTCTGGAAGATTGGTTCATTAGTGTCCTTGCAAGCTATGTCCGAATACGTACGAAAAGCTCCTTCGCTTGGTGGAAGAGCCTCCCGGCCCATGAGGCATCGGCAGGTGGCGGTGCGAGAATACCATGTTGCGAGGCGTCAGCAAGGTCTTGCTTGGTCACATCAATGACAGCCTTAGGTGATAATGGAGAGATTGTCGAAGGAGCGGGCTTGTCCTCGGACAAAGGTAATGAGTGGGAACCCGCAGACTGGGATGTCGTGTCCTTCGCGGGTGAAGCGGTCTTGGGAGGTTTGACGGGGGCAGGTCTAAGTTCAATCTTCTGTTTTCGAGAGACTTGAGACAAAGGTATTGGATGATCGTCCTTGCTCGACTTAGAAGTGGCATCCGGAGGTTGTGTGCTACTTGAAAGCAGACGCGCCGTGCCGTGCCGAAATGGTGCGCGGCTAGAGACATGCCAAGCCGAACATGTAGCTAACGTCCTATGTTGCAAGTTGTATTGCAAGAATAGTGTTTTCCGGTAGTGACCCGATACTAGCAGACTGAAAAACGAGAGACGGCCGAGCTGTGAGTCGGAGCGTCGATGAATATTTTTTTGTATCAAATACCTTTCCGCGAAGCCATTTCTTCCCAGAGACGCGAGCATACAAGCGTACGAGCGATTCTTAGAACCGGGAGATCTGTACTTGAGCTTGAAGATCGCCAACGAACGTAGAAAAGGTTGGACAAGCAAGAGGAGATGAGAAAAGGCTTATGGTCGTCGGAGATGCGGAAGCGCTCATAGGCAGCCAGCCACACGTGCCAAGTACGTATTAGCGCCTGGTCGCGATTTGCTCGACCGGTCCACGACCTCGAGCTCGATGCCATGCACAGCGGAGACCTCCGCATGCACACCGTTCTTTTCTCGACCCCGACCCAAATTTTCTTGACGTCGTGCTCTATGGATCGTCTAGACTAACTCAGTGCCGTCAACTGTCAGGCGACTGGGCTGCTCGTGGGCCGTCCCCGGCGCCGATGCTGGCATGCGCAAGGAGCTCTTTTGCGATGACGACTGCAATCACGCTGTATGGCGCGGAAGGCGTACAATGTACAGCAAGAAGTCATTGAGTGAGGTTTGAGGCACTTGCGATCGTTGCAACGGAGCATCTCAGCACTGAGACCAAGACTTGGCTTACACATCTTATGCTCGCCGCCAATGCTGCGGCCAGCGCTCATGCATGTGGTAGCATCCTTGCTGCCCAGTCTAATCAGAGTGGTGAGTTTGGAGACATCGTATTTTGGCTAGGAAAGGGCCAGTGTGGTGGCTAGTATGATCTAGGACACGCGGAACATGCCTTGAGGGTACTAGGATTCGCCGATTGGTTGCCATTATCCAGGTATGAGCAACTCCAATGGGTGTACCTCTCCAAAGTCTGACCTCTCCAAAGTCTGACTGTTCACACGCTGCCAGGTTACCCCAATACATTTGCCAAAATCTGCGCATTTACCGATACCTATTCGAGTCGAGCAAGACGAGGAGGCGACAAAACACCTTGTTGGCATGCTGCCTGAGATACGCGAGACGTATGCATTTTCCGTAGAAAAGTTTGTCTGGGGCGGAGAACACATCGTCCACCGTCTTTTTTGACGTTTGTACGGGAATGGCCATCAATCTGAATGGGCAGGATTACTCGGGATTTAAATTGTCTCACAGACGATGCCTGGAAATTCTGTCTATCAAGCGATTTTGCAATTATATTTCGCTACAATCCTTTGCTTGTTCTGTGGGTTCGAAGATTTGCTTCCGCATGTAGTCCAATTGAATGTGCGGAAGTGTGTTCTGGGGCCACTTCCATGCGGCGTTCAGCGTTGTTCTGTCATCGTCACCGGAGCAGATATATCCCCGGCGTGTTCTCTTCTGGTGTAGAGGATTCTCTGTAGTATGTGAGTCATGAACATATCGCAAACTTGACCTTCAGCACGGTGCTTCATGACAACAGCGATCCCGAAATGTACAGTGGACTAACTCTGACGTGCAGTGCTCTCGCAATTCTTTGAATACTCGAGCCCTCTGTGTAATTTCGAGTGACATGATGCATTGACGTGGAACCACAAACAACCAGGCAGTTTCCGAAGTACACGAGGCCACAGATGACGTCAACCTGTCAGTCTAGCAAACTACCGCAGAAAATCACACGGAGGCGACATTGTTCGTTCGTTCCCCTCTGAGAAGTCCCAACACGACCTCTATAGACCTCTTCGGTTCATTCCAATGAGGCTGTATTGTGGTGTGGTCAGTCAGGGCCTCGATTCGATACAGACGAAGAAACGTACGAAATGGTTTGCACCACGCAGTCTTATAGCGGTGAATGGCCTTGCGCTCTCGGCCTGCTTAGAGAGCTGGATCGCATACCACGCTCCCAGGACTGTGTCTCCGACGCTCATGTCGCACCAGACAAGACCGATCTTGAGCCGAGGCCAGACGGCGCTCTCCACCGCATGGCGTGCATTTAAGTCAAATACCGAGCGGTCCATAGAAAGGAAGGGCAGATGGGACCGCATGGCTCCCAACATGTCGATGTTCTCATTGAACTGCTCGATGGTGTACGTCAGCACTGTTGGGCGCTGATGTGAAGGGGGATCCGTGATAGGGTGTTCCTTGAGACCCGACACTAGCTCGGAGAACGATAAGTCTTCGATTGAGTTGAGCGCAGCGGGGTCATGCGCATAGTAAGAGGAGACCCAAGGGGGGAAAGATTCCGCGATCTCTTCCGGGGCCAGCGCCGGGTCACGGATAAGACAGTAGAAGTCTTCGAGTGACGGAAGTGGGCATCCGACAGCGTATGTTGGTGGGTCTAAGGGATGATTAGAGACGTTCGAACTTTGACGGTGAAAATGGCATACCCCACAGGATGCAGATGCGTAGGTAGCTCGCTAGGAAGTCCCTATCGTCCGGCGCCAGCTTGTCCGCGTTGGCGACCAACGATAAGACGAATGAGCTGCCAGATGACCACCCTAGAACAGCTATACCCCCGGATGCTTTACCGCCGACCTCGGAAATAGGTGGAAGATTCTCCTGTTGAATTAACCACACCAGGAAGGCGGCTATCTCCTGGCTGCGCTGTTGCATGAAATCTGCTTGACGCTTGGCGTCTTGCGAGAAGACGACACTGAGCTCATCAGAAGTATACGTAGTAGAGCCTGGATAGTCGCGGAGGGTCACAAGGACAATTCTCATGCCGTGTTCGTTTGCACGCGCAAACATCGGCTTAAAATTCTCTGCAACGACAATATCTAGTATCAGAGACAGCAGATTGTGGGCAAGTAAGGGACCTCGCATCTGACGTACCGCTGTAGAACGCAGTTCCATGGATGACCACGAGTGTAGTATAGTCCGTGGAATGGGCTGGGACACCTGTATCTTGGTAGAGAAAATGAGAACCTTTAGCGTCGATCGGTGCAAGGGGCATGTTGGGATGTAGAGAATGGTCTGGGGGTGTATACGAGGTATTTATACCATCTATGTACGGTTAGAAAGGCGGAGCACCGAACCACTGGACATGTCCAACTTGCTACCTGTTCGAACTTAGCCCACATCATGGGGAGTATGCACCTGGCGACAATCAAGGGATACCCCTGGCATTGGGGTATTCTATACCGGAAATTGTCCGTTAACACATATGGATTGGAAAGGCAATATGTTCACTAAGCAGTTGGTATTTCCCAAGAGATCTCACCCGGAATGGGTTGAGGCGTAAGACGCCTTCGCTAGACTCGGACACATTTCTGACCGCTATGGGCGCCCGGGTACGCTGCCGATACGCGTCCACGGACAGCGATGCATGGAGTAGGACACTGTGATCCCAAAAGTTAAGGCGCTGAGCACAAGAGCATGGACGAGGAAGCTCGCGAGTCGCAGCGAACTTCTCGCTTACTGAACAAGGCGGTATGATAAGATCAGATCGAACGCCCGGGCGGTGTGGGTCAGCCTAGCCGCTGTTTGGGGCGCCGCTCGATCGATTGCCACCAACGCCTTCCCACTAGTTCAAGTCTCCACCATTCTTTGACGAAGCTCCGACACCATTTGCTTGCGCTCGTGCCTGCTCCGACATTGCGGCGACGCGATACACATTGGAAGTAGAGACACCATGGCGATCTGCTTACAGCCGTTTTCTAATTGCTAGGCCGGGGCACTCACATACAGGCGGACTCCCAAATGAAGACCCCGAGAAACGCATTAAAAAGAGAGATCTTGCGATCTTGAGGACGTATGCTGCGCACAATTGCACGAAAAGTGCCAGGGCAAACTCTCTGTCATATCACACCTTTTCTGGGCGCTGAAAGCCCATGACTTCATCCAGATAGTGGACGCGGAGATTCCAGAGGATACTGTGTCGCAGCCACATGCCACCATATTATCCGTGGTAGGTCAAGACTGGTACTCCAGATCAACCCGACTGCGCGATTTTGTGCAGCTTAGGCCCAGAGATACGAAAACAGCTGTAGCGTTCCAGCGTGTTATGCTTGGTACTTCGATCTTCGCTCTGCAGCTCTGACACCGATAATCGCGGGGATTACTGGAGTCTGTCGGGGCCCCCGCGACATATCATATAGAGCTAAGATGTCAGGGTTCCTGAATATATTTCTCGGGGACGTACAATGTTAGTTTGATCAAGTAGGAAACCTGCCGGTCTTCAGTCCACGCCCATATACCGCCGTGTCGAGCGAGACTACCTTCTGTTCCGATTCGATGAACTACAAATACTCCCACTTTTGCAATCCAATTTGTGTCGGCACTAGGCCGACAAAGAACAGAACATGCGGTGTTTTGAACATCGATGTCACTGGCGTGACTGGTTCTCCATTGATATGAGCGTTCGTACCTTCAGGAACCGGGATCTCCGGATCATGGCGCCGCGCATGTGCATCGCGAGCAGAAACAGCGTTTGCTTCTCACTTGGTCTTGTATGAGCTTGCGCTACCGTCGTACATCTGGCAACACCTCCTGCTGTCATCGGCAAGACTTGGGCTACAGATTTACACGAATATAGCTCGTTTTCGCAGGAAAACCTTCAGTCGAACGCTCCGGAATGGCCTACTGGAGCACTTTGATCATCTCTCGCGCCGCTATTGCCAATGGCAGTTGTGTAATGTCATATCCTCGCGTGATCTATAGCCATGTGCGCCACAAACACAGTCTCTGCTTACATGCAATTGTTTCGGGGTCTAATAACGCGAGTACAGATGAAACAGGAGATTCGGGACAAATACAGACTTTTTCAATTGAATCACGAGGTACATACTGACAGCGTGGTTTCTACGCTAAGTCTGCAAGTGTTGCGAGACTTCTCTCCGGTTCATACCAGTGAGGCTGTCTTCCGTATGAGTCATTGCGAACGGCCAGAGGATCTGTACTCACGAAGTGATTCGCATTTCTCAGCCTATAGACCAAAAGATCTCTTCCATCATCTACCTCCTTGGCAAGACGACTCATATGCCATACATCCAGGATAGAATCACCGATTGACATGTCAAACCAAACGAGGACCGTCTTTAAGCGAGGCTAAACAAGCTTCTCGTGTAAAGCGCGGCGCGCGTTTGTGTAGAAGGTGCTGCGCTCCATGAAGAGGAAGGGGGCGTACGAGTGCGCCGTTCGCTGACGATCTAGATTTGTATCGTATTCTTCAGGGGAGAAGCTTTGCACGGACGGTCTGGGTTCGGCGAGAGCCTGGCTCGAAAGTCCGGAGGCCAGTTGGGAAAGTGAGAAGTCCTCAAACGATTCGAGAACGCTCGTGTCGTGCTTGTAGTACGCTGAGACCCATAGAGGGATGCCCTCAACAATCTCCATGGGTGAATTTGCGGGATCTTGAAAGGGGCAATAGAATTCCTCCAAGGTTGGCAGGGGGCATCCGACCGGGTATGAGCATGACTCTATGTACGGGTCAAATTTCGCACTCTTCGGAACGAGTTCCAATCACATACCTCACATGAAGCAGGAGCGGACGTAATTGCTGAGAAGAGTTTGGGACTCTTAGGATAACTTATCGACATTTGCGACAAGAGACAGAGCTGTAGCAGTTCCCGAGGACCACCCTACAAGCGCTTTACCCCCGGATATCTCCTGTGCAGCGTCCTCGGAGATCTTGGCTAGATCCTCCTTCCGGATGAGCCACTCGATGAACGTCGCTATTTCTAATCCGCGTGCTTGCATGAAGTCGCTTTGACGCTGAGCATCGTGGCTAACGATCACGCCCAACTCTTCCTGGGAATATGGCGTGGAACCCGGATAGTCCCGTAGGTTAACGACAACCATCCGCACATTTTGCTTGGAGGCATGCGTCAGCATTGGCTTGGATATGTCTGGAAATCAAATCTGATGCGGAAATGAGTCAGAGCTTGATGTCAATTACGTGTGGCGGATACTAAAGGTGTACTCGCTGCCGTGAAACATTGTTCCATGACATACCACGAGAGTCAGATAGTCCTTCGAGTCCGCAGGTGCGCCCGAGTCCCGATAAAGCAGCTGAGTCCCTTTGTCATCTATGGGAGCGAGAGGTATGTCTTGATATGTAGCGGACAGCGATTCCAGGGGCTCCGCCTTTATATGTGCTTCGACACTACCATGATCTGTTATGGGCGATATATCATGACATATATAGATTTGTACACGTGTTCGAATTACACGTGCATAGTGGTGACCCAGTAAAATATACGCACCATAGGAGTGCTACAGAATTTGTACGCATGTGGACAGACATAAAATACATGCTTGTTCTAGGCGTTGAAAAATCACGCTACCTGAGGGTGGGTGGAATAGACGCTACTCTTTACAATTATATGCGCCAGTATATACTGAACACCATTTTACACACTGTGGCTGGCAACCACAACCTTCTCACTTGCCAGACACTCGATGCTTCCGCGCCGTCAAATTTTTCTCTCTCGGTTTGGCTCTGTAATTTCTGAACAATGTATAAAACAAAAAGTAGTGTTCAACGTGTAAATGGTGTGGCTAACGGTAGTGGATTTTTACGTCGCATTACACGAGCGTGTTTTTTCATACGCGGTATAAAATGCAAGGTTGTTATAGCAGCGTGTTTCTTTCTATATTGCTCACTCATGTGTCTATTTCAGGGGTCCTGGGGGGTTTGGGCGTATATTTTGGCACACTCGAGAGGTATGAGCAGCAAAATTAATTATGTCATGATATGTCTGCCATAATCTGTCAATGCAATTACACTTACCGAAAGTTTGTATGTCCAAATGAGGCATGACGCTTGCTATTTATGCCGTCAATTGGAATAATCCTCGAGGCAAGAGCAGACACGATTAGGTACCGATCTGTGCCCTCACATGTGCAAGGGTCATCCTGAATAGTTGGCTCTACGCCTCGATCGGAAAATCACTTGGCCATGACATGAGGAGCAGATTGTGGCACTCTGGCATCATATCGCTGGCCGCCAGCGATATCATGCCAGGGTGCACATGGCTTGCGTAGGTTCGTCAGCTTCGAGGCCCGTGAGAGTATCTCAGAGTACCGAAAGCGGTAGGTGGATTTTGCTGATGGCCCACTGGGAGGAAAGCGTGGTCAGATTCCCTCTGCAGACAGGCATTCAACGTCAGCATATCGGCAAAGCTCACAAATATATGTGGAGAGCGTACGGCTCACTTCTCCGTCTTCCTGACGATCCTTCTGGACGGGCTCAGAAAGGCCAGCGTAACCGTGTGCATTGATTGGACGGTTTCTAACGCTACTCTGAAACATGTTGAATAGCTAGCTGCATTGACATCAGTCACTCGATGCTTCATTCATTAATGCCGCGGATATCAAGTGCAGAAGAAGGAGCACACCACAGGTATGTGGCATAAGACTCCAAAAAGCTGTTAGAAAGGACAAGCCGTAGTCAGGCATGGAGTGGCGCACGTACCACATCGTCTAAACGCCACGATCCAGGCCCTATGCCTGCTACGAATCTCAGGTTCTCATACTTAGCTTCGGATTTGCCGTCGTTCTTGATTTCGGCATACTGACCAAGCGCTCCATGATGGATGAGGCGATGGGCCTTTCCGATGCATTGCCTTCGGCGCGATCCTCGTACCTGATGGGCATGTTTTCGGACAGAAGTTAAGAGTTCGGGCTCAATGCTGACCAAGTGCAAGAGTATGTCGTCAATGATGGCGAATAATTCCAGGAGGTTGCAGTCAATGTTTCTATGAGTTGGTTAGAAATAAGTCATCGTGTGAAGTTAGAAAGGACCAATTTGGTACCGGCGCTCTTGTATGCGGTACTAGACATCCTCCGCGGCTGAAAGACATTAAGGCCCGAGGCTCCATGTACAAGTGCAGCGGGAACGTCAAAACGCTGATAGTAAACACAGCTAGTATCTACATTTTCCGGCTACTAGGGATAAATATTTGAATCATGCTCGACCAGTATGTTCGTGACAAGCAACCGATAGGCCGCATGAAGATCTATTCCGACAGTGAGCGACCAGCAAAGCTAGGCTTGAGATGTCCACACAGCCACAAGAGAAACATGTAAATAGACTATATTAATCGATGCCGTCGATTCAGCTGCTCATGCGTGCGAACTGATGATCTTTTCCTTCTATGCGCCTACTAATGTGACAGCAGAGGATAATGATTGAATCCTGTATTGGACTAGTCCTGGAGTTCTGGCACTAATTATGCCCAGTGACTCAGTTCTATGACCATTACAGCTGAGCACTCCCATTCGTCTTAACATTCTGGTGACGCAGTCTCATGAGTCGTGCCTTGACGGTCCGCGTGCAGCTCTCCATTCCGTCGCGATAGATCCGGTGGCACCAGACTACACCTATATAGCTACCGGAGTTGTACTATACGAAGATGCAAACTTTTGGCAAACGCTCGGGGAGTCGCAAACCTAAGATACCTGACTGAGGCCCTTTAGCCATTGGTTAGATGATGATCGAAACATTCCTTCCGTCACAAAATTGCTTGATACCTCAATAAAGGCAAGCAATTGATCTCTATGAGTCAATCATGATATACCATAAGGTTTTGCCAGCCCTACGAGCGCTGCTATCTTTTACCCTCTCCTATTCGTCTTAAAATTCTGGTGACGCAGTCTCATGAGTCGTGCCTTGGGTTATAACTTCGACCGCTCGTTCTTCTAGCCCACTGTGAGGTTGCCAACGCTCTGATGTTAACCTAGGGAGCGTTCTGAAAGTCTTTGTTTGCATGTAACTATCGACTAATTATTTCATTTTCGGATTGACGGCAAATCAAGAGAACTCTCGCAGGAGCTTTTCTTTTTCGACAAATTAAGGGTGCGAGCATGTGTCGTACACGGTATGAGTCTTTTCTGACAGGAAAAGAAATCGCTCTTAGTTTGTGCTCACCCACACTGCCGGAACATGCGATGTGTCATTTTACGAAGACTTTTCCGTGTGATATGTTGAAGCTTGCAGCACCAAGCTGCTATGTTTGTCGAGGTACATTGTAAAGCGCCGCCGATTTTCACTTGGCGCCGACGGGATACCGTCGGCACGCGGCAGCGTGCTCGAGGCAGCTCGATGCCCGTTATCGCGTGGGACTGCGTGGGACTCTCGTATCTTCAGCGAGCACGACCGGACTCCGAGCAACATGTTGCCGATCTACCTCCTACTCTCACTTTCCCCGGAATTTGTATGTTTTGATGATGGCTCGAGGCACTTCAGATGAGAAACAAGCGCTGCTACGGCCCAAGCCGTACAAGTCCGGGCACCAGAACAAGTTCACGCTCGTAATCCATGGCGGGGCAGGCACAATGGACCGCTCGCGGTCTACCCCCGAACTGCGCGCACAGTACAAAGCTGCTCTGAGTAGGGCGTTAGTCGCAGGGCATGCGGTTCTGAGTGCGGGTGGAGAGGCGATGGATGCAGTCGTGGCGGCTGTCTCGGTGATGGAAGGTATGTACAGTTCGCTTAATACAATGAGTATACTGTTAACAGGGGCATGCTCAGATTGCCCATTGTTCAATGCCGGGAAAGGCGCTGTGTTCAACGTGGGTGGCAAGGTGAGCAACCTTCCGCATCCGCAGAGTTTGCATGCTCAGATTTCCGGATCCTAGAATGAACTAGAAACCTCGATCATGCTCTCCACCCCGCCTGCCTCCCATCCAAACATTCCTTCTACTCGCCGGGGTGTCGGCATAACCCTGCTCAGTCATGCACGCAACCCGTCCACGCTAGCCCGGGCACTCTACCTCTCACCCGAGGCCGCGCCACATACTATGTTCTCTGGTACCGCTGCGGAGGCACTGGGCGCGCCCTCCGGAGTGCAACTGGTGGACGAGAGCTACTTCTTCACTGAAGCACGCTGGCGCGAACATCGGCGCGGACTCGGTCTTCCGGAGGATCCTCTCCCATACCCTCCTTCTACCGACGACGAGACTGTCCCCTCCGAGCTCCTCGACCAACTGCCTACGGGTACTGTAGGCGCGGTAGCGTTGGATGTACGTGGATGCATTGCGTGCCTGACGTCCACCGGTGGGCGCACAAACAAGCTCGTGGGCCGTGTGGGTGACACACCCATTATGGGAGCTGGGTTCTGGGCGGAAGAATGGGCGCTCAAGGGCTGGGTACGGAGGGCCTGGAGGAAAGCCCGAGGGAAAGAGAAGAAGGCGGCGGTGGGAGTGAGTGGGACCGGCGATGGTGACGTGAGCGATTGCTAGATCTGTGCTTGTCGTGAACGAGTGTTGACAAACAGGCAGTACTTCATCAGGCTGGCAACTGCGTCAACGATCGGGAGGCGCATGAGGTACCTGCACGAATCACTCACCCAGGCATCCAAACACTGTGTCGAGGAGCTTCGCCGTGACGGAGGCGTCGGCGGCGTCATCGCTTTGGACAATGAGGGAAACGGTCAGTGTTGTCATGACGCTTGACCACCGTCTTCGAAGACGTGCTCACATCTGCAATAGTCGCCATGCCTCTGAACTGCTCGGGGATGTACAGAGGTGTCATTCGTCAAGATGGCGTGCCCAAGACTGCCATCTTCGACGACGACAAACTTGATTAGGCTTTGACCGCAGCACAAACCAAGACTGTCATGTCACCAGCTACTAGGCTGGTCGAATCAGGAACCGAGCTTTTATGAGTATGTGAAATTTGCTGGTCGTATGAATGCACCCTCGCCCTAGACACTGGCAAGCTCGAGAACGCTGGGATTGTTATCCCAAGCGGAGCTCACGGGGTTGTATTTGCGATTATTAGGATCAGAGGCCGATGGCCTCATCAAAAGTCCTTGATTAGGCAATAAGTGGCCTCAAGTGGCCTTTTGCCATCATGCACCGGCTAGTGGTTCATGTTGAGCGGATGCAGTCGTTTGAATTCACGCCCTTCGCACATAAGCCTTGCAACTGACTTCCTTGTAACCTCCGCTGACGTTGGTGCTTCCTTCGAAGTAGCTTCAATAAGTATCAATAGATAGTACTATCTGGAACGGTTGTGCAACACTACGACGGTGGAGAATAGATAAGGGGTATAGGTAGAACAACAGCGCCCTGATCGCGAATTGAGTTCCTCCCTCTTGGAATATGGAATAGAATAGATCCGTATAATGTATCCAAACACGGCTCAGTGCCTCAGTGGCCCTTGGCACGCTGATGTCGGAGCAAAACATCCTCGCGACCAAACCTGGAGGACATGGGCATCAGCATAGGAGTTAAGATCGAGAGGAGTAAACACCTACGAGGACAAGCATTTTCCACACTTATACGGCTCTGAGCGGACACTGTCCATCCTTGCGCAGTGCTTCACCGTGTTGTCATGCCTCTCGCGCGTTCGACGGTTGTTGTCCATGTCAACCTTGCATAGCGAGCAGTAGTACTACACGCGCTCCAGGTTAGATTCGGCTCGCATATTCATGACACTACAAGGAACGTACCCTTCCAGGTTTGATGTGGACGCTGTTTACAGGATTGAATGCATGCGTAGAGCCACTGGTCATCTCCTGGTTCCGTCCGCTGGACACAGAAGCAGTGTTTCTTGAAGATGGCGATGAGCTAGTCACGGTTTCGATGACGCGCTGTGCCACGTTGAGCGGAGGAGTGTAGAAGCTTTGGCTTGGAACCGTAGGGGTGTAGCCAGAAGCGGGATCTGTCGACGGCATCGGGTTGCTTGAAGTCGGCTGAGGCGGTTCGTCGGGATATAACAACTCCAGCTCGTCGTCACACAATTCAAAGTACATTTCCTTGTTGCCATAAAGAGTCAGTATAGAACAATGGGGGGTCAGACCAAGAGTTACCTGTTCATGGACGATATCGCCCAGTTGAAGCGGCTGAGCTTCTCTGAGCGAAGTGGTAGTATATTCATCGTGATAGTGCCTGTGTCCGGAGACGACAGGTTCGGAGGGGAACCGAGTCGCGAACGGAGGCGCCGCTCCTTGGGAGTGGGGATAGTATGAACCCACGTGACTGTCATACCCTGGAGGCGGGGGCACGCCGAGCACGTTCTGCACGGGTTGGGGGACCGGCGGGTAGTAATGATCTGTGTCAAGCCACCGAAGAATCTCCGTGAGTCGCTTGACACGATGAGCGATCACGCGGAAGCGTACCGGTAGCGCCATAAGTAAAGTGGCCGAAGCGGTTGTTCTGAGATGCCATAGTGCGGTTCTACGAAGGCGGCGGCGCCAGGGGCCAGGGGATATGTTTTTTGGATGCCGTACATGGTGTCAAACGCCTGTTTTATCCTGTGCATCCTCGGATGCAATTGCGAACTGCAGTGGCCGAATTGTGGACAGACTGCACAGTGGCCAAGGACCAAAGGATTTCAGAGCGATCATGGTTTGGCGAAAGTCTTTTGTTGGTCGGAACAAAGCGCTCGTGTGCGGAGCAGGCAGTGCTCTCGGACCGAATGCCGAGCCAAAGGTCAAAGTTACCAATATCCCAACATCTGGACAGAGGGGATCCAACACGAATTGCTATGAGAATGGCTCGATCTGAGCGTTCTACTCTGGTGGCCGGGCACCCCTGCTGTCATCGTGAACTTGTAGACGTCAGCCCAAGACCAAAACCATATATAGACTGCATGCGTACTATGTCATATGGGCTCTGTTTGCACAGCGCTATTCTCACTGATGTGCAGAGTTATCTAGATGTTTATACCACGAGCAATATGGATCCCACTTGACCAGCTGAATGACTGCAAACTGACCGGTAATCGAGCATATGAGGAACTCAGTGATTTAACTTATATTGATCTTATCAAGAGCTAAACGTCCTCCAAGAATGTGCAGCTTGGGAACACATGCAGGAACGCTAGGCTGCAGTTCGTTCAAGCCCGTGCGGCCACGTCTGATATTCCGAAGTGATCTGCACACAGTCATGTTAATCAAACACTTCGTAATTTCGCGTCCAACCAATCTAAATCCCGCAGTATAGCTCCATATCTTCGTACTTCGTACATGCTCACCTTGAAAATGTGGATCGAGACAGGCCTCGCGAGTCTCGAGTCTCGAGCGCGGCAATTAAGAGTAAACGCTGGCCAACGATTCCACGTGATCGATCGCGAGGATGTGTAACATCAGCGACTGTCACGCGCTGACGATGGAGTGAGCGCTATCTGCGACTTGCGCGGCGTGCTGAGAGGGCGTCCGCTCGCATCTGTAGCCTCGCAGCTTCCACTATCCATTCGCAAAGGCGTCACTGCAGTGATGGTGCATTTCATCTTATTTTCCGCTTCCAAAACAGAGACATTTTGGTGAAGCATACCCTCGTTGCTATGATTCAAACCCTGTGGGTCTGGCCTGTGGAATCGGATCGAATCTCTCAGTGCGTTGTGCTTCATCACCAAACAGGATCACGATGATTCGAAGAAATCTACACTGCGGCCTCATGGATGCTCTGTGTACTGCATACCCTAGCCTTCTATGCGGTGCTAGCTGTCATCATATCAGTGCCTCACCTCGTGAACTGCCATAAGTTCCGACCAGACACACTCAAAATTTGACACCTTCATGTCCACTACGCCACTGTGCTGGACGGTTGTATACCTCACGTGCATCCTTCAAGACGAGGCCCCACTATGGCAATAAGCAATGCGCCTACCACTCTAGGCGATATGTAGGACGAAGGGTCTGATTGGGTCGTTTGCATGCAATCTCCGCTACTCCGACGTGATGAAGAAGATCTCATCTCAACCTTCGTGCTGCGGCGATGATCGAGTGTGGATGGCAGTATCGCACATTGGACGGGTATGTATCTAAGATCGCTCCGAAGCAGTGAACAATCAGAGATGCGCGTTGCGGCGGGTTGCGAACCCGAACTAGCTGCCAGCAACTTGAATAAAGCACAGACACGTGGTGTTAAGGGATTCTGTGCGGTTGCGAACTGCGTTGCCGTTGCTACCGGAAACACCGACTGCTATTGCCTCGCTGCTTCCGCTTCCTAGGATGGCCAGTGCTCGATGTCCCACATATGACGAGAAACTGAAGCTCGTATATCGTATGTCCCTCGTCGGTCTTTTATAGCCGTAGCACGTGGAGCTCATGGAGCGAGATTGCGGAATGTGCGGGGTTTACAAACCACTCAATGCGAAACACGCCTGACGGGCTGCTTCCTCCTTCGCAACGGCTCGCCTGCGTGCCTGACACCTTCCGTACTGACACCCCCCAACTGTAGTATTGCTTAGACAAAACGTGCACCGATCGCAATAAGGTACGTACTATACAATCTTGCGTGCCAAGTAGGTCTGTGGGGCGGACCAGTCTGATTAATTTCCCAGATGACGGTGTCGCGCGCTCCGCGCTCCTGGAGGTAGTTATTCAGCTGCATACGCCAGTCTTTGGAGTTTCGCTGATTTCAGTATCTCGAAATTATTTCGTGAAACTTACGGCTGTGTTGAGATGTCATGTTTGTCGTAGTACTGGTGAATCCGTGTCCTGGCTCTCCACTTGTGAAACAATATGAGACGCTCAAGGAGAAGATCTGACGGCTTTATATTCGGGCGAGCGAAGACATGTCACGACACGGGGTACCTGTGCACCAAATACAGCTTCGATCGAACACGCGCAACATGGTGTATGTAAAATATCACCAATCCGCACAGGACGTATTGGCAGTAATGACCGGGTTCTCCGCTTCGAAGGAGATATCACACCCCAATAAGTCGCGAAGAGCACATGAGAGCCTATTAAAACCATATTTGCCGAAGGCTTTCACGGCCATACACATACAGGTCGATGGCTTACATGAGTTACATTAGCAGCGGAACTGAGATGCCACAGTCTGACGTATGGCTATCCATCCGCACCGTGCCGCTTGATGGACCTTTGTAACCCACTCGGAAGCGCAAACCCGCAAGACGTACGAAGCCAGAAATCGCTACTTCTGCACCAAACATTCATCTGTGATACTTGAACACCTCATAGGGGAGCCATCCACAGCAGCAAAACACTAGAGTTATGACGAACAGAAGTAATGTACACATGTGAACCTATCCAAAGGCCGTGGTGAGCGCATGTAGGACTAAATCGGAGACCTGTCCCAGACGAGCATCAACAGCAATCGCTTTTGCTGCGCTCACAGGATGAGCGTGTGGTAAAGATCTTGTATACAGCAACCGAAGCACCACGTTGTTCATGCACTGCAATTAACATGGCACCAGCGATTATGCCTCACATTCCATCACAGGTACTTATGGATACGTGCACTGGAGACTTCGTAGAATATCTTGATGGTGCTAAAAATGGGGCTCGAGGCGTCCGGTCACTTCTTGAGCATTTGAACTGCAGCCAACCCGCTTTCTGACAATTTCTGTTTCATCATCCAGCGATCAGTGACCAGTGTATGTAAAATGACAACACATTAAAAGAGAGCAGCTCAAGGAAACACCACAGGAGTAATAGTCCGTAAAATCATGTCAAGGAGTACGATGACTTGGTACCGAAGTCATCGACGTCCGGATAGCGGAGCAGGTAAGTCAGAATAAAGTGCGATGCATGCTCACGCTAATGAGTCATCTAGATTCAAGTCATCGGTACAGGCGATAGGCAGCCACTCGCCTGCAAGCAGTTGCCGAATGGCTCATTGAAAAATTCAGAAGTTGAGAAAAGGAAATTAACTAGAATATGTGTTGTGAAGTGCCAGATATGCCTGACGAGCAGCCTCCTCTTTCACTGCTCCCCGATGTTGTCCGCGGGCAGTGCCCATTTGGCAACCGCGCACTGGTGTCCGCTCATTAGAAATCAGAGACTGTAAGTACGGGCCTCCTCTTACCGTATAGAATTGCATGCCAAGTCAGCCTGTGAGCGGGACCAGTGGTCCAGACATCCCAACTCAGCGTGCTACGCTCTCCTCGTTCCTGTAGGTAGTTATTGAGTCGCATGCGCCAATCTTCAGCGAAGTGAATGTCAGAATGGGTGCATCCAAGTCGACGAGAAACTTACGGTCAGAAGACATTTGGTAGAATTTAGGAGCTTCGATCGTCGTTTACTCTTTCAATGAACTCCATGAGCTTTATACCGTCGCAGCGACGTAGACTTGCGCAGTATAGTAGGCGGCGTGTTTGTGTTTCACTGTGAGTTGATCGATTGGGCAACAACAGAGAAGTATCAGGATGTCAATGTCTTCATTCCCCCTGAAGGAGCGGTGTCCTTGCACATAGCTGCGGGATCTCATGAGGTGCAGATAATATATCACATACAGGCATATGCTCTCTGACTGCATCTGTTGGCTCCGGGACCACACCCTGTTGGGGGAATGAAAAGCCTAGAGTCATTCTGACCGCAGCAGTGAGTCATCCTATCCTCACTGAAATCAACACAGTGTCACGCGGACTACGGTCACCAATGACCATACGCAGACCATATGAGTGTCCGGGCGTGACAATTACTCAAAGTGCAGACATGTTTGGACAGCCTTGAGGTTATCTCACCATGGTCAGCGATGTTCGGGAGTGAGCGTTTCCTACAGTTTATGACCGAATGTGGTACCGTTGTACGAGGCTCGCAGGACTTGAACCCGCGACGAACGCAGTTGGACTAGGCATCAGCAAATTAAGCATTTTGCCTTTTTTGTAAGCTTTGCGTACTTGACAAGACTTGAAATGAGCGCTTATAGGGCGTCAATGGATCGCTGAGCGCTGTGAGTGACGACAAGCAGGGGGAGCAGGAACAAGCTGGCTCGCAAACCTACGGGAGCTTTAATTGCAACTTGATTTCCACTTGCGTGGATGCTTCCGGTACGTCATTTCGACGCTGCAGTTCAAATATATCGGTAAGACCTGGTAAAACATCCAAAATCACCGAAAAAGTTCACAAAAGCAGTAACGAGGGCGCCTGTGTGAACTACGGCGAGCTCGATGAGCATACCAAAGGAAGCCTGTGCATTTGCTGATGAAGGGAGATGCTGGTGAAGACCCATGTTGGATGGGACACAGAGATGTCAGGCGTCCATCCCTCGAGCAGAGCCATCATGTTTACAGTCGTTGTGAGACATATCGCCTAGTTGACCAGATCGTGGCAACTGGACAGTGCGGCTAGGTCAAATCATTGGCGGATGTTCATGCAAGCGCAACTATCATGAACACCTGGATACAACCATGATCCTCCCTAGAAAAGTAAACCGGTGTGAAGGTTTCCAAATATAGATCCGAGCTTGAGTAAGTGTGCGTACGCCTGCACCGCAGATCCAGTACATGATGCAAGACAATTTTTGAAGGGAGCAGGCGCTAGTGACCAGGCAGCGTTAACACCCGGCTAGGGTCCTTCTTCCCACGCCTTTCCCTGGTCCAGCAGTGCCAGCAGTAGCACCGCAGGCACCGTCTTGAATTTGACAAGCACCTGGCACGCAGGCAGCCATAAAGGACATCATCGCTGTCAGCCGGAATGTCATCATGACGGAGCCCGACACGTCTTTGCGACACATCCTCATGTAGACTCGCGTGGGCGTAGGGCCACAAGTGCCTGGCTGAAGTCCGGGACATCCTTAGTCACCACTCTACTTACTCTAGATCGGCTCTCTCTAGTTCTGCGACGTCTTGGTTGCCTAAACTATCTCGCATACCTCTCGCATCTTATTACGAGAACCTCATTATCTGCTGGTGCCTTGACCGGTCAACTGTTGCCACAGTGACGGAATTATGGATCACACTTTTCCCGCACCTCCGCCTATGTCGGAATATATCATCTCGACAGCGTCGAGCGTCATTTGATTCATTGATATCTCAGTTTATTCTCAAGGACTGAGTCTAATCAATGATCTATCAGAACATCGTCACCTATATCCATGTACCTTCCCGTGACGGTTACTGAAATCTTTTCTAGTGCTGCAGACTTCGAAGCTCTGAAAGATCTGCCAATCGTACGCAGCTCACTTGAGGGTGTCGCCACCACTGTTGCGCAGAATAAAGGGCTGTCCGCGCAGGGTTTGTCAGAATCTCGACCGTCAAGCCATCGGCCCGAGCAGCACTGCAAGACATACACATAAATCGAAACAGCCCAAGGACACGATCAGAGGTACAGCTATTCATTTGCGGACAGATATGACCATGCTCGCCACCGTAATAGAGAGATCCTCCACTAGCATAAGCTTATATGGCCAGTTTAGAACATAAAATGGGCCTCAAATAGGATTTGAATGGTGCAATGCCAGATAGGCCTGACGAGCCGCCTCCTCCTTCGCAGCCCCCCGTTGCCGTTCACGTGCCGCACCCATTTGGTAGCCTCGCACTGTGAAGCCTTTGTTAGGACTATGGACTGGAAGTACTGATTTGATTTTACCATATACAATTGCGTGCCAAGTCAAGTTGTGAGCACGACCACTCGTCCATATATTCCAAGCCAAGGCACTACGTTCACCGCGTTCTTGGAGATAATTGTTGAGTCGCATGCACCAGTCTTCAAGGGCACTTAAACGAGGACGACTGCCTGAAGTTTGAGGAGGCACATACGATCACGAGGCATCTCTAGTGACTTTGACCGCTTGCTTTCTTGTGGATTCGCAGTATAGGCTTGGGAGATTTGTATATGTGCTTGCGCGATATATGAGAGGACGTATCTGTCTTGATTGGCTATCGGGATGTTGGCCATATTTGTTCCAGTTTGAAAGGACGATGTATTCGCATGTGAGAATGTAGGAGGTGTTCGAGTTTTTTGTTCCGTTCTAAGACATTTCGTCCCGTTCCCACCAGGCGGTGAGCTTGATACCTGGAAGTGATGATAGAAGCACGGACATGAAGAGACTCTTCGAAATCATTTGAAAATGTCTGAAAGCATTATCATTCGCCCCAGGAGTGCGAGTCTTGAATACCACTTTTGAATGAACATGGGATTGTTGCAATGATCCGTGCTCGGCGCTACGATACAGGATGAATCCCATTGTATAAGGAGTGATCATAGAAACGGCAGAGACGACAGAGATCAAAGATTAACTAGGAGGAACATCATGGCGCAGGTCATGAAACATACTGTGCGGCCGACGACATCGTGGCAGCTGACTCCATCGCGGCAAAACCAAACCGCTGGTGTGACGCTCATGCAAAAGCGACGATCATAGACACTTCGATACAAATGTGATCTTCCTAAAGAACGATCGCCGTGATGGGCTGTATCCATACTGGTTTAGGATAGATATTCTGCACTCTGTGACGGCGGGATACAGGAGATAATGACTAGAACTTTTCAAACGACATATAGCTTCCGCGTGAGCACGTGAGTTCTTCCTGCCCACACTTTGTCTGTGGTTTCGTACTTTAAGCATTATCATTGTGTTATACCTACCGTCCCGCATGCACCCTGGACCCGCTTGTAGAATGCTACCTGGGCACCTGTGCGAGGTAAATGTCGGGTTGTCTTCTGTACTAGCCGCGTGTTGCATGCCAATTTCTCAGGACATGGCGCGCAATCCGGGCGAGGCGCCCTCAAGCTTCAAGAAAGGAAGGCAAGAGCAGAAGTCACTGACGTGACATTCTTCTGATAGCCTGACATTGTGACGTGTCGTTGTTTCCTTCGTTCTCTCGTGGTCTCGGGACTGTCTTGAGTATCTCTGATATGCGAATCGTTCTCCGTGTGGCTTCCATTCTAACATCTCGCCTGCACTGCACCGTCGTGACATCATCAAGAAACATGATGTCAGAACTATTTTGGCGCCTATCCCCTGTAATGGGGTATCAGAGCGGGAAAAGCGAGAAAATCCCAGTTCAGGGGGAGTAAGAACTTCCCAAATCTCCCTCTGACAGAGCCTTAACGACTAGGATAGGTAGAGTGATGATAGTAGAAATGGGAATTTGCTGATTGTTCGAGGCACTCGTGTTATCTTGATGGCTCGTTTGTCCGTATCCCTGGACTCTCACTTGCATACAGGACCCTGAAGCCTTTCCGAAGGCCTTTGGCACACACTCACTTTCATCCGGGCTTCCTCCGCGTTGCGAGGGTATGCCACGTCAATGTCGTTTCGTCTATGCTTCGAGAAGGTGTCATGCAAGTGACAAGAGTAGGTGCCACGCTTTCTAGACCACGTATGAAATGCGGCGGTCGCTCACGGGACTGATATGTCTATTCAGAGACATGGGGCAAGATCGACACATCTACAAAGCACATGCGACTCTGCGAGCATAGAAGAGGTAGAGATGTTATGTCAAGAAAGCTAAAAATATTCATGCCTTCGCAATACTACTCGGAGGACTAAGCCGCCTGCGTCTGGATCACCCAACTTTGACACGGTCCATCATAGCTTGTCTTCTGAGAGATAGGAATTCGATGTCATCCGTCGCTCTTGTCCAATTAGGTCATCATTGCTCACACATATCTTCACTCCCTTCATCGAGGCCGACACGTGTATGTGAAACATGTACTCAGCCGCCACCATCCTATTGCAAGCGCTGTGGTTGGACACTTTGTACAGTTGACAGCTGTTGCTCTAGGACATGTTATCGCACAACACGGGCATTTTCTCCGATGTCTGATATGATCTGTAGTGAGAATACATGTGATTTCGACTACCTGAACATAAATGATTGGTTAGTTCCAGCATCTTGGCGCAGGTTGTCGAGATTGGGGCACAAGGATGTCTGCTGGTGCCCAAGAGTTCGACCGCGACTTAGCCTTGCAATAACAACTCTAGTACAAATGATGATGCGCCTGGGTACGCGAGACAGCAAATGAGGTAGTGCTATACACGAATAAAACTTGTGCTCGAAATCTTTCTCTGCCCGTAGGTATATCGCCGATATAATGCATGTCTTCAGAAGATAAAGATATCAATATAATGTGTACTCTGTGGGAAAGGTGGGACTGAGCCCGGCACGATTAGCCATACATCTCAAATCATCAGCCGATCTTTTCGAACACCATGGGGCAGTCGCGATAGATTCTTGGCACAAGAATTTTAGATCATACGCAATCATTTTCACGGCACCCTGTTTCACTGCAGGTGCACCTTACTGGAGTATACTGTGAGCTATTATGATAGGATGAGAGGGGCTTTTCGTCATGACTGGAAGGGGACTTTCGACTACAACAAAGACAAGGCCTCATTGTAGTTGAGATTCACAATCGGATTATTAGTACACGGACATATAGGTAGTAGGCATACGTAATGGGAGCATAGAAATTGCTATTGTGGGTCGTAGATACGGGTCAAGATGTACTGTGACTGGTGAATTACTAAGACGGTTGTTTTCGACAAGAGATTATATCCGGTACCTGGTAGCATATCAACGCCTTGCATTGGTCAGGGTGTGATAGGCCTGCTGGGAGGCACTTTCCTGCGCAGCCCTCTTGCTGCTTCCGGTACCGTAGCCGCACTGGACGCCATTGACTCCAGAGCATGTATGTCAAAAGACGCGGGACCGAAAGATTCATCACTACTCACTGTAGACTGTCGCGTACCATACTTGCTGATGTTCAGGTCCGACTACCTGAAGATCCCAGGTCTCTCTGGCTCCCGTGGTTTGACAGAGGTTGTTCAGTTCCATCTTCCAGTCTAATAAAGCTATCAGTTATTCATAACTCGCAACATGGACATGATACGCGTACGCATACGTGACATGATTTGAGAGGGAGGAGAGAATAGACTGTGATGGAAGTGCGTTTGGCGGGACTGGTGCTGAGCGCACTTCAAGTGAGACGAGGAAGTTTTATACCAGAGGCCATGCAATGCGTAGTTGGTTTCGAATACAGATACTCCCCATCCCTCGTATGTGCTTCATCGGTGAGCGCGGCGCGGTATAGACAAAATTGGGGTAACAGGGTCTGCGCAACCAATTGTTCAGATAGGTGTTGGATTCAAATGTCAAGCGATTTGTCGGCTCCCAGGGTCCGCATATCAAGTGGAATGGCCACACACTCGTCATAGTGCCAGATCGCCCTTGAAGGATTGATTTAGAGACGGCGGACGCACGGAGTCAGGATCCGAGCTGCGCGATCTTCTGCTATGTGTGGTGATAAATATGGGGACATTGGATCAGCTTTCTTCGAAATACTGTATGATACTTGACCCAGCAACCAATCCGCAGAAGTTCGGCGGGCCCGCAGTAAGCGCCATCGCAGACTGGAAGTAGTCATGGTTCGCCCCCAAGTAGTTCCAATGGAAGTAAAGGAAGCAGGATTCACAACTTACGGAACTCTATGGCACATTCCTACGCATTTGATGCATACGGGAACTCTCGAAAGTTGTGTTCAAGATCCGGGACAGTATGTCGCAACTTCCGTTGGCACCGGACCCTGGGAGATAACATAAGTCCCGGAAACATACATCCGAATCTGACTCATCAATCAGCAGCAGAGGGTGAGGTCACCTATACGGTTATTGATGAGTGCCCAATTACGCTATTTGGGAGCTTTGATAAAGCCGCACAGCTTGGAATTAGAGAGCTATAAAATAGGCGCCCATCTGTCTATGTTCGCGCCCACAGCCGTGGATTGGCAAACAACTGAATTAGTTTGAGTCGCATACAAACATCGGTATACACTGACAGTAGTAATTGACTTGGACGCTCTTAGAGGCCAGCTGGACGTGGTTCGAGATCCAAATATACGGTCTTGAATTGTAAATGTGCAGCTTTCCCGCTGATGCTTCGACACAGGGCAACAGGGGGGCGGTCTCGGCTCAGGTCGTCGCGCAGCTGTGTATCAGAACTTCTTGTCCTGTCGGGACCTCAGTGCATGTATAACACTGAAGATATCAGAGTGTCTGTCTGATGGGGCTGACTCGAGTGGTCGCAGCCCAGAGCACGCGTTCACTATCTCTGATCATAGTTACGAATCCGCAGTTCTGTGCCGTAGCATAGGTCATCTATCGATGGGATCATGTCGCCGAGCACTACTACTTAGGCCTGGGCGGGCTACACTTAGCGTAGAATGCCGGTAGGTCGATGTGCAGTGGTCGACAGCCCGATCAGAGGGGTTACGCAAATAGAGACTTCGGTAGCTGCGATCAAGTCGAGGATCAGCACCGGTCCGAGGAGTAGTCGCTTGACTACATTTACTGGACATTGTAAAAAAAAAAAGAGCTGCTGCACGGCAAGTGATAGCAGTGTCAAGTTACCACAACGAACGCAGTTCGCTCGGTTTGTTTGTACGTGTTGGCATATCTGGCGTCACTTTGCATGGACATCCATGTCTTACGGGCCTGCGGCTGGTCCCGAATCGCATTCAATCTCGGATCTATCTCACTGATTGTTTCCCGTTAAGATTCTGCGTACTCTTGCGATGCCTTATTTGCCGCGCCGAATGAGACAATATGAAGCCTTTCTGAAGAACGATTTCTCCAAAGGACCTTTGAGTATGCCTAAATTTCACCCCTCCGAAATGATCGAAAATTTGGTATTCTTCGCAATCAACATGTTCGTACTTCATGACCAATTGTAACACGTCGATTCAAGATTGTCAGTGTACAAAACCAAGTTTACCAAGTTTGGAAATAGTAGTCACGAGTGGTTCATACCGGAACCCGGAACGTATCAAGTAAAGGGTCGAGGCGAGCAAGTATAGCAAAACTAGGATAGGTATAGACATTGGTGACGACAGGATAGAATGAATGCATGAAGACCGACATAGGTGCTTTCCGAGGCGCATCTACACTGTAAAATGGTATATCGGACAATGATATGTAAGGGTATATTAGCGACGCAAGCCGCGGAGGGCCTGCTGGGCCGCCGCCTCCTTTGCTGTGTCTTGGCTTCGGCCTGTCCCTGTACCATAAAGCGCCCCGCCTACTATGAAACATAGGTGATTTGAGACACTGGCTGCTGTTAGAACATAACAAATTGACTGACTGTAAACGGAAGCCTCCCAAGTTGTACTGTGCTGGGGACCACTCGGGTTCATGATATACTGTGCGTGACCGCCACAGTTCTGAAGGAAGTTATTCAGTTCCATCCGCCAGTCTGACAGAGTCTCGGATTAGCCCATAGAGCATACAAAGTATGCAACGACGTACGTGAGTGTCCGGACATGTTTCCTAAGGCAAGTCAATAGCGGCGGTTAGGAAAGAGGGACAAAGGACTAGGAGACGTTTGCGTTGCTGGATACCCAGTTGAGGGCGTGCTTAAATACATACTTACGCGCTTCGTTTTTGTCACCGAATGCGCTGTGTCCGCGCATGTCGACAATGAGAATGGAAGGGCTATTAGGTGGTATGTGGTCGAGAGAACTTGGAGGCTTTACTGATGCGGTAAGTACTAGGTTCGGTACCCAGATCGTTATTTGTGGCGGATGGGTCAATGTACCATCAGCATGGACGCACTATCTCCATGGCTCCGAATACACGCCAAACTAGGGTCCAATAAACATCTCTGCATTCGAGGACTTGTCCACGAAGGCGGTGATGAAGCTTGAGATACTTGCATCCCACTTACAGCTTGTCTTGCTGGGATGGTGATCATCGGAAAGCGTCAGAAGGAGTTAATTGATACTTCCCATGTACTCACATATGATACAAGGAACCGAAGTGGTGAGACGTTGGCCTGAACCGAGCACACACATGTCGGGCGCTCTGTGGCACGACGTCAAGAGGTCCACGTATCGTCACAGGGAAGCCGCACCGCCCTGGTGCCGTCCCATATGGAGGAAATTACAGCGGTGCTCGGTTGTTAACGTTATGACTTCCAGTCTCTGTAGTACGTCGATCGAAAGTGCAACTATTCGAGAGCGGTTGGAAGGTCCAGACCTACACTCTTGCAACCACCGGTGGTGCCGGAGCCTGAGTCAACATGAGTGACGTGACATCAGTCCTACCACTAGTCATCGCCGGTAGCCAAAGAGAGAGCCGTATCGACCATTGCTATCCCACTAGGCCGGCGCATGATGTCTCCGCAAGTACTGAGTATTGATGTAGCTGTGCAGCGGGCAAAAGAGACTTTGCACCTGGGACGCCCAGCCGTTGAGCTGTCGCTTGCCCGTTCTGGACTACAGACAACTGGACCCTGTCGAGTCATTGGTGCCGGGCAGCACGGAGATGTTGTTAAATTTCGTCAGCCAAGTGAAGGAACTCCTCGCGCACAGTGATGGGATGTTCCAGATTGGGAACAATGTGTAAGTGAATAACCAAATACACTACTCACGTACCAGTAAGTGCACAAAATCCAGGTGGTTCGGCGAGGCCCTAACATACAGCTGTGCTCACGTCTAACTCCGGTGTGCAAGGACTCGAATGCGATGACGTCGGTGAAGCGCCCAAGGTACACGGAGGTCAAGTTTTGCGTTGAACTCGGGACTTGTCAGATCGACTCAGATAGGTAGATGCTAGTCTCAATTCTTTCCTCGAACAGGCTTTCCATGTGGATTTCCAATGCCACCACTAGCGTCCACTGCCTGATGCAGCTCATTCGCAACGGTGGTTACAACGACTGCCGCATCTCGCAGTCTGCCGACGACACAGCTACGTCAATAGTCAGGATCATGGAGTAGAAGAGGAAAACTTTGAATCAGAGAACTCACGGATACAGCGGCGCTCAGATTGGCCACGGAAGACAGGACGACGTGAACCTTGCATGGAAGGCGGCGACATGATAGGGCCAAACTTTGATCGAGATCCTGATGTCTCCTTTTTCAAACGCTGAAGCGACCTGCAGTGGCTATGGCCCATATCACTGTCGTATGGGGATGGAAGACATCAGTTCCATAATATTACAGAAAACAGAGATCGAAGATACATCAGACGAGCTGCGAAATGGAATCTACGAAAGTGTCGCGCTCCTCACAGCTGCCTTTAGTCTGCGCCTCAGCCTTGATTGGTCGCTATCGTCATCTTCATGCGACCCGTCACTCTTGATCGAGGCCTTTTCGTCCAAGGACGGCGCACGACCATGACGAGAGTCCGCAGTAGTCGCCTGATCTTCAACGTCATCTCGCTGGATCCCCGTTTCTCCTGGCTCGGCAGCTTCCACAGTCTCCGTGAGGATCGCAACGCGCGTCCAGCGTCTGTACCGAGTATACTAGGGAGCACACGATCCGTCAGTGACGGACGTGGTTTTCGAGAAAACTTGTACCACTAACCTTGCCCATCCCACCCTTGCTACTTCCACCCTCCCACTTGTTATCTGCGTAGATCCATCCGTCAGGGTCCGTATACGGCTCCTGGCCGTCATCCTCGCTCTCCCCGGACGCATAGCCCTCCTTCTCCTTCTCCTTATCTCCCGCAGCGCGGAGCTCCAGTTCCTCTTTGTGCCTCTCGGGACTCCTGCTCGTCTTGCCTGCCGCAGCCGCACGTAAGATGCGAGAGGCACTTACCCCGCCCGCCGCGTCTTCGCGGGGGAGCGGCCGCTCAACGCGGGTGCGCACGCTCCCCTCACGGTGCACGACGACACGCCACTCTGGTTCAGCCCACTGCCAGCGTGCGACGCGGCGCAGACGCTGCCCCTTGTCGTCGAGCACGTAGACGGTCGTAGGGGCGGGCAGTGAGAATATGCTAGGGGGTGCCGTAGGGTGCTGGGTAAAGGAGCACCATGAGGGTCGTTCGCCGGGCAGGAGGGCGGCTGTCCAGTCGAGCCCCATCCACCAGCGCTGGTTCTCGTACACGGTGAAGAGGAAGCGCAGGGTTGCCGTAGGCGTGGATGCATCGGCGGAGACAGAGGTGGCGGAGAGTGGCGATATCGCCGGAGCAGGAAGTGGCTCGCCCGACAAGATCGACCATGCGCGATAAACTGTCCAGCGCATGAAGGCGCTTCGCCACAGGGCATGCCGTAGCAGGGCGGCCCAACGAGCGCGCCATGTGAGGAGGATGGTGCCTACGAGTGCAGCAAGCACGCGAAGACGGACAAGATATGTAAGGATTAGATACGGGATGTATAAAATAGCGGATATCCGTAGTAGCTGTGTCAGGGATACGGAGGACACGAGGGTGCCAAAATGCGCAAGTGGATTGGAGACAGGTATCAGTGCGTAGATTGCGCTGAGATCGGAGATGGCCCGTTGAAGAGTGTCCTCGGTGACCAAGGGTGGTGCGGTATTAGGTTTTGTCCGATATCGTGCTACAAGCAATACAACAAGGATAGCGACAGGGAGTATGTATCTGCATTCTGGTGAGTCGTCCCTGTGGTTGGTAGAGCACACGACCTGAGATGCTCACCTGAAACCGAACTCTGCTAATAGGCATACAGACCATAGCAATCCAAGCGCAAGCCAGCTATCCTCCCAGGAAGACCGCCAGCTAACGACTTGTGCCCAATGCCGCAGTTGAGCGATATATGGCGCAAGACCGACAAGCGCGGTAGTAAGTGGCGACGGAAGTGTGTTCAAAAACTCGACCAGCGTTGGCGGCGGGGCATTCTCAGCGGCCTTGAACATAGTTTATGGATCGTCTGGGTCGTTCAACAACGTGCGTAAGTCATTGGGGAACGGCAGATCCCAACAGCGGAGACAGGGACGTGGACGGAAGGGAAGAGCTGACAAGCGCTGGCTGCGCGTCTGCGCGCGCGCGTCGTCGGTCGCGTCTTGCTCGTCATTGGCAACAGCGACCAGCATATCAGCCTCATCGTCCTCGATCCTATGCTCTGTTAGCACCAATTATTCACAACGATATCTCAGCTAACTTCAAGACCAACCGAAACCGAATGTCCTCGCGAATCGGCGTTATTCAGGAGCACACTCGAATTCTGCGCCAACTCTCGCTGCTCAGTTATGCCCTAACTGCTCTGCTCGCTTACCTCGCGTCCTACTTACCATTATTTGATTCTTCGCCTCGCACAATAATCAACGGAGCATCAAGAAGTTGGACCAGTACGTTCGCATACCCACTTCTTCGCTGGGATGTGTTCCACTACGGGCACACTGCGCAGTATGGCTACGTATACGAACACCAGTGGGCATTTTTCCCTGGTCCATCGCTCGTCATGCGAGGCACATCGGAATTCCTCCATTTTCTTGGCGTTATCTCCCAGAGGTCGACATGGGAAACAGTGCTGGTTGGCGGTGCAGTCATCGCTAGCCTCTGCGACACTTCCACAACCCTCTACCATTTGAGCTTGCACCACCTACGCTCTCCATCCTTGGCCTTCCTCGCCACTCTATTGTCACTTCTCCCAAGCAGTCCCGCAACTCTACGGCTTGTGCCGTACAGCGAACCATACTTCACTATGCTTTCGTATAGAGGTGCGTGGGCCCCCTACGATCGAACCGAAACAACATCCAGGAATCACGGACAGGCATGCTATACTGCGCCCGCAGACAATGGCTAGCAGCAGTATGTGCCTTCGCTCTCGCAGGCGCATTTCGCTCCAACGGCGTCATGCTAGCAGGTTTCGTCCTCTGGGGCATTGTCGTGGAACCGTCACTTCATAAGCAAGTGCGTCAGCCATTACGCTTTCACACAATTGTGCTCACTCAAGACACAGCAAATATCACCGGGAAAAGTGATCCATGCGCTCGCATTGACGCTCATTGCGACGTTCCCGTTCATTTATCACCAATACCGCGCCTACATTGCTTTCTGCACAGACGTCACCTCTGCAGCCCCGTGGTGTGAATCGTTTCCACCATCTATCTACACCTATGTTCAGGCACGTTACTGGGGGGTCGGCTTTCTCCGCTACTGGACCCTCCCACAGCTCCCAAATTTTCTCCTCGCAGCGCCCGTCCTGGCAGTGCTGCTATGGTCGACCACGTACTACGTACTTCACGCCCTCAACCCACGGCTCCGGGCTGTACTGTCGGGCAAGGACTTTGGCGCTTCGGCCGCCGACCCTTCGCCGTTCCTAGGATCATCCCTTGCACCGCATGCACTGCACGCACTGATCTTCACCTTACTCCTTCTACTCAACTCCCACACGCAGATTGTACTGCGCCTCGCTGCTTCCATGCCATTCACATATTGGACAGCTGCACGGCTAGTCATGGAATCTCCTCGCTGGGGTCGGTGGTGGGTAGCGTGGAGTGTCGTATGGGGCGCAATATCAGTGATATTGTGGGCAGTGTTCCTGCCGCCAGCCTAGGAGATCAAACGACGGCTGCACTGTTAAAGAACGACCCTTTGACATTTGAATAATTAAGTTCCGGGATGGCGATCCACCTTGTACTAGCGTGTGGGCTACAATGATAAGCTAGGAGAGACCAGGACAGTGTGCTAACGAGAACAACGAACAACCCGAGAACGACGAAAGCAAGAAATGAAATACACCGTTGTACAATCACTCACAAAACCAGGAACCCATATACAATCATACTCAGGCCTTGATCACCGGCATGGGCGTCTCTGCCTCATCGCTGAGCTCCCCCTCTTCCTTCTCTTCCTTTTGCGGTGGAAGTTCCTGGACGACGGGGGAGGGCTTGGCCTCGGCCATTACAACGTCATCGTTCGGCGCCTTAGGCATCTCAACCTCTTCGATGGGCGCAGGAACAGATACAGGATCAGACGCAGGAGCAGGCGTAGGAGCAAGCATAGGAGCAGACGCAGGGGTAGATGCGGTAGCCACCGCGGGCGCAGGGGTAGGCGCAGCCGGGGGGACAAGCTCGCCGTCTGTGTGCTCGACTCCGTTTGTGGCGTTTGTGGGCACAGGCGCCGCCTCCTCGTCTGCCTCTTCTTCTTCTTTCTTCTCAGGGGTGATGTCTTGCCCGCGCGGCTCCGCCTTGCGTGTCCGCGACGGCCTCTTCGGGGCGCTATGTCCATTGCCGTTGGTAGTGCCGTTGGCTGTGATGGATCCAGAGGCGGACGAATTGGTCTCACTAGCGTCGGATGGCCTGCGTCTGTTTGCGGCAGCGCGGGCTCTCCGCGGGCGAGTACTGCGTCTTGGCTCTGTCTCAACCCCGGGCTGCTCCTCCGCCTGTGCCTCCTCCGGCACCACGCTGTCCAGCGCCTGGGTCGGCGAGAGGGTAGTCCCGACATCCGCTTTGACGTCTGTGTCTGCGCCCGCAGACACCACCATCGCGCTCGCGAGTGGGGACGCTACGGGCGGCGTCGTCGCACCGGCAACGCCCCGCGGGTTGCGCGTCCGCTTCGGCGGGGGCGCCGGATACCCACTGTCCACGTCGTCTGGCTCCCTGCGCTTGCGTTTCGCTGCGCTTGTTCCCCCTGCACGTCTCTTGCGTGGGCTGCTGGGGCGGTCCCGCGTCGCCTCACGGTCGGCGGCCCGGCCGTTCGTGCCGCTCGAGCCGGGGCGCTCATCGTCCCCGCCCATGTCGCGGTCACGATCGCGCACTTTGGCGGCAGGGCGGCGGGCACGGGACGACGAGCGCCGGGTGGTGTCGCCCTCATGAACGGGCTCGTTGTCGTCGACGGTGAGTCGGCTGGGCAGTCCGAAGATGCCGGGATCTAGCTCGGGAAGGGAAAGCGCTAGGTTGCCTTGCGGGTGGTATAGAGGCAGGGAAGGCTTGATAGTGTGCTTCGGACGCGTCTCGGCGATTGCGTGGGCATTCTTCGCACTTTCAAGGTCGCTGGCAATGGTGGATGGTGCCCTCGGGGTTGCCGCTGTGCTAGCAGGACGCGTTATAACTGCGCGTAATTAAATGTCACGTGAGAGCCGTCAAACTGGTGGCGTGTGGCTCACAGAGGTGTTCGCTCGCGGCTAGCGCGGCGGGTGACTTGTACGTGTACACGGGCTTGCGACGAATGGTTGATGTAGGAATGGCGATAATGGGGGTGATAGCAGTACTCAGGCGTGATGAGATCGGTTTGCTCTGGGCGGGTGCGGCGTCCGAGGCAGGTACGCTGATAGGGTACCGAGACCCCACCACTGTTGTGGTGAATGGATCCACGTCAACCTCCATAGCGGCCATGGCGATCATGTAACTTCTTGTGCAGCGTATTACAGTCAGCTGATATGAGATAGAAAGGGCAAGACCTACTAGCTTTGTATCCACAGAGACTAACACCAGTTCTGCGTAGGAATGTACAACCCGCAGCTATGCCTCTGCAGCTTTACTTCCGAATGCAGCAGTTCTATGTGCCTTCTTCAGGCTATCTATTCCGACTCCGGCCAATGCTATCACGCTGGGACAGGCAATGAACACCTGGGATAGTATGATCTGTAAGAGCACAGCTAGCATGGGAGTGAATAGAGCATCCCGTTACCAACGGACCTTCGTGACTTGCCTCAAATGAGTTTTCCGGCCTATTCCCAGAAGGATAGTCTGGATAACGGGAGACGGGTGAGAAAAGGAGATGGACTGTGCGGATGAGTTCGCAACGGCAGGGCATGTCGCAGGTCGCATCCACGGGTGTAATGACCTGCATTGTAGCCACGTGCTTATCTTATCTCAGCGCGCCTAGATGCATGCAGAAAATCGATCATCATCATCACCGCGGGCCGTTGCTATGATCTTCTGGCCATCTCTTTCTGCGACCATGACTATGCTCTCTTTGCTGGACAGTGACTGAAGTCGTCAATGGCCCAACATGCTTTGAAAATGTGTGCTCAAGTCAACAAAACTATGACTTGTGAAACTGATTGCGGCGGACTGGCGCACTGGAGTGGAAGAGTCATCTACAGTGATAGCTGTGCGGCCCCGCCATGCAGAGCCCTCGTGAGTGACAACGATAAATTGATTCCTCGATTCCCATACGACTCCTCTCTGACTTGTCTCAGCCTGAAACACTTCTCGTGCTGAACATACTATAATTGGGAGGCAATGGGTACCCTGTTATCTTACTCACCCACCGTCATCCTAATGCAAGAACCGGCCGTATCGACTGTTTCTCGGTGACAAAGACCCGGCACAATTGAGACCGAAATTTCAACCACATATTGCCTTCAGAATGCGCAAAGACATTGGACAGAGGATGACCTCTCAACGGCGATTGTCACCGTTAGCAGTGACCCACCGGTGTCCTAGGAATCGAAGTACGGGAGCGGCTGAAAGAAGGTGTCAACTCGTTGCAATGAGTGGGAAATCCCGACGTCCAAGTCTCCAACACGGTATTGTCTCTTAGACCCTTGTTGTATTTTCCTGTGCATTCTAGCGAGCAGTAACAACAGCTGCTGTGTCAAGTTCTCATGGCAGATCCAGACCCCTCTTCACCTCCCGTTCCCGGCTCAGGAAGGAAAGATAGAAGCATACGTGTCCTACAAGCAGCCGATGTCTCCGGAATTTGATGCTTGCCTGAAGCAGCTGGTTTTCGCCTTCCAACCCTTAGAACACCCATGCTAGGCGAACTTGACCGACGCGGATGACACAGTCACAACATTATACCACTCCCGGAGCCCAATGCCGGCGGGATGGTGGCTAATGTTGCGGATCTGTCATCGGGCGCCCGGAGCGCCCAATAGCGGCTTTGCCCGTGTGTGCGCAGATTGGTGTCGAGTGAGTCACGGAGGGCGTATACTCGGTTCGGCTTCTGCGCACGTCTTCGTGACTCATGCGGATCCCTAGCAACGCGTCCCTGAAGACGCGTCATACATTCTGTCCTCGATGTATCGGTGCGCAGGATCCGGAGATAACGAAGGAGGGGCGGCGCAGCGACTGCGCTCCCTAGAGCGCCAGCCTAGTATGCCTAAAGTGGTCCACCGACGCATGCAACACGTTGTTTAAGCCTACCCACAGACATTCCAAGCCAATTCCGCTGCACAATATTCGCGCCCACTGTGCTGCGTACTAATGAAACACGACAGCCGATTTGGCGAATTGATGTATTGCTGCGTTCTCGTCTATGGTGTACCAGCACCCGGGACCGCCCACCTCGAGAGTCCATCCAAGGTAGCTGTGCACTCAGTGACTCATTACAATATCAGCTATGGATATATGTGCGCGAAAGACGCGCTCCCGCATCCTTTAAAAGTGCTTTGTGAAAGGGCTCCCCACGTTCATTATCACTCTACACGAACTTCCTCCGACGCCATCTCTAGAGACATGACCGAGTCCGACCGTAAGTCATCGGTTGTACATTGCACATCGCGCCAATGTAACACAAAACTGTTACAGACTGGCGTATGCAACTCAACAACTACCTCCAGGGTGCCGGTTCTGCACATCTGCTAAGCTGGGACGTCCGCATGAGTGGCCCCCACCATCGACCTACATGGCATGCAACCGTTTACTGTGCGTACATGTGTCCTGTGTTATTCCTCTTTGCGAGTAATGACTCGCTCTCCACAGTCCGGGGTATACAGTACGGCAGCTGCAGCGGCCCAAATCAAGGGGCTGTGAGAGAAGAAGCGGCTCGACAAGCCCTAACTGCTCTATGGGCACAGCGCGGTTATTGATATTCTCAGGTATGATTCACCTATGATTGTCTTGCACCGCCTGGTTGCTTATGATACTGCACAGCTCCATCACTCGATCATAAGCCACGTATATATATACTGATTGCTTTGACACACGTATTCCGACGCTTTCCTGCACCTGTGTATCTCTTGGCCGTCCTATGCTCCTCTCGCTGATACCATCTGATGCTTTGTATGGACGCTGTTGATTTTACTGTATTGCTTAACTATTGAATCGGACATTGCTCTACATTATGTTCTATGTAGCTGAAATCTATCTTGACTTAAAATGTGACCAGTCGTGTATCAGATTTGATCGGCATTGCATCGATCGGTGACCCGCGACGCTTCATCTTGAGGCGCCGTATCCTCCTCGCGGCCCCGGGAAGACATTCACATACTGCCAGCTAAGGCCGCTTTCGGTTTTTGGGTACTCTGTGGCAGTGCGCAAAGCCCATATGTCTGGTAGATCCTTTTTGTGACTATTTACATTCGCACACGCCACATGAGCAAGACACAAGTCAAAGCGATCGATTATTTCGAGCGTGCTATTACCAACTTTTTCGATCGGCCTGGTCAGACCTGCATCTCAGGCCGAGTTTGCGACGTGCCTGTTTCATGTCCCACTGATATACCATCGGGAGGATGGCAGAGCGTACGCCTGATATTTCGACACGACGAGAAAGTTATTCTGCACTTATTCCGCATATGTCTTTTATGGAGTGATTGGACTAGGCTAAGGCTATAATGTGTATGTGAGAATACAGGGACGTGCTAGGCCATTCAAGACAGCGGGACGTGGCACGATTTGGGGGGAAGCTTCGACTGCCGTGAGTCGCCTGGCGCTTGCGCTCGATACCAACGGGACACGTCATTGGACTTGCAAGACGCCGGGGATTTGAGTTAACCATGTTGTCCACATGGACCATGACCGTGGGCGGCGTTGATGCACAGCGTTCTGTCATGTTTAGCCTTCAGGCTGACGGGAATTTAAAATAAACGCCAAAACGCAGTCCTATAGAGCGCGTTAGCGGCTGCAGTTGGACCAAATAGTAGAGGCACCGGTCAAATATGTTGGGAGAGCATGATGACACCAGCCTGCTGCGCTCAGGGCCAATTGCTACGCTTACGTTGCTTGAGGATAGAACCTCCGGTGCCTCATGATCGCAGTCCTGAGACGAGAGCTTCTCAGTGTGGATCGTGCTTCACACATTGGAGGTGAGTCGCAGCCGAGAGCTGAGACCTGTAGATCACCTACGTAGACTTCAGAGCCGGGCTGGGCGCAGCTACTCTACTATTGCCGTGTGCGAAAGACGTGGGGCGGCGTGCGTATATGCAGACTCCGTCTTTTTTGTCCAACAGTCGATCTGCTCTTGCGATTGTAGCAACACACATAGCAATGCACCTTAACCCCCGTTCCGGCATAGGATCCAATGGACGGAGGCGCCCTGAGTTGCTTGAAGACGGAAACTGCTGCATCGGGGATGCACAGAAGCCGATAGCCTTTGATCGTAACACGCACAAACAAAAGAGTCGCTTTCTGGCGGCTCATTTTCCCTCTTCATCTGAGGCACGCCCTGTCGCGCCATGCAATTTATAGCACACTAATGTTCCGGAACGGATTCTTTGATGAATTTCCATTACCATACATATACTGTTTGAATCTACTCCGTATTTCTACCGGATGTTGATCCTCTCACACTGGTTCTCACACTGGTACCTACGGAGAACTGGATCCGGGAATGCCATCGTGCACAGCTCTACGGCAAGTCCGGAATCAGTGTCACCTTGTCCTCTCCTGATGCTGCCCCGCCAATAGAGCTGCTGGCCGACTGTATTCGGCATGACTCGTACGATGGGCTCTGCCTGCGTAGAGACCGGTCTGCTATGTCTGAAAGGCATTACTGTGTACCGCAAATAGTGCGCTTCTTCGCTCTTAAGCAGTCCACGGTCATCTACTAGGCATGCGCGTCAACCCAATCTGGTATCGTGCGGCCACTCTTTTCCCGGTCCCTTTCGGAATCCAGGAGCTCCTGCAGTCAAGCCGCGGCTTTGCTGTGTTTCCGGTCTCTGTGTCTCGCTATGTTCTGCGAGTCATCTGGTATTGACCTCTACTATCTGTAGCGACCGGTGATTCACTTCAAGATAGAACCTTGATCACTGTGTCACATTTGTGGAACTGAGACACTCTAACGCAGTATGAATATCATAATCGTCGCAAGCTTCCACTGGACTGCAGTACTGATAGGCTGAAACAGCACTCAAAACTCCAGGTAAACTCCAAATTGACGATTTCACCTAGCTGAGAATCGCTGTTGGACAAATACATTGACCGCTGTTCTGCAACGTAAAGATGCGTGGCAGCTTCATGCGCGTCAGTTCAGAGGATGGGCCATCTCTCGGAGACAGGTCACAACACTGACGATGAGATCACTTTGCGCGTCCGGTGAGTACCATGTTTCCGAGCCGAGAGCCAGTGAAGTGCGGATCCAGGGAGCACGAGCACACATGCACCCTTGCTTGCTCTTCAGAGTATAAAATGTGCATTGGTCGCATACCGTATGGCAACTACCCCCCTCTCTCAAAATGAGCGACACGAGGAGCATTCCCGCCAACCGTGAGCGAGGCATGCTCTTGTCGAGGACTTCACTGAACCACTCGGCAGATTACCGCATGGCATTGAACAATTACCTCCAGGAACGAGGAGAACGTCGCACCATGAACTGGGACGTCTACAAGACCGGACCAGATCATATGTTAACTTGGCATGCGAGCGTGTACAGTGAGTGAGATTCCTGCGATACGTCGAATTAACCTCTTACTGGCCTGCGATAGTTGGTGGTTGCCTATGCGGAAGATTCTCTGCTAGAACGCGGGCAGCCGCAATGGAAGGAGCAGCACGCCAGGCGTTGTCGGCGGTGCAGAGCCATTGATGATTCGACATCCATTGTCTCACGCATACCAGTCGACGAAATCTTCTCGTAGCACCCTTGAAATGATCCTTTACTCCATCGATGTGCCTGTCTTTCAGGTATTTTTGAAAGAATATTTCGTATCTTGTCTCTGATCTTGATGGTGCAACAAGCGGAGGACATTGGCTCCTCATCAGCGGCCTGCCCTCGAAACGAAGCACCCCGGCCTAGTGAGGTGACCTTTTCTCCGTGTCACGCGAAGCAGATTTCGAGGCATAGTCGCGTACAATTTGACACGTCTCGCGAGTTATGTGCAGTTCAGTGAAAAATCTCGTCAGCATCCGTAATCGAAGTGATCTGCTTCTGAGCGCACTTACAATACAGCAATGAAGAGCGCGTTTAAACATGTATGTATCGTCAGAATATGTGGATCTAATCAACGCGACAGCGGTGATCATCATGCATCAGGAGTGTCTGGCACCACAACAACCATGGAGCACGTTCCGCAGCGTGGAGAATATTTCCGTATTCAACCGGGGACGGTTGTCGGACGCACTATGATGAGCATTTTTGTCCACGTATCCTCAAAAAGACTAGATTTTCGTTGTGTTTGCGGTGCCGCGGAGGTCCCAACGCTACCTCTCTTCTCAATAGCTGCCCATACCTCATTCCCAGTATTGGCATGCACATGACACACGGGTATCTCGCGCCCACAGAGTGACAATCCGCACGAGTTGCCATGTCGGACCTGCCAGTGTCACGGGAGTAGTAATTGAGTGTTCTTGTCATCTTTCTGCCGTGGCTTCCAGAGCTCAGCGGCACCACAAGATTGTCTTATGATCTGAGCGCTGAGCGACTAACGTGAGCAGCGACCATCAGACAAAACGTTGTATATTTGTATCGTTCCATCATGACCGACGACAGATCCTGACCGTGCTTGACGTCGTCTTGTGTTGCTGTCTTTGAGTGGTGAGAAGCAATAGCCCGTGACGACCCCCCTATTGTTGTGGCAGTTGATCGCTTTGACTCGGGGAAAATCGTAATGGTACAGTGTGCGGGCCGCCTCGGCTTGTGTCATAAAGTCACCCTACGGCATATTGCTGCTATCACCTTCATCGGCGTCGTTCCTGCGACCAATCACATGGCTCAGGTACATCTCCACAATGAAGGGATGACAGGCAGAAGAACCCGTACATCAGCAGGGAAAGCAAGAGGCGCGGACGCCAACTAATACCGTATGGAGGTGATCGAAGTGGCCTGAAATGTCAAAAAATAGATAGCAACAACTGGTTTCGATCCAGTGACCTCGGGGTTTCAATTGATCGATCGATCGATCGCCGATCGATCAGATGCATATGAGCCCCGCGCGCTACCCCTGCGCCATGTTGCTATGCTTTATTGTGTCCTTTACGTATCCTAGTTCCACAGTGCCTCAGTTCCACTGAAGCCACCAGGCCATGCGCACAGCGACTCGCCTACCGCAAGGCCCGAGACGACCTTTTTTTTTGCGCAAACACAGGCCCGTGGGCTTGAGGATGATGAAAATCTTCACTGAATCAGAGGGCCTATAATCAGCTCTGCGTTCGGATTGGTACAGGGTTGTTTGGTTTCGAACCATGACTCACAGGGAACGATGGTGGTGGGTCAAAAATACAAGCTGTGCCCCTTGATGGCGGACATCCAGCGAGACACTGCCACGACGAGACTGTTGATCAGCTTGAGCGTTTTCAACTCGTCAAATTGCTGAATCAACAGATCGCTCTTCCTGACATCTTTCTCACCAAATTATTGGCAGCGTTACTCGTTTGGCGAATATCCTTAGTCTTGTCGTGTTCAGGTTGAACCTGAACGACCTGAATCAGCTGCCGGCCCCTCGGTATGTCAGCGGTTCCTACGGTCAGGCGTTTTTCAAATTGTTCAACCAAATCAGAAGCATACCTTCATCACTTAAGTATACTAGTACTGCATCGTAGTACCCACTAATACCCACGCAAGAACGTAGATGCTGAGAGGTCTACAAGACTTGTTCTCTGAGTCTGATTATCCCTTGGTAAGATCAAAGTGCATAAATACCATACAGTTGGTATAATGCTATTTGGGCAACGCAAGTCGTATCAATGGTGTGTCTGAAATGCGCAGATTTACGGAGCTACCATGAGAGCAGTGTTTCACTTGCTTGATAACCTGACGAAGGCACAATCTCGGGATTCTTAGTGAGAGTAATAGTATGCAAAACCGGATCATTCATTCGTCATGTCAGCAGTCGTTGAGAGACATAAGTAACAGCTCGAGTACTCCAAGAATATGCCTATACATCGGGCTCACTGGCAAAGGTGGCACGCCCGTCGTTCGGTATTGACTACACGGTTCCGTGTCCTTCGACGAATTTCTCCGCAGCTAGTCTATCCGTGAATCAAATGTAGACCATCAATGCGCCACGTTTCGTCCACGAAAAAGTGCGTACCGTAGCCAGCTCAGACCAGATTGCCGGGTCAGGCGTCCCAGTCTACAGGCCACACACGCCACAGCGGCATGAGAGCGGTGCCAGCGCAGTGCGTGATTCATATGCAAATTTGTCCTGGGCCGATAATTTGAGTTCAGGAAAGACATACAGATTGGGATAGCAGGTGCTCAGTTTCTCCTGGCGCACGGCTGCGTGTTAATATCGGCGAGGCGCTCTAGAGTGCGAATGTTTGATCAATGTTTGATCCTTCAAACTTCAAGCTTCATGGTTGCGCTTGCACGTGCCAGTACTACACGATCGGCGCCAGCCACAGACGCGACGCGACGCGTGGCAGGCTGTCACGACCCTCAGGAGACGCCCGGCCTCCTCGCATGACCATCGACCGATCGAGCAATCACACCGGCGACTCGTTCGGACCGGGTTCACCACCATCGACCCTGTCCTTCCCCAACCATCGCCTTCTCGCACTTTGAAGCGAACCTCCACAATGTCCAAGTCTTCGAAGCCTTCGACGCCGTATGGTGGTGCCCCTGCAAGCGTCAGCAATGAAGAATTCAGAGATAGGACCGTCTCACGCCTGAAGAGCATCCAGACGCATCTTGAGACTGCGCCGAGGTCCGGCAAGCTGAAGGGCAAGGTGTGCGTGGTGACGGGCGTTGGCTCGTTAACAGGTATTGGGTGAGTGCTATGCGCGATTAAGTCCAGGAAGGCCCTAAAGGTCGCTGTGATTGTAAGCCGGGCAGCTTCACTCACATTTGCGCACGAAGGTATGTGGCGTGCAATAGAGACATACGCTTCTCACCCTATAATGCTTTATTGTAGGAGCGCAGCACCTGTACCTCATGGACTTTGACGGGACGAACCTTCCCGACCTCAAGGAAACCATCACGAAAAAGTACCCAGACGTCAAGGTATGCCCTGCTTTCCACCCCTGATCTCTAATAATCACGCTGAGAATGCATGGCAGGTTACAATCATCGAAGCTGATGCTGCAGACGATGAGACCATCTCAGGTGTCTGCAAGCAGGCAATTCAGGAAGAGGGCCGACTAGATGTCTTCTTTGCCAACGTACGGTTATTCGGAAAAATTGCCGCTCATTCTTGCTAATTTTACCTGATGTTCAGGCTGGCTTGGGCACGAATCGACACCTTTTCGACACCTCTGCAGAGCAGTACACACATGTGATGCGAGTCAACGCACTTTCGTGAGTTAAGCTGGCTGCTGGGACAGGATATGTAATGGTCAATGAACACGCGGGGACTCAGATGCTTCCTCGCTATCAAGCACGCCTCACAGGCGATGATGAAGGCGAACCCGTCACGCGGCAAGCAGTACGGTGGTGGTAGTATCATCTTGACTGCGTCTGGTGCGTTCCCTAAATCTGTCATGATGGTGTTCGTGTACTTACAACGCAACGCTACAGTTGCTGGGTTGAACTCAGGAGGTGGTGCGCTCGATTGTAGGTCCCCCTCTCCGTTTCGCTTTTGCAACTTATTGATACTAAAGTCGCCCATACAGATAGCGCTAGTAAGGCCGCGTACGTCCCTACTCTTCAGTCTCTCGCTCGCTTTGCCTACACGGGCTCTTCCTCGGTTGGTGCCGGAAGACGATATTAATCCATTCCCAATTACAGCGTGAACAGTATGGCTAAGACGGCCGCTTACCAACTGATGCGCACGGACGTGCGCGTGAACGCGATATGCCCGGGCTTGATCGAAACTGGCATGACGGCCGGCATGTTCGAGTACGCCCGGGCACGGGGCACCGAGAACAAGGTCGGCCAGCTGAACGCGCTCGGGCGCTATGGAATCTCTCAAGGTACGTCGTCCTGTGTCTTGCTTGGGTATATGCCTGACTTGCACCCCATGGCGATCAGAAATTGCGAACGTGGCTCTTTTCCTCGCAAGCGGTGCGTTGATTATTTGGTCCGAAGGTATGCCACTCACCATTTTTGTAAAGACGAATCTAGCTACGTCAACGGGCAGAATTGGGCCGTAGATGGAGCACTTTCGAGCTCTATGCCTACGGTGGCTGGCCGATGGGCATGATGATTTTTCAATGCGAAAATTTGGACTTGGTCGGATTTCATGGATTTAGGTATCACAGCGTGTGGGTTACAGCTGAACGTTGATGTACTCTAGCTCAGTTCTTTGCTATCCTGAGTGACGATGTATGTATATATTGCAAGATGTGCCATAAATTTCGCCTCTAGTTGCGTCCATCGCGGGTGGTTTTGTCTAGGAGGGCGCTCGTTTCAGTGAAGGAACCTCATGGATTGATTACTTCAAAATTGTGTGGCACGACTCCATCGCCGACCCGCAGGATTGAACTGCGACACGCGGCTCCTGAGCTGCCTATTCACAGGTCACACGCAAGCTTGTAACAACGAAAGGCCAGGGCAGTCCAAGATATCTGCTGTACCAGGCTCGTGCTTATTCCGCCAGTTGCTCTTGTATGTCAAATAGACAGCTAGGAAAAGCAGAATGATCGACGTTGCAAGACCTGCGAATAACTTTGGAGGTTATGTTAAATGCCTCGTGATATACGTGTAATGTGAAATGGTGGTTCATACCGGTATGTCGTTGAAGTGATGACCAATTACTAGTAAGAATCAGCACAAGCTGGCTACATCGTAAGTAACCGGTATCGCATACATTGACACTGAATCCAGGGTTCGTGACGAGCTCCACTTCGACTGGAGTGCTCCCTTGCAGGCTCTGATATGCATATCCTGTCTCATTGTTTTATGAGATGCCACCAACGGAGGAAAAATTGATCGCGGATTTTGTATAACGCTCGTCGCACACGCACGAAACATCTGTAGAAGGCGTTGCCTACGGGATCGATATATTAGGGTAGAATGGCCGACCAGAGGTCAGATTGGCGGCAGCATATGATCTGAGCTCAGAATACGCCACAGATGCTCTGTATGCTCGTTAGTTTCCAGTAATGAATCTGCTCAACTCACATGACTCTTATGCGGTAAAACTGGACCATCAGGATACGACTTGGACAGGCAAAAGTCGTTGACAAACCAGCAACCTCGCTCGTGGACTCTTGAGCCTGAACTCAGGTCTGGCTTGTACTTTGAGCAGTCTGAGGCATGCCTTAAATTTCACACCAAGATGCTCGTTTGATGTATCTCCGGTGATATTGGTACATCGACGTCTTGTCGGTATTTCCCAAGCACGTTGACAGTGCCTGTTGATACAAGTGATTGGACAAGCAGCTGTCGGGTATGCTGCAGCTCCATTCATGCGAGGGACTCGAGTAAAAGGAAAGATACACGTATCTGACAAATATCGTGAAGTCGCTCACGTGCGTAATCATGTCTTGCTACATACTACATACACGACTTCGTGCGACGAAAAGCAATGAGGTGAGGGCGTCATTAACCGGCTGACTGTCATCCATTTTATATTTTAGCAATTGTCTTGTGTTCTGGCCACGGAGGGGTAACTTCATGTGCGCATTACTGGAACGCTATTTACATGCAGAAATCGCCAACTTGACCTCCATCAATTTCTACACTGCATCGCGAAATCTCTTTGCGGAAAAGCATCAGCAGTCAAATCAGGCAGATGGAAGCATTCTAAATTCAGCTTACCAACATTCCGGATGCCTAATTGATAAGCCCGTATTCATACCCATCCCTTCGACGCTGCCCCAAACGCTCAGGCCAGGGCTCCCAGCAAGCATGCAAGCGTGCTGTACAACGTGCCGGCATGGTCATGAAAGTAGCTCCAGTGTAGTCAAACTCGACCTCTTCGACTTCCTCCTCTAGTCTTTCAACTGCCTTTCTGAAGCATCGGTCGGACAGAGATTTCCGGTGGGCCACGTTGAGTACGACTCTTGGGATGGGATGACCAGCATGTTTTCGTTCCTCCGCAATAGCGCAAATTTGGAGAACGTCTTGTTCGTCTTCTCTGCTGTCGTCTGTGTCACATCGGAAATGAACGTGCAACGTTTGCAGACCGGATACCGTTTCGATTATCTGACTAAGCTTGAAATTCGTTTGCGGATTGTAGGCGTAGAGAGTTGTCAGGCTGGTTAAAGCATGCACCAGTATGTCGAGACCCGGCGTCTCCCAGATCGGCGGCAGAGTGCTTTCCACCCAAAGTTCAGTTACTTGTGCAAGCGGTAGCTTGTGCATCGCCGCGTATGGCTCCGCCCGGTCCACATCTGTGCTGTAGAATGAGCAAGATGACCATATGGCTGTAAAAGGGCCGGTCGCCGCGAGAGTCACCCCTGCAGGGAGCTGCCATATCATAAGACGGCAGATATCGAGTTCCGAGTAGCACTGAGGAATGATCAACGTCTCGGTGTCAGAAACATACACCGCTGTGTCCGAGTTCACAGTAATGCTGGAGAAAATAGCGCTGGCAGTCTCGCTTGAAATCGCAGTGACGTAAATGCTTTGAAGGTGATCCATATGAACCGTATCATTGGGTTCGTGATCGGGGATTAAATCGGTATCTTGGAACACTAGATGTTCGAGGTACGGAGATGCCGAGAAAAGCAAGGCGAGACCTGAAAGGCGTATATTGTAGCATGATTGAATAGAGAGGCGTTTTAGAGCAGGGAGAGGGTGCGCAGGAAGTGGCCAGCGTGTTCTGGCGAGAGCGAATTGTTGCAACCGCGGCGCCTGTCCGGCGAACAAGTCGACGTCATGCCAGTCGCCGAGGTAGTGATTCACAAGAGCGAAAGATTCGAGATGCGGGGCAGGGTTTTCTGAGATGGTTTCTCCGTGAATGTCTACGCAGTCGCACTCGAGTTCGAGAAGGGGGCGACCGGACAGCAGAATCTGATCAAGAAGCTGCTCGTGATCGGATTTGATGCACATCCGGAGCGGCATTCCGTTGGACCGCGCGAGGGACACTTCGGAGGGGACATCGGGTGTGATGTAGGTCCATAAGTGGGATACGCCGAGGACGACAGCTCGCCAGTACTTGCAGACGCGGGTGATCGGAACCAGGTCTTTGCATGTTCGTATGTTTGACTTCCAGGGCCATTCGTCCAGCTTGATAATCCGTGCGAGGCGGCCAAAAATCATAGCAAGAACCTCTGGAGGGAGGCGATTGATGGTACACAAACCGTTGCGCCGCTGTCGAACGCTGGCGAGAGATGCAACCAGTGCGCGGTCTGCTTCTAGCAGCTGTGCAAAACAACATTAGACTTTATGGAACACGCCATGATTGTGCTCATGCGTACTGAGACTGGGCTAACAGAAGGATGTTAGCACTCGCAGCAACACTAGGATGGCACACAGAACATACTCTAGCCAATCGACACGTCCGTTGAAACCCACGAGTGAATTTTTCAATTCGCGAGAGACCACTCGGCTGTCGACACGACCGAGTACCTTGGACCGCGCAAGTCGTTTCGGCATTGATCAGGGGCCTTTTCGTCTCTGCCTGGTGGCCGATGAAGGTGGACAGAAGCTGAGCGAGCCTCGAAAAAACGTGCAAGAGCAGACCAGCGCGTTTGTATCGTGAACGCACGTAATACCCCGACGCGTACGTAATGCTTTACCGAGCTCATGGTTCTGAAACGCAACTTTCACAATGTACAAGTTCTCGCAAATATTGCGATCCAAATCTAGGGCACAAGAAAATATGTACAGGGCTACAATGCATAAAATCGAAGTAGTACAGTAGTATTCTCCGTCCACGAGATCTCCAACGATTCCTCATTAGTGTCAGCATAGTAGTAACACAGTAATGTCCGGATGAACAGCACGAACCAATTTGAATGGGTATGCATCAGAAAGAAAATCAAGAAAAGCAGTGTTGTACACTCCCGGAGACCGTGTGTCTGTAGCGGGGTAACGTTGCGGGTCGTCGGATCGTGTCAATGTCTTAAAATCGTCCGTATCTACGGTAGGTAGATTTACTTGGGTCTCTGCAGAACAGCCATTATGGCCTCTATGCCCTTGACGCCTGCAAGAAACCATCAGCGCAGTTCGCAATATCGCTCTACAAAACAACGCACCTAGGCCTCCCTTGGGATAGCAGATATACATCTAAGATACCATCAGTATTTTTCTAGAACTACACGTTAGAGCGAAAGAACATACCGGCTCCTGGTGAACCCCAAACTTCTCCCTGAAATCCCCCTTGTTCGTCAAGCTAAACGTATGCGAAATCCCATTGTACGTCTTCTCCAGCGTGCGCACGCGGAAGCCCCCAACGTTCTCCACGCGCTCGAGCCGCCCCGTCGCCCCCGCACCAAACGTCGCGCTGCGCACGCCCGCATCCCCGAGCTTCTTTATGACGTGCGAGAGGATGTACTCGATCGAGCCGAGCGGCGCGCCGGGGAAATCCATCGCCCACTTGATCTGGAAGCCGTGGATCGGCGCGAGCTGTGCGAGCACGACGAGCGCGCAGACCTGAGCGACAAGCACATCAGCACCCGAGTCGCCCTGTCATTCGTGGACAGCCTCACCTTCCCGTCCTTGTCCACGGCGTAGAAGTACTTGCGGTGCTGCATGTCGTCGAACGGGCGCACGCCCGTGAGGTGGATCTGTGTACCCTTGCGATTCGCCTCCCACTCGCGGCATCGCTCCTCGAGCGCACGTTTCACATCCTGCTCCATCTCTCCCTCCACCTCCACGATCTTCACCCCCTCCCTCTCCGCCCTATGAATCTTCCTCCTCACCGTCTTGTCGTTGTTCTCCGGGTCCGCCTCGATGGGGTTCAGCCGCTCCTCCGCGACAGCAATGATCGCGCTCCAGCCGAGGTCGCCCGCGAGGTACTTCTCCGTCGTCTTGTCCACGCAGCACCACACCGGCTTGAGCTTCTGGTCGTGCAGGAACGCGAGGAACGTCTTGACCACGCGCGGGATCTGGTTCGCCTCGCACAGCGGGTTCCCGAAGGCGACCGCGAACGCATTCTGCGTGATGTAGCCCACCGCCGCGCCCGTCGCGGGGTCGCGCCAGACCGTCCACGCGGGGTCGATCCACGACGTGTTCGTCGAGTCGCCGTACCTCGCAATGAGCTGCACACGAACACCTTTAGTGCTCGATTCATTTCTCGGCGAACAAGCGGCTGCTTACATTTTCTAAAGGTGGCATGTCGCCGTGCGGCTTGCCCGGCTGGAATGTCTCGCTCTCGGGGCCATGCAGGATCATAGCAGCCGAGCTCTTCATCGCCGCCTCCGCAAGGTCCTGCCCGCTCTTCTGGAAGCTCCTCGGGTCGCGCGGGAACAGGCTCGCCCAGCGGATATCCCCAAGTTTCAGGAACAGCATCACGACGCGTTCGAGACCCAGTCCGCCTCCACCGTGCTACATTCGATTGTCATTATCACGCCATGCAGGTTATTACGGTAGCAACAGACTCACCGGCGGGCATCCCCAACGGAAGCCGTCGACGTACTCCTTCATTGTCGCAGGGTCGATGCCGACATCCTTCATGCGTTGTTCGAGGAGCGGCGCGTGATGAATGCGTTGTCCGCCGGACAAGATCTCTTCGCCCCGGAGGAATATATCGAATGAGTTCGACAAGCGCTGCACACGAACGATATTAGGACATCATGCACAGAAAGGGTAGTCGATAATTTACCTCATCCTGGGGGTCAGGCATCGTGTAGAATGGGCGCGCCGACATCGGGAACTTATCTATCGCCACGTTAACAGTCAGCATTCAGATGGAGGGCACTGCCATTGCGACCACAACTCACCCAGGATATAGTAATCCGCGCCGTACTTCTCCTTGACGAGCTGGCCCAGCTTACGTTCAGCCGCAGTGCTGAGGTCTTCCAACTCATCCGGCTCGTTCCCATCGTCATCCCGCCAGCCCGACTCGCGCAGCATCCGGATGCCCTCCGCAAAGCGCAAGCGAGGCGTCTCATCAAGGATGACCACATCTTCGCTCGGGAATTGCTTCTTCACCGCTTCGATCTGGCGCACAAACCAGCGGTAAGGAAAATCCGAAAAGTCAGGGAGCGACAACGTACTTCGGTGCGATACCGCTCTTGTAGCCCGCGGAAGATGTACTTGAACATCTCGTCAATGGTGTCGAGCACCTCGTGGTAGTGCGACTCGAACGCCATCTCCAGGTCCATGCCTGTAAACTCCGTCAGGTGTCTATGCGTGTTCGAGTTCTCCGCCCGGAAGACTAGGCGTGTCATTGTCAATGCCGATCCGAGGCAAGCCGTGATATCGCGGTTACGCACCAGGCCCAATCTCGAAAACCTTCTCCATATCCGCCGCAATACACATCTGCTTTGCCAGCTGCGGACTTTGCGCAAGGAAGGCGGGTCGGCGAAAGTAGTCGACCTTGAAGACCGCCGCACCCGCCTCGGTACTGGTCTCCTGGAATTTGCTACTCTGGATCTCGAGGAAACCGCGCGATTGCAAGATCTCCCGGAAGAGCAAGCATACTCCTGAGTGTATGCGAAATATTGCTTGCGAGGTAGGTGACTACATATGCGCGAGACGGGTCAGAGGAGAGGACAGAGATCCCAGAGGAATCCTTACGCGGAGGTCGAGTACGCGATTCATGAGCCGGGTCTTGTCGCCCACGCGAGTAAACTGTGCATCTTCCTGGAAAGGCGTCAACATGCGAGGAGAGATCCGAAAACAGAAGCTCAGACCTTCTCAAGCATATGTGCGGGGCGCGACACGTCCTCCACTTGGAATGGCAACGTCGCCGTCGTCGGTGCAATAACGTGCAGCTGCACATTTATTAGCATGCAGCCACAGACGACCGTGCAAATCGCGTACCTTGTCGATGCGCACCTCGCGCTCATGCACAGTTGCGCCGCGCACCTCTTCCTGGTCTGGTGGTGGGCGCTGGACTACACCCTCAACCTTCACGACGCTTTCCCGGTTGATGCCCTCGGCCCAGCGTACCATCGTCTGGGAGACAGCGCCGTCCGTCTCGGTCAGCACGCCCTGCACTGTCGTGAGCTGGTGCCGGAAGACAATGAACACGATTTTCGAGCCTAGCGGCCGGATGTGGTGGACCCGTCCGCGGAACACGACGCGCTCGCCATCTTGTTTTTCGGCAATATCTTTCAAGGGTATATAGTGTGGTTCTAAGAGGCGATTTGGTCAACTCGCGCGCTCGGGCTCGATCACATAGGAGGGTGCTCACCTTCCCGAGCCTGAGACTGATTCAAAGGAAAGTCTCCGTAGTTATCCCGTAGTGGGTCCTGGGCCGCGTTGAACTCTCCAAGTTGACCAGGAGCAAAAAAAAAGGGACGTACCTCTGCTCTCAGCCTCTCATACTTTTTCCTGCGCGCCTTGGCCTCCTCCTCATCTTGGGCCTCGCGCTCTACCTTCCGATCCTCCTTTTGCTCTGTGAACGACTTTCTCCTCTCTCTGCTGAACCTATGTTCCGCATGTTGCTGTTTCTGTGCTGCGGGAGGCCCATCCTTGCCTGTCTTTTCTACATGCACATCACCGTTCTGCTTGGCGGTGCCATTGGCGAGGGAGCGGCGTGGCTCGGGAGAATTGGAGCCTGACGGAGAACGCGAATGGCTAGAGACCTTGCTGAATACGCGTTTGATTGCGGACATGCTACAGACAGGCATTGTGGCGGATGAGGGGATGTGTGAGGGACGGAGCAAGACGGATAACAGGTAGGAGACGTACCTCACGGGGAGCGGGAGTAGAACTAGTGATATACTTCACGGGGGGGCGTGCTTGTTAGTGGGTACTTGGGCTAAGAGATGACTTTGAGTGGTGAGTCGAGCAGCAAATAATATTCGATCGCGTTCCATTTCTGCCCCTCTTGGCAGAGACGTCATGGTCGGTCGTGTCGTCGCTGACGTCACTGCTAGGAGGAGTTGCTCCCCCCTTCGGGCGCCTGTGCGCGTCTGATGCCCGGCGGCGGCGGCCTGGCTCGGCGGCTCCGGCCTGGCTCGGCGGCTCCGGCCTGGCCCGGCCCACCTCCGTGTCCGTCGCACACAGTCCGCGCCTCCTCGGGCTCATCCTGACTCAGCATGCTGCCCGCTCACTCAGCAGTGCTTTCGCCAGCAGTCTCTCGAACCCTCCGACATCTCTCGAGTGCGAGCCATTCGAGAGTCGAGACCTGGGGCCATTTTGCTCCGAGTACGCATCGTGCGTCCAGCTTACTACTCCCGCTCCCGGTACCCGCCATGGGTTGCTTGGAGTGCGGTGATAGCCGTCTTCTTCCACGTCTCCGAACTCCATGTACATGGGAGTCTCGCGCACCAGCTGCATCTTGGGTCATCTTCATCTGACGTGCTATCCAATCTCTCGTTTTCCGGCCCATCTTCAGTGCGCTTTCGAGGCAGCTCAGCGTGAACAATTGCCGACCTTCGCCCGACCGTGTTTTGCTTGCTATTTGTGGTCTGGGCCTGGATAGCTCCCAACGAACGGCCAGTCCATTTTGGAAATCGGGCCAGAGACCGGGTGCGCCCCACAACGCTGCAATGGTCGTTGCTTCGACAGGCATGTGTGGGGTGGCGTCATCTTGCTTCCGAAGATTATCGTTTCCGTGCAAACACCTTCCGAATATGTTCATCACCTGCGGATACCAGTGTTACCTCCTTGCATCCAAGTCAGTGCGCGGTTTCGGAGTTTACCTTGTAAACGTGGTTATGTATCAATCGACGTGTACTTGGCCGGGCGCATATTTCGTGGTGAGCTTCATCATACGAAGTGATCTCGGCGTCAAAACCGGTTTGGCGCTTTGGTCTCGTAGCTCTATGCTAACGTCGTTAACCGAAACTGTGGACAGCAGTGACTTTCAGAACCGCGGGAAAGGGAAGGCTGGCGAGGTCTGATTCGTGTCGTCTGGTCGCTCTCCGAATGCGGGTTACAAGTACCCAGAGTACTTCGAAGGTGGGATGTCTCTGGTGTTAATCGCGCTCACGCTCGCAGTGGTACGTGCAGTATTCACTATAGATCTGCACTGCGATCAGTAGATGCTGACATTCAGAGTCAGATACACTGTGCAATCGATGAATGGAAGACTGGCATGCACCAAGCCGTCAAGTTCTCGGAGACACCATACAGCACGTGTTTCGCTGACTTGCTCTATACCTTGAAGGAATGGGAGAAGTACACCATCCAGTCTGGCTTGAAAGCATGCGAGACCCTTCGCCGAGATCTCCTCAAAGTCTGCCGGTGAGTCTTACAGGCTCAAGTTTCAGTAAGAGATGATTCTCACTTACAATTGCTCGGGCAGCACGAACGCAGGTATCGTCGACTCGGGTAATGACTCGGAATCCGGGTCGCCGTCAACAGAAACCCGCAAGAACCTGCTCAGTAAGATGCATTTCGCCCGGTGGGAGTAGCAGGCCGTCTCAGTAGTAACAAACGCAATTTGTATCGCATTTCATGTGTATGTTATCCCCGTAACAATGATTGTATGCGTCATTCAAATAAAGCTTCGGGGATGTATTAAGTGAAACCACGGCTTGAATAGAATAGTAATAGTAATCTATTGGGAAAGTGAATGGGGGGCTGCACCCGAGAGCCCTATGCGGACTATGAGCTCTATGGCGGCAGCGTCTATCATATCCTATGGATCCTATCGCATCCGCGCATAGCGCGTGCGCAAAGTATGCAGTACTATCTAAATCAGGGACCTTGCTATACGCCTATGGGCCCTAAACGGGCAATATGCGACTGGATAGGAGTGGGGCGAGTCCCAGATGTCTATATACGCGCAGTCAGGCCTTTAGGGGACCACTGAGTACGATCGAAGGGCCGACTGTATGTCGAACGGCTTCTAGCGAGCTCTTATGCCGACACGAGGAAAGACGGCAAGTGAGCTGCTCGATATAGGAACTGACCTTCCCGATACGTTTGGGTCGCCTGTATGACGTCACGCGTGCGACAGCATCGCGGCGTACACATAATACTCGGTTCACCACAAGTATCGCCACACCCCGATCGGAGATGCACGGGCGTAGCTTCTAGATATAGATCATGATCTTCCCAACGCGTCCGAGCGCGCTCTGCACGACGTCATGCACTCAATCCTAATCGTATCTATAGGAGAGGTACAAGTAGTGTTGTACAGGGCCGGGCTTGGAAGCCCAAGCCGGCCCGAGCCGGCCCTCAAAAGCCCGGCCCAGCCGAGCCCGAGCCGCCTGTAAGCCCTCCTAGAGGGCTCGGCTCGAGGTTCTGAAAGCCCGAGCCGAGCCTGCAAGCCCGGGGCTTCCAAGTTTCTGTACAGGTCTCATAATTCAGTAACCTGAAGCTGTTCTGATGTATGTTCCAGGTTCGTGGGTCTCCCGCATTGTCTCAACGCTGTAATTGAGCCACTCCGGAGTTCTCAAGCAGTGTCGCATGCCTCCGTGAACAGTGGACGCCATATTTGACGGTCACGTGCTGCATATATGAGACAGTGTCGTCCTTCGATATCATGCCGAATGTCTTCTGGTAGGGCTGGGAGCGACATCTGAAGGCTTCGTGCGTGCGTCAACTTGGTCTCCCACTAATCTACTGAGCACTTGAGGCCGACAACATGCTGCGTTCATAACACAGTGTCGAGTGTCGTTCAAAGGCTTCTCTGCCAGTTTGTTTGCCAAATTTACCTGTCACAACCGTGCTCATCTCCTATTGCTACCATGTCTCAGCTTTGTGCCTCCGTGAAATGATAGAGTCTAGCAATGATTGGCACCTTTGCATCCTCCTCGTGATCTCTGCGCAAATGCAAGCGCAGCGGGTTCTGCCCGGACAACGCCAGGTTACCTTGCTTGTCAAGGTTGTTGTGCACCCCCATAATTCACAAGCGCCGAGACATTTCTGACAAATACAACCAAGCAACAGCCCGGGCGCTTTGAAACAGAGTACTCAGTCCAGATCGTAGAAGTAACAAGTCGTAGCATTACATGGTGCTACTACCTTCACATCCGAAGTCCGTCAAAAAGTCAATCTTGTCCATTGGGAACTTGGAGTACAATCGTTGCTGTTTGTACTCCCCACACAGTGTGGTCCGGTCCCTTGCCCGTGATCATATATCTGAGTTCGAAATAGACCATCGGCAATACGGGTTGAGCTCAGAATGTATGCGGGTCCCGCTGTTTGAGATAAAACTCCGATTGTATTTGAGCATGCGGGGTTGAAATCGATACTTATATCACACAGTTGCCTAAACGTCCCAACTCATCTACTGGGTAGACAAGCAAGGTTGCTGTTGGCGTAAGCCGACGCTTCCCGAGTTATATGTACATTTCAGTTAGTATTGTACAGGGCTCGGCTCGGCTCGGCCCCAAGCCCCGGGCTCGGGCTCGGCTTCGAGCGGCTCAGGCTTTCAAGATCACAAGCCGAGCCCTGGACTGAGGGCCTGGCCCCGCAGGGCTCGGCTCGGGCCTGAGCCCGGGCTTTGGTGACTTAGGACAGATACAAATGTATGTATGTTACCATAGGAAAACCTTGGTTAGAGTCACTCAGAACGCTTTCAGAGTGTGTCACATCCCATGTACATTGGCAGTAGTTGTCTATATTACCGTAAGTGCTGCTGAAATGACAGTCCCACCGTCGCCGACTTGTAGCCCTCACTATAGGGCAAACAGGTATCACAGGGCTCGGGCAGCCATCGCGAAAACACTATTCCTGTATCTGCCGACCTTCTCAGCGCTCTTCTTGAGTCACGCTATGCCCATCGCGCATCCCGCTTTCCGACTATCCAATCAGGAATGCGCTAAGATCGTCTATGGGCAACTCAAGCATATGAAAGAGCTCACACCTCGGCTCTGCGTCGTTAGACACCTACAAGAACTGTCGCTGCGGGGGCACTAGGCCAGCCTTCGAGGTATGGACCGATTCGCGCTCGAACGGTGCCGCAGGGATGGTCCTGTCGCCGCATGTGTGTCTGGCTACAGTATGACGCCGCCTGCACACGGACCTAAAGTGACCTTCTTGACTCAGGGATTGCAATTGTGCATCAGGGCTTGCTGGTCGACCAGCATCTCCTCCTCATGGAGAGAACAACTACCAGTTTGTGAGTCTTCGAGAAGAGTTCATGGGGCTGGTTCTTGTCAATAGGACACTTCAGACGTGCTTGGGAACGGACTTTTGCACTCTGTTAACGCGCGTGTTGCTCCCTGATTGGTCAGATCACGACTCAGATCCTTTGATGCAGCATGAGCTGTAGAATGCCTGCAGCACGAATTCGCTTGCAATGTGGTCGCCTACCCTTGGTGCTTTGGCACGGATATACCACAGATGGTTCGGCTTCTGCATCTATTCCTCGCATGAGGTTCGTCTTCCTTAGCGCCTACAACGGCGATCACATACTTCGTGTTATCATTAAACACGCTGGTACAGTGCGGCGACTTTGCCGCAGTAGCACGAGATAGTTATTAGAATGCAGTTGAGCTGCAACGCACCCAGCCCCACAATCCAATTCGCGACATTTACTATGGCGGACTCTGAAGTGATCGTTGCGTAAGTACTACATAGCTCTTCATCGCAGCGACAACGACTAATGCGACGGGTACGGAAGCGTCATGGGCGCGACAGGTTCGGGGAAGACGACAGTAAGTGCACCTGAGAGACCCTAGGCACTAGTAGGCTGACGGTTCCATAGTTTATCAACTTGGTCAGCGGTGCGAACTTCGTGACCAACGACGGCCTCAGGTCCTGCACAGCCGAAGTCCAGACGTCTAAGAGCTTCGCGCTTCTCGGCCGTCAGGTGACCCTCATCGATACACCGGGATTCGATGATACAACGCGTTCTGACACGGACATCCTGAAAGTCATAGCGGATTATCTATGCAACGCGTGAGTTAATGGCACATTCTGTCGAATTGAACCAGTTCCAATCATCGCCGAGTAGGTACCAGAACGAGAAGAAACTGAGCGGGATCATCTACATGCACAGAATATCGGACTTCCGCATGGGAGGTACCTCGAAGCGCAACTTCACCATGTTCAGGAAGTTGTGCGGAGATGATACCCTCAAGAACGTCCTGATCGTGACAAACATGTGGGGAGAGGTCTCGGCAGAAGTCGGCTCCGCACGGGAAAAGGAGCTGGCGGCGGACGATATCCTCTTCAAACCCGTCCTGGAGAAAGGGGCACGGATGCTCCGGCACGATAACACGCTTTCTTCGGCACACCGTATCTTGTCCTGTCTGATCAACAATCGCCCAGAAGTTTTACAGATTCAGGACGAAGTCGTAAACAAGCACAAGGATATCCTGCAGACGGCAGCGGCGACGGAGCTCGCAAGGGAACTCGAAGAACAGAAGCGGAAGCAGCGAGAAGAAATGGACCGCGTGAGGCGCGAGCACGAGGCCGCTGTTGCGGCGCAACAAGAGGCGACTAGGCGCGCCCTGGAACAAGAGCGAGCTAGGATCGCAGCAGAGGAGGCGAGGGCGCACGCCGAATACGAGCGGATTCAGAGACAGCAGGAACAAGCACGTATTCGAGCCGAACGGCGGGCACGAGAAATGCAACGGCGACTGGAGCAGGAGGCGCGCATTGCTCGCGAGCACGAAGAGCAAAGGAGACGTCTGCAGGAAGAGCAGCAGCGCCAGGCTGCTCAACAGGCGGCGGAGCGCGAACGGTTGAGGAGAGAGCTGGAGCTTGCGCGATTGCGCCAAAGTGAGGACAGCGACGACGACGACTTCTGTGTCGTACAGTAGACGCCGCCAGGAACTCTGATGCTTTCTGTTCGATTCCCAAAGACTGAGATAATATCTACTTAGTCACCGTATGATGAGTCTTACCTCGCAGTATCAGTTCCATTTCCCTCTCTTGCATCTTTATATAACGCAGATATTGTAGCTACTATGGCATGAGTTCGCGACTGAAATACCCTAGACTGCGTGGTTTGATTGAGTATATGTTGGGAGATGACAAACAAAGCATTTTGTCCCCCTACGCATGGGCCTATTCTGCGTTCTCAAGAGCCCATAACTGCACACTCGGTCTTGGATGCCTGGACGTGTGTTCAAGCTTCAAGCTCTCCCTCCAGAATAGTCGTCGCGTTGCGGTACATTCACGTGACTGTCAAGACACTTGCTGCCAGCTGGCGACGACAGCGCTCCCGCCCCCGGCTTCTCACTCCATTTGATTTGGCAAAGCTCACGTGTGCATTGCAATTTCCATGGCGCTCCCTTTAGCATATGCAGCTCAAGAAGGCCCAAAAATTCGGTGCAGTTACAGACAAAACGGTGACTTGATCCTGTATGGTTCATATCACAGCAACCTCCGATGATGCAGTTGACAACTGCGACCGAATACGGAGACCATGAGGTGGAGAGAACCCTCGGGATAGCAAAGCTTTGAGACTTTGCCTCGTGATGTGCAAGAGATGGCCCTTTCATTTACTTCCACAAGGCATGTGAATTAAGAAGTCGAATGGTGACGGCTTGGTCTTCGCCGGTTCATTCCCACCCCAGAGAGCATGTGTCAGACCGCGGTACTACCAAGCGACTTGGCACTATCCATTATCCATCAATCTCTCGTTGAGTCGGATTCAATCCATACTACTCGTTCACTGATATTGAACATCCTGCTCCACTCTTAGATCGTATTACTAGGCGGCAATGTCTTTACACATGAATGGAATAGGGAATGGGCAGGCTTCAGCCGCAATTGAGTCACCGCGAGATGCACTGCCAGGACCACTAGATGTAAGCTTCACACAATGCAAGTTTCCTTTCAACAAGTTGAACCAAACTCATGCAGGCATCGAGGCTACGCATAAATCTGACTACTGCGCTCAAAGTTGTTCCGCCGCCGGAAGAGCAGCTCTTCGGGAAGGTAAGACTTGATTATCAGTCCGTGGATCAGCGATCAGCGTAGCCTCTACCGTCTTTGTCTTTGACCAAGCGCTTATTCCACCGACAAATTTCGCATATAGCATTATTCAGACCACATGGTGGTTGTCGACTTCGACCCTGTGACAGGGTGGTCAGACCCAGAAATCAAGCCTTATGGACCTCTGAGCATCGATCCTTGTGCATCGATTTTCCAGTATGGCACCAGTGTTTTCGAAGGCATGAAGGTGTGTATGGATGATCTTCAATTGATGGCAAAGGGAATATATTGCTGTCCTCCATTGCAGGCATATCTCGGACCCGATGGGAAAGCCAGGCTATTCAGACCAGATCTGAACATGGCGAGGCTGAAGAAATCTGCAGATCGTCTTGCCTTACCAGTGAGTACGATACCTAGTTACTTGATAGCGCCTTATTTTGACACGAGCCTGTCACAAGCCCTTCGATGAGGGCGAGGTGCTCAAACTTATAACGAAGTTAGTTACCGTGGAGGCTCGCTGGATTCCTGCGACGAAAGGGCACAGCTTGTATATCCGGCCTACCATCATCGGAACGCGTCCCTGTGAGTCCTGCTGTAATGGCTTCTATTCCGGCTGTTGAGAAGGAATAAAACCCAGCCCTTGGAGTGCGCGCTTCGGATACCGCCATTCTATACATCATCCTAAGCCCTACTGGCCCGTACTTCCGAATCAGCAAACCCATCTCTCTACTCGCCGTCAACGACCCAGTACGTGCATGGCCTGGTGGTACGGGAGGCCACAAAGTTGCGACGAACTATTCGCCTACATTCAAGCCTCAAGACTATGCGGAGAAACTTGGCTACGACCAGGTACTTTGGTTGATTGGTGACAATATCACCGAAGTGGGCGCTATGAACTTCTTTGTTGTCATCAAGCGCGATGATGGAGGTGAGCTTGTCTCATGACTTGCTGGACTGCATGGATGAGAAACTAATCTTCCAATCTCAAAGATCTCGATGTGATCACCCCCCCTCTCGACGGAACAATCTTGCCCGGTATTACTCGCCAGTCAGTTCTCACGCTTGCAACAGCACACGCTACTCGCACCATCCTAAGCGGCATTCCGGGCACGCTTCGCCTGCATGCTGACGAACGTCGGCTCACGATAACAGACTTGAGAGCCTGGGCATCAGATGGCCGACTACTTGAAGCATTCGCCACCGGGACTGCAGCGATCATAGCTGGTATCGGTCGCATTGGCGTTGAGGGGAAGGATATAGTCCTTCCCGAGTGCAAAGGTGGATTAGGTCCCGTTGCGAAGGCACTGTTCGAGCGGATCACAGAGATCCAGACGGGCAGGGTAGAATGGGAAAATTGGGCCATCACATGCGAGTAGTCTGCATTCATGTAGACTTCATCTCTCTTTTCGAGATTGGGGCGAGTATTGTTACATAGGCCATATCTGATGATCACGTCAGGACCAGAGATTATTTTGAACCGCGGTAATAAGAAAAAAGAACAAGGTAAGAAAAGAGCAAATTGAGAAGTATCGGTATGCAAAATCACGATATTCGTATGTGAGTTATCACGATCTATTTGTCTTATTGGCTTTTGAACCCTTCAATTTTGGAGGTAGTAGGACCAATAAATAGAATATACTTGCAAGAGCCTAGGTCTCACGTTCGGATTGCGTAACAATGCTTCACTTCACTCGAAATCTGTAGGCAGTGCCACTAACCCATGATTCTGAACGAGCCCATCTGTAGATCAACGGTCAGTGACCCTTAGGCCTTAGGCATAGGCATCTCGCAAATACGCCATAAAATTGTACTCTGGTTATCGAGCATGCTCCGTCCTCGCCGGAACCTAGGAGTGTGTGACGTTGTGCAAGCGCTTCGCCTTCAGCGCTCGGTTATTGGGTCGATTCCTCAGCGCCACTAGCTGTGCTCGTCTAATCTCCTCGATTCGCTGCCTCGCGGGTGCGTGCGTCGTGCAAGCAAGACGACATCTAGGTGTCCGAGCCCACTATTTTCAATGACGCAGAATCGACGATGTACCATGCCCGGATCTGTGGGCAATTGTTCTTCGATTATCGCCGACATTATCAAAGCCCTGGGAACCCTTGCTCAACAATGCTTCAGGTAAGATTGGATGAGCATCCACTGTCTCTGTCGATTGCGACAGCTGATATGTCTCCCCAGTGATATCCAAATCAAGGATCCAACGGTATGTGGTTGATCCCTCACATACAGCCAACCAGCTGAGGACTCGCCGCCAGTTCAAGACGCTTGAAAATGCGCTAGCTACATCCTCGGCATTCGTTCGGCAGATGCTAAACCGTCAAATCCCTGTCAATAGACTTCCTCCAGACCTTTTGAGCGCGATCTTTCGTTTTGTTCCCGAACCAGAGAAATTTCCGTATCCAAAGGGAGAGTGGGACCTTTACAATCCCAATTGCGCTGCGGTCTTCAAGCTCGCTCAAGTCTGCATGCATTGGCGGGACGTTACTCTAGATACACTGACGCTGTGGCGGCGCCTGGGAGATGCACTTCCCGCACCAACTATCATGGAGCGCGCTCGCGGTACTCCCCTGGACATTTTCGTTGCGGAGCGACACGTCCAGCAGACGAAGACCCTTCTAGCCGAGGGTGTCCCTTTACGAGGGCTCCATCCCTTTTCACCCGAGATATGCCCTCTACTCATCGATTACCCTGCGTCAGGATCTCGAGATCCTGGACCTATGCAGATTTGACCTGGACCGTGACTCGGAGGAAACGACATCAGCGATATTATTCCAAGGACCTACGCCAAGGCTACGGGAACCCGTCACCTGGTACCCACGCATCCCCCCGAGGAACGACTTTTCGAATCTGACACGACTCTTCATTTCTCAACCTGTCACCGAGATCACACTATCGAAGGTCATAAATTTGTTGTCGACTTCTCCTATGATTGAAGACATCGCGTTCGAGTTCACAGAGCTGCTTATAGACCAGAACGAGCCAAATGTCATCCATCTAGGCCACCTTCGAACTTCCGTCATCGATTCAATCAGCGCTCCAGTCGCAAGAGCGCTGTTCAATCGAATCATTGTATCACCCAATACCCTTATTCAGTTTTGCTTTTTACAGGATATCATTATTCCTCGTGCTCCAACCAGCTACGACATCACACAGGTCACTATTTGGCAGTGGGACAAAACTATGCGGCTCGTAGCAGTTGGCCCTACTGCAGGTATGATGATAGAGACCGACAAACCAGACGGGAGCGGCGCGGATAATTGGTATATGGATATCATGCACGCGCTCCCTATGGATCGGATACAGTCGCTGTGGATTGAACATTGTGTCAGCCCATGGCTAGGGAATATCCGACACCTTTTGACATCTATGACGGAACTGAAGGAAGTAGCGTGCTTGATGAGCTACACGAGCGTGTCTGTGCTGAACGCTCTGCGCACGCGCGATGGAGAGCCTCCCATCTGTCCAAAGCTCTCTAAAATGCGCCTCCAGATCGGCTCTGGCGCCACTGTTCTCGACGAGAAGTTAACCTCTTTCCTGAAATACCGAGCTCGGATCGGCTGTCGTATATCGGCGCTAATAATGGAGTCCTACCATTATATCGGGGAGATGGAGGGTTTGCATGCCTTAGTAGATGATGTGGAGTACCGCACATCGTTGCAGTGGCTTTCTCAGATGGATCTTCCCGAAGTTTGTACGACGAAGTGGCATGCATACTGGCGGGATTGGGAAGGTGCATGGGATACGTGACATAGTTCGATTGAGACACGACGACCATGTGAGGGGTACGCTGGCTCCACTGCCTCCCAGTGTCTTTCATGTCAGCTGATATAGCTCTGTGTTGGTATAGGTATTAGCAGCAGACAAGTTGGTCCGTCAGGTTTTGATTCTGGAGTACACCCCCGGGCGATGAGTTGCGGGGAATATTGGAGATTTCACGTACCAATGAAAAGCGTTTATCCATCATGCTTGTCAAGAAAGAAATCACAAAGGCACGTAAAGGATAGCAGTGATAATCCCTGTTCTCCACATAAATTGAGAACGGCAGTCAAGCTTTGAAGACTTGAGGCCATTGCCACATACACTCTTCTTCATCTACATGCGCCGCGGCTCAGACGCATACCGTTCCGGACTGCCAATGATCCTCGGCTTACAACTCACTGAAAATTGTAGACACCTGGATATTCGTGAACATGTGCTCAATCAGCATGGTCGGAGTGCTATATGCAGCACCAAAAAAACAGCGGTTTAGCAATGGTGACGTCAACTCTGCATTGGAACCACAGTCGAGGGGAAAGCGCGAGACTGTCGTCGAGGGTGATGGCAAGTGATATGAGCTGGGCAAATTGTCCGTAGCCAGGAACTGAGGCCTCAGTTGACATTTCGTATGCAAATAAACGCGCAATGTATACGCTAATAATTTTTCTCCTTCAAATAGAAGTGTTGTTTCGTCGATTGAATACATAGGATAAAATCGTACAAGTGGTTCTTGGCGTGGTCTGAACGTTGCCCGAAGCATCGGCTGGTCTGGGATTTGACCGGATTCAGGGGCAATACTAAATCGTCATCTTGCTGATCTCAAGGTTCCTCCGAGAGTGTCTCTAGGGACGCGGAGGCTTCATACGTCTGAGTTCTTTGACAACTTGAGATATCTGTTATGTCAGAGGGCTACAGCGGATCATCCGCCTTTGTCGGAGCTAGGCAGTGCCTGGCGCTCAAACGAGGGCGGGCGCTTCAGCACCACTGGTCGTCTCGAATCGATCGTCGGGTCGCCCACTGACATCACAGCCACTCCGGATCTCTCCCAGTACTCAGCGCCTCGTAGGGACATCCGGCGATGCACGACTTGGACACCTACTCCTAGCTCATTCTGTTTACATCCAAACCACGAAGACCATCGATACCAGAACCCATGAACGATTGTCCGTCTACTGCTATTGCTGACACCATCCATAATCTGGGAGCTCTTGATCAACGGTGCTTTAGGTACGGTTGTATGGTGTTCACGGGTTTGTCCATGGGGAAGCTGACACCTTTTTCAGTGATACTGAGGTCAAGGATGCAACAGTATGTAGTCGATCGCTCAAATATGACCGGTTGACCAACCAATTCGGGATCGTATCACCAGTTCAAGACGCTCGAGAACGCGTTGGCCACATCCCTGGCCCTTGTTCGACAAAAGCTGAATCGCCAGCTTCCCATCAACCGGCTCCCCCATGATATCCTGAGCACTATCTTCCACTGCGTCCCCGAGCCGGAGAAGTTTCCGTACCCGACACCAGAGTGGGAACTCTACGCCCCCAATTGTGCTAGCGTCTCGCGCCTCACACAGGTCTGCACGCATTGGCGGGACATTGCTATCAATACACCGACGCTATGGCGGCGTCTCGGTGACGCTCTTCCTGTCCCAACCATCAGGGAACGCGCTTGTGGTACTCCATTAGACCTATTCGTCATGGAGAGACATGTCCAGCAGACGAAAACCCTTCTGTCTGAGGGTCTTCCTTTACGAGAGCTTCATGCTTCTTCGCGTGAAATATTTCCCCTGCTTATGAAGTATCCCGCGCCGGATCTCGAAACCTTGGAGCTATCCGAATTCGACCTCGATCGTGACTCGGAGGAAACAGCATCAGCTATGTTATTCCAGGGGTCTACGCCGCGGTTGAGGGAGCTCGTTCTCTGGCGCCCACACATGCTCCCGGGCAACAGTTTTTCGAATCTAACACGACTCTTCATTTCTCGACCCAACACTGAAATCACACTATCGAAGATTTTGACTTGGCTGTCGGCATCCCCCACCCTCGAAGACTTTGTGCTCGACTTTACGGAGCTGGTAATAGACCAGACCGAGCTACCCGTCGTGCATCTAGGCCGCCTTCGCACATTCGTAATTGACTCAATTACGACAGCAGTGGCGAAAGCACTGTTTGATCGTATCACCGTATCCCCCACCACCCTCGTTCAGTTCTGCTTTCTGCAGGATATTGTCATTCCCCGTGCAATCTCGAGCTACGACGTCACAAAAGTCACCATCTGGCAATGGGAGAAAACGATGCGGATCTTAGCAGTTGGACCTTCGGCGGGCTTAATGCTAGAGACCGACAAACCGGACGAGAACGAAGCAGACAATTGGTATATGGACATCATAGATACACTTCCTATGGGGCAAATCCAGGAGCTGTGGGTCGACTACTGTGTCAAGCCCTGGATGGGGAGTATTCGACACCTTCTTAGCGCCATGACGGGGTTGAAGCAACTAGGATGCTTCTTTAACCACACCAGCGTGTCTGTGCTGAACGCTCTGCGCACACGCGACGGGGAACCTCCCATCTGTCCCAACCTCGCCAAACTGTGCCTCCAGATCGGCCACGCTGATACTGTTCCCAACCGCCAGAACCTGATCGCTTTCCTGGAATCCCGAGCACGGATAGGCTGTCGTATATCGACGCTAATCATGGAGTCTTACCATGACATGGAGGAGATGGAGGGTCTGCGGGCTATGGTGGACGGATTAGAGTACCGGACATCCTTGCAGTCGCTTACGCAGATGGAGTTACCCGCAGTATGCACGACCAAGTGGCATGCATACTGGCGGTCTTGGAAGGATGCGTGTTGGGGGTCGTGATGATAGTTCGATTGAAGCGCGGTGAATTTAGTATATGAAGGCTAGCGGTATGTTGAGTATGCATCCTAGCGCGTAACTTTGTCCGCTGATCTAGCTCTTCTTCAGTGTTTGTGTAAGCAGAGACAGGTCAATCCCCGCGTCGCGGCGTCTTCAATTTCGAATGCATTCCAGGCAATGCGCTGCGGGAACCGCATGTGGGAGGACTTCACGGGATTGAGGCAATTATCCCGATCGAAGCTTGTCGAAAAAGAGGCCAATAGGCGACATGAAAAGGCACAGTGTAGAATAGCAGTAACTGACTCAGAACTCTTACCATCATATCTGTCAGCACAGAGATTGGTAGTGAAGCGAAGCTTTGTCGGAGTTAAAACGTTAAGGCTTGGAATTGGGGCGTCGCTATATAGACGCCCGTCTTTACCGACAAGCGCTCCGACGCGCACCATGTCCTGGACTGCGAAATAGTTGCTCAGCTAAGCACTCAATGACGGACCATCCAATTTTTCTATACTCGTTACTTTGATGAAGCCTCAAAATTTTCATATGCGTTCGAGCCGCTCTGAAGGGGATGTCGTTATACTTAGAACACCAGTAACAAGCGACTGGGCGACGGTGACGTCAACCGTTGTGCGTTGAATCCACTCGAGAGGCAAGCAGGGAGGATTCGTTGGAGAGGGCGATGGAAAGTGATATAAGCTCGGTGTGTTGTCGACATAGTCTTTCTAGAGACCTCTGGACCACCACCGACACGATGCTCGCCCAAAGTTCTTTCCGTCGTTCTCTGCAAGCACACACCCGCTCAGCCTATCGAGCACTGTCGACTACCGCCCCTCGTCTGAACCCGTCATCTGGGGCACACCCATACTCATTCCTACCATCCAACTCTCTCGACATCAAGCCTCGTTCCAAGGGCTTGACAGAGATACGCGGACCATACTACTATCCTGTCACGAAGACTTACCTTGATGAACTTCTATCGGACTGGGGCGAGTATGTGGACGGTATCAAGTTCGCTGGAGGCTCCTTCTCGCTGATGCCGGAGGAACGGCTGAGAGGCTTGATTGAGACTGCTCACAAGCATGGTACGCTCTGTCGCACTGGCTCTATGCGTCCTCTAACCACACGATCCAGGCTGCTACGTTAGTACTGGTGGATTTATCGAGCGGGTGTTGTCGACATCTGGGGGAAACAAGGATGTCATTTCGAAATATCTGACGGCGTGCAAGAACATGGGGTACGTTCTATCTAATAACGTCAGGGAGCTGGATTCTCATACCGTGATTTCCGTCGGCAGATTTGATGTTCTGGAGATCTCATCGGGATTCCTGTCTATCCCTACGGAGGACTGGGCGTCCCTGATCGAATTCACCGCCGCACACGGGCTGAAGCCCAAACCTGAAGTTGGTATTCAGTGCGTATCGCAGATCGGTTAATGAAGCCGTGTAATGACATTTCGTCCCATCAACAGATGGGGTGCAGGAGGAGATGCTTCTGTCGAGGAGCTTGAGTCAGCTGGGACTCGCGACCCCAAGTGGCTCATTGATCGTGCTAACATGTTCCTTCAAGCTGGCGCTTACGTATGTCTCTTCGTGTGTTTTGCGATGGCCGTGGTATTGATCTTATATGCTGCAGATGATTATGATCGAGAGTGAAGGCATCACCGAAAACGTGAAGAACTGGCGTACAGACGTCATCTCCGCTGTTACCTCCGCTCTTCCTCGAGACAAAATAATGTAAGTGCCGTTCACAGAGATGGTTACACCAGAGCTAGATCTCATGCCTTTTCTCAGGTTCGAAGCCGCAGACCCCGATGTTTTCGCGTATCATATTCAAAACCAGGGCGCACGTGCCAATTTGTTCATCGACCACTCCCAGATTGTACAACTCGCGTGCTTACGACGTGGTATCTGGGGCACTGGTGGCACATTCGCGCGCGTCGTCACCTTTGAGGGAGCCACCGAAGCAGCGGGCAAGAGCAGGTAAACAAATGTTACATCTATCATCGTCAAGCCCCGCATGTTTGTAATTGTATGCGACTTCTCCATTGCTGGCCCGTTCTTCCACATCGTATTGCAGTAATTTGTGACGCTTTCCCCACCATCCGACGGCGATAGTTGATATTGACTGAGGCACTGAACTCCGCTGCCGCGGACTGATCTCGTTGTAAGAAGCTTCGTAGCCCAGGGTCATTCGGCCATTGGATGATACGGTAGGTCCGGCATTTCGCACTCGGAGCACTCATAGTGAGTTCATTTCATTCGACACTATTTGAATCATCGAATATTCGTCCCGGGCTACAGCTTTCTGTTCTATCTAGTTCAGCACGAGCAGGTATAGTGTGTACTACGGACACAGGCAGCGCGGACGCGTGGTGCTCTTCTACTAGGATTATGTATCGTGGTTAGTGTTGTGTACCGTAGCGAAAGTCCCAAGTCGTAAGTCCGTGGTTACCAAGAAAGACCGATACCAGCAGGTCCGTGGCACGAGCGTATCCGGTCTCAGAGTTCCTGGGTGGTGCGTCAGCGCACTATTCTTCGCAACGAGGGGTAACAAAACTCACAGTCATAGTCAGGTTTCCAGAGAGCAATCCTGGAAATCATTGCATGAGATTGGATATATTACGTTATTTGTAAGGGCAGCTTACTGTTCTCCAAGACACAGCCATCCGGAATGTCGATTCGTTGACCCTCGTTAGCAACAACTGTAGATGTTTGGTCAAAATTCGATCGTAGGTAACAGCTGCGCGCGACGTACTGATGACAGTGCCCCTCAGGGTGACATTGCGGCCAAAGTATACATCCCCAGTGACGGTCAAGTGGTCGAGCTCGATGATCTTGGGGATCTTCTTGAAGCGCTTCTGGAACTGCGCGATCTTCTTGAAGTGGTCGCCCAGCTTGATGACGGGCGTGGTCCCGAACATGCGGTTCTCGTTGATGACGAGCTGGCCGTGCTCGAGCGAGTAGATGTCTGACTTGATGAGGAGGAGGTCTGAGCAGCTCTTCACGGGCAGGAAGCGCGTGCGGGGTACATTCACGCCGCGCGCGTTCCTGAAGTGCTTGATGGCCGCGCCCGCGGCGGTCTCGAGCTGGATGACGGCCTGACCGTCGTCGTTCGTCTTGGGGTTGACGATGATCTCGAGCTCCATGCCCTCGTTCTCCATGATGCGCTTCAGCGCGCGGAGGTTGATCCAGATGTTGTTCGTGTTGAAGATCTTGAACTTGCGGACGGACTTGAAGTCCTCGATGTGCTCCGACGGCACCTGCGCGACCTCGAGCAGTTGGACCGTGCCGTCGTAGTCGATGAGAGTTCCACCCTAATCGGAGTAGAGGGGCAATGAGCGCTTATCACGAAGCAAGGCAGGCACGCGCCAACCTTCACGTCGGCCTTAGTCTTGTCCGTGACCTCCATAATAAATTCGGCGTCGGTGTCAATCATGTGCTGCAGAATTCTCTGGTCCACGCTGCGCAACGTATGAGGTCAGGCTCTTCCTGGTTTCTGATCTACTGCGGGGGACTTACACAGCACCCAAGTTGTCGGAGTTGGACACGAAGAGGTACTCCTTGCCCTCCGCAAGGAGCTGGTCGAGTACGCCGGAGTGCACGAGCGCATTGTAGAGGTCACCGTGGCCCGGCGGGTACCACTTGCCCTTGTCGTCGTCCGCGCCCTTCGGGCACGGAAGGAGCGACTCCTTGAATATACGCGGGTAGCGCGACTGGTTGAACGTAGTGATGCGCAGCTGCTGGTTCGCGTACTTCTTGATGATGCGGAGCGTGTCCTCGTGCGTGTTGAACGAGGTCATGAGGATGAGGGGCACGTCGACGCGGTGCGTCGTGTTGAGGTGCTCGATCTGACGCACGGTCAGGTCGAGGAAGGTCATGTCGTTCTTGACCTCGAGCGCGCTCTTCGCGCCGGTCATGCCCATCGACGTGCCGAGGCCGCCGTTGACCTTGAGCACGGCGAGCTTGTTGAGCGACTCCGCGTCGGTCGATTTGGGCAGGTTCTCGTATGGGACGATCTTGTCCGCGGCGGGGGACTTGATGCGGTCCCATTCACTAGGATAACTATTCAATAGCCTGCGTGCATGCATGAGACATGAATCACATACAGCTCACGGCTCTCAGCCCTCTCTGCCAGGTAACGGGTGAAGAGGTAGAAGAAGGACTGCATCTCCGTGTCGAATGCCTGCGCGCGGTTGGCAATCGCATTAGCCCCTCCGTGTCCGGCCCACAGTAACAATTCAAACAAGACGGGGCCCACCTTCTTCGTCGTGGGGTCAGACACGGTGTTGACGAGGCGGTTGAGCTCGTTCCGCATGTTCTTCACCGCAACGCCGGTCGTCGCGCTCTTGAAGTGCTGTTTCCGCCGGCGGAAACGTATAATACGGATGTGCGTGGACAGTTGGATCATGGTGCAGATACGGATAATGCAAGCAACATGCACAGTTAGAGCTGCAGGTATATGTACCGCATGGAGTAGGGGCACATACCATGGCGGACACGCCCCTCGTGCGAGGCGTCTTCTGCGCGGGCTCAGCGAGGGTGGACATGGCGAATCAGACAGTCAGAAAGGAACGTAAACGGGCGAGATACAGAGCTGGGTATCGTGCAGATGGGTGCAGGTGTGCAACGTTGGTCGCGAGGCTGCGCTGGCCTTTATACACCCGAGACTACGATTGATCTATCCGACTGATTATCTGGCGTCTCGCTTAGGCCCAGAACGCGTCCTTCGCGGTCTTTCTACTCTTGCCACGTACTCATTCTCTCGGCGAGGAACAGCCCGCGAGGAACATGCCGCGAGGGGCACATCATGGATCAACTCTTAGACAACGACAAAGGCACGCAGCTGTCCGAGTCCACCTCAAACAGGAGATGCTACGCAGACGCTCGGCGGTGAATGCAAGGCGTCATGGTTGCGTTTGGAAATACATTGCCACGAGAAGTATGATTAGAAGAATCAAACACCCTCGACGGCGATAAGTCTGCGCGCACGTCTTCTGTCAAGGGGTCTGAGAAGAGCGCTGCGGACTTCATGCGGGAGCGGAAGGAATATACCAGGCACTCATCGTCACCGACGGAACAAGATGCACGCAAGCACCTGGATCTAGCAGAGACCTCGAACTTCTGACAGTTATCGCACGTCTTACATGGGAGCATTAAGCCATCGAGCTCTGCCGATATGTCCGACCTGACACGCTGCTGATTGTCAAGCAGTACTTGGCGATTGAATCAGCAAAGTGGTCTTACGAGGCTGCAAGTCTGGAAGGACCTATTCGGAGATGGAGAACAAATGACAGAAAATGGATGCCTGATCCGCAGGGTTTACAATCCCATACGTTCTCGGCGACATCCTTACTGCATCGAGCCCTAACTCTGGACGCGGAATGCTTAGGCTAACAGATGTTAAGGAGACCTCATTCTCAAGAAGGTAAGGAGCGCTCATAAGAGGAACGACAACTGAAAATTCTATTAGGATGGTCGACACATACACCGAAGACTTGATAGATTCAGATATGACTAGTCCAGTTATTGTCACGATGCGAAACCCGATCAATATGTAGACATCGCCCGAATGCATACGGTAACACCTCGACCCGAACTGTCCCCTTCGACGCATAGTGCATCCCACAGGCATGTATAGCTTCCGCGAGCAGAACTCAGTGACAAAGACGTGCTAGACCAAAATGGTCGCCGAAGAACCAGGAGCATTGAGAGCACGCCGAGTGAGGTCCCTTGTACCGGATGTAGTGTAATTGGCAACGTCCAAGTTAGTCACGAACAGCCTAAACCCGTTGGAGATCAAGTCAAGAGAGCTCAGTCGTTCGTAGAGTGGAGGCGACAGAATGTTTTCGGACTTAGCATCGATTTCTACAGCCACCTGAGCGCCTAATATTGTGGCTGAAGCGGTGGCGTTCGAGTCGATTTGAGGCGGAGCTTGAACAGTATCAAACTCTATTTTGAAACTGTAAGCGCATATCCACAGCAAATCGCGGCGCGCGAGCTACTACCCTCAAGCCTCAAGACATCCGACATGGGTGAGTGCTGCCCGTCCTCGTTATGGTCTTTTTGGAATGTGCTCTGATCTGGCTTTCCGACGACTCCCATATTGCTAGGTATCTCCCGCTCTTCCCGGCACAAGCGTTCGGCCACGGGTGCTCAGCGCCCCCACTACCGCAAGAAGAGAAAGTTCGAGCTCGGCCGTCAGGCTGCGAGCACGAAGCTCGGTGCCAAGCGCGTCCACACCGTCCGGGTGCGCGGCGGTAACCTCAAGTACCGTGCGCTCCGTCTGGAGTCCGGCAACTTCGCATGGGGCAGTGAGCACGTCACCCGCAAGACCCGTATCATCGGTGTCGTTTACAACGCCTCGAACAACGAGCTTGTCCGGACGAACACCCTCGTCAAGTCGGCCATCATCCAGGTCGATGCGACCCCCTTCCGTCAGTGGTACGAGGCCCACGTAAGTCCGCACTCCAAGAGTGTATTGCTGGGAGTTGCTCCGCCGCTCACACGGCGTGTTTGTATAGTACGCGCAACCCGTGACCAAGAAGGGTGCGAAGAAGGACGTCGCTGCTGAGGAGAGCGCCGAGGAGAAAAAGCTGTCTAACCACGCTCAGCGCAAGTACGAGGAGCGCAAGGGTGGTGAGTATCTGTATTGCTGCACGGCTATGCGAGATAGCGGCGGAAGCTGACGGGCCCGCGTGATCACCAGACGCGAAGATTGACACCCTGCTCGAGTCCCAGTTTGCTGCCGGTCGCCTGTACGCTGCTATCAGCAGCCGGCCAGGACAGTGTGGTCGTGCGGACGGCTACATCCTCGAGGGTAAAGAGCTGGAGGTGAGTTCGCCCGATATAGGAGAGCGTGTGGGAGGAGTGCTGACGCAGTCGTCACATGTAGTTCTACCTGAGGAAGATCAGAACCGGCAAGCAGAAGCACGCACACGCGGCATAAGCATGGGAGGTGGTGTGCTGCCACTGGCTGGTATCTGTTCCGTCGGGTTGTGCGCTTTTCGATCCGGGGCCGAGGAGAGGACGCGGCGGACCAAAATTCGCTGCAGCTATGTGTTGAGACGGCTCTTTTTTCCTCTCGTATTGCACTCTATCTGTATGACACTATGTCTCACCATGCTCTGCAATGCATGCCGCGTTCGTCGAACTGCGTGTGTCGGGCTGTCGGAATCTGGCTGTGAACGGAGCTACGGAGGGAAAAACACCGGGGCGATGCGGACTGCCGCCTGCGAAAAACTGCGAGAGATGACATCAGCAGGCAGATCGTAGCAGACCCATGCAGTGAGTACTGTTAGCGAGGTGGACCAGGTCTGTTGACGTCGCGGGGAAACGGGGTCTCTGGACTTCGTTGGCACTCTGTGACGTTCATGCCGTGACATGTATGCTAGGATAGACGCAATGTGTTCAAGGCATACATCGTGGATAGCTATGCGAAGCTATGCATACAGGAGAGAGATATGCAAGGGACTGTGATCGCGCCATCAGAGAATGCAACGAATGTAGTGAAGGTGTACGTTATGGGCAGCTATGCATGGCTATATAAGGGTCCGAGGGACCTATGTATTGAACTGCAATCGTGTTATACGAGAATGCAAGTAATGTATTAAATGCACACGTCATGGATAGTTATGCACGGCTATGCATACGGGAGAGAGATATGCATGGGATTGTGATCGCGCTATCGGAGAATGCAAGGAATGTAGTGAAGGTGTACGTTATGGATAGCTATGCATGACTATATAGTGGCTGAGGGACCTATGTATTGAATTGCAATCGTGTTATAAGGGAATGCAAGTGATGTAGTAAAGGCACACGTCATGGATAGTTATGCACGGCTATGCATACGAGAGAGAGATATGCATGGGACTGTGATCGCGTCGCCAGAGAATGCAAGGTATGTAGTCAAGGCGTACATTATGGATAGTCATGCAGTGCTATATAGTGTCTGAGGGACCTATGTATTGAACTGTAATCGTGTTATATACTTGTCACACAGGTAACGAACAGGTAAAGACCCCGTCAGGGTGTCGAGCCGCGAGCGTCACGATCGACCTGAATAGACCTGGCCCATCTCGGTAACCGCAACTGTCGCATCTTGTTCGACCATCGTCGGTCTGAGATTTGTGTTGTATTTTGTGCTATTGCTGTGCCGGCAACCGGTGGATGTGGCAACAAAGAGGGCCGGGGCGAGGCACGGTGTGGCCCCGAGTGGCACGCTGTGCTCGGGCCTGACGCTGGGCCTGACGCTGGCTGGCGTCTCCTGGTTTGAAGTAGCGGTCCGCCTCGCTTCGTAACGTAACACGCGCACAACATTCTCTCATCTTCCCCTTCACTCTACTCCCGCTCACCCGCATCTCCTTACCCTATTCTTCCATGCCGCCCGCCACGGCGCGCGCAGGCGCGTCTCGTTTGAAGGAGAATGAGCGAGTCAAGGGCAAGGGTCGAGGCAAGGACAAGGACAAGGAGAAAGACAAGGACAAGAAGTGGAAGTACACCAAGGTCATGAACATGCGCGACCTCTCTCGCGACGACGACTTCCTCAGCCATCTCCTCGTCGAGAAGATCGGCACCGGCGCCGTTCCCCTCGTCGTTCACAAGATGGACCCCACGCGCCGTCTCCCCAAGACAGAAGCGAGCGAGCTCATGGAGATTGTCCGACGTGTGAGCGCCACCGTTTTCTTGACATCATTCGCGCGTGTCTGACCCGCACATATATCGTGTCCGTGCTCGCGATTATCGGCGACCGCGCAGCTCGTCGCGTGCAAGCCCAACACAACCGCCGTGCAGGCCGCAGTCCGCCTCGCGGTCGACCAGCTCCTAGCGTGCGTCTCCCCCCCGTTCTTCCCGCGCCTGCCCTGACCACGAGCCTGCAGCCTCAATGCGGTATCATACTACCTCAAGGGATGCACGGATAAGCAGATCAGCGCGTTTGCCACGTACGCCACTCGTCTTGTTCGCTGTGTGCCACACATTGCTCACCGGCATCCACAGCCACGCCTCGCGATATTTCGAATTATATACCCCTACAGGCTCCATAGAGATCGCGCACACGTCCCGCTATTCGCATCGCACGGGCAAGTCCGAACTATGTATTCTCGCGACGCGGCCGCTCGCGCCCGGCAAGATCATCGCAGAGCTCAAGGGCTCCATGGCGCATCTTACCGAGGCGGAGGACAAAGAGCTGAAGCGGACCGACGGCAAGTACGCGGACGGGGCGGGGATCCGCCGCGATTTCAGCGTCATCCACTCGAAGCAGCTGAAGAAAAACCACCTTTTCCTGGGCCCTGCGCGCTTTGTGAACGTAAGTTCCCGCTTGGGCCCTCCTCGCTCCGCCGTGCGCGGAACTGGATGATGCACTGACACGCGTCGCAGCACGACTGTGATCACAACGTCGAGCTATTCCGCACAGGGCGGTACATCACGTTCCGCGTCATCAAGCCCATCGCCGTCGGCGAAGAACTGACAGCTCACTATGGCGACGGTTATTGTAAGTCCGCCCGGCTTTCAACATGTGTCCGCACCACTGCGATCCTTTTGGCACACGTCTGCATCGAGCTGACCGTGTTGCTCGACAGTCGGGCGGAAGAACAGGCATTGCCTGTGCGAGTCGTGCGAGCGACTGGGGCGTGGCGGATACGGCGTCGATGCCTCCGAAGACGACGCATCGGATTCCGCAGACGAGGGCTCTGCGGGGATGCGCTCGGACAGCAGCGAGGCGCCGAGCGATTCTTCGGACGACGACGACGACTCTGATGCGGAGGAGGTTGCGGTAAATTTGAACGAGCGCCGCACGCGCCGCGGCGTCTACGCGGTCGTGAATAGTCCCCGCGGGAAGAAGAAAGACGCGGACGCTGAGCGCGAGCCCGATGCTGCGTCGGATCTCACGTCGCTCTCATCATCCCATGACTCCGCCCCGCTCGCCGCGAAGGGCAACGGGCTCATGACGCCAGACCCGGAGCCCGCTGCCCTGGGGGACTGGGCCCAGAGTTCCGAGAGCCCCTCCGCGGCGTCACGCAAGACCACGCCGTTCAAGTCCGTTATCTCCACTCGCGCGCAAAAGGCGAAGGCGGCGACGACTCCGGCGGAGAGCGTCAGCGCACCACCAACCGCTCGCAGCAAGATGAAGGAGCGCGCACAGTCCGCACGCCAGCTTGTTACTCCCCCTCTTACTTCCGATGCCACCTCTGCCTCCGCCGCACCGAGCATCCGCTCTGTCCGCTCCTCCTCCCGCCTCCGCTCGCGGCCTGGTGCCCCCTCCGAGGCTGGTCCGTCACGGCTCACGACGCCTGCAAAGGACAAGGCGTCCGTGCGCGCGTCGAGCATCAGCACGGAGGCGAGGCGCGAGGCTCCGGAGCCGGAGACACGGACGTTGCGTCCGCGCGCGTCGGTCCAGACACTCGCAGAGGCCGCGGCGACGGCGAGGCGGCCCAACGAGGCGCCGCGCGGCGTCGACGGGAAGCCGCTGCCGACGTGCGTGACGTGCTTGTGCGTGCTGCCGGTCATCCAGATCGAATCGCAAGTTGTGTGGGGCCTGTCGCTCGGCCGCACGGGCAAGCGGGGAAGGCCGCGGAAAAATCTGAACATCGAGTGCCCGAGGTGAGTTCTTTCATAGAATGCAGTCGGAATTACGGCTCAAAGTATGTATAATTCAGGTGCATGCGCCATACTGAGATATATGGTCTGAAGTGGCCAGATCGTGTCTCGACCGACGGAAGCAGTTCGTATGTGTCGTCGCGAGAGTTTGGTACTAGCACCCCCGTCGACTCTTACTCCAGGGGTCGTGTCACGCACGCGTCTCTCGCGACGGTCGACCGCAAGCTCGCAAATCCGGTATCCAAGTACGGGCCCTTCAAGCGCCCATACAAGCGGCGACGCCCCGTGGAGGAAGAGGAAGAGGAGGTCGTGCGTGCGCCGAAGCGCCAGAAGCAGAGCACAGGCCGGCCGCGCGGGCGCCCGCCGAAAAAGACGAGAATCGGTATGTCGACCAAGGCGCGCGAGATGCTGAAGCTCGAGGCGGAGCAGGACCCGCCGACGCCGCCGAGCAGCGGGCGCCGCAGCGGCCGTGCGCGCATGCCGAGCATGAAGCTGCGCGAGAGCGTGCCGCCGCACAAGACCCCGACAAAGTCCTCGCGCCCGCCCGTCTCGACAGCCTCGTCCTCCCTGTCCTCTGCAGATAGCAGCGGGGGCATCGTGTCGAGCATCTCTCAATTTGCGAGGCCCGAGACGCCGTCTCCGTCGGGTGAGGAGCTGCCCAAGATGCAAACGCCAAAATCGCTGGCGGTGGCTGCTCAGCCGAGGGAGGCGAACGGTCGGTTTGGGAAGAAGGCGAGCACGAATGGGCGGTTCATGCGGAAGAAACTGTTCTCGGCGACCCGTCGCAGCTTCTCGCGTGCCCAGCGTGCGCTCAACAGGAACAAGCTGCGCGCTGCGGTGTTGAAGCATGGACACAAGAACGGCGGCGATCGGAATGTGCTGGGCTCGATGGATCTTGCGGACGGAAGGGCAGCCGGGCTCAAGCGGGGAAGCTCCGGCGATTCGGAAGATCAAGAGCTCTTGGGACACCATGCCACGAAGAGGCTGCGCGCCGACGAAGAGATCGACGATGATGATGACGACGACGACGAAGAGGAAGAGGAAGAAGAGGGTACATACAAGTTTCGCATGCCACACATGGGTGGTGGTCGCATGGGTGGCTCTGCGCTGCTGCGTGCACCGAACCCGATCACGTATGCCCGTCGCACTTGGGCTGCCACCACCCGCGAGTCGTCCAAGGACTCGGAGACGCCGACCGATAGCATGCAATCGTCGACAGATGAAGATGTCGATCTGCCGGTTACCCCTGAAGACGGTTCCGAGGCTCCGATTGATGTCGATTCGCTTGACCTGGGTAGGCTGGCAGGCGTGCGCGGGGAGGATGAGCCAGATGCAGAGGATGCAGGGGGTATTGTGGCGCGGAGGGTCCCCCTCGCGCCCTCTATGTCTGCGCACTTGGGCCAGATGACCTTTAAGCCGTCTCCCATGAACCTCGCAAGACGCCGCTGGGCGCCTGCTCCCCCAAAATATCATGATACACTGGAGGACGCCACCAGCTCACGTCACTCGCAAGAGCGGGGCATTACGCCCTTCGAGCCCCTTGACGACAACATCCTCGACACGGCCCGCGGTTCTGCGCGCTTTGGCGAAACTAGAAGTCGCCTCAACAAAAAAGCGACGCCCCGCGATGTGCTTGAAGCCGACGTGTCATCCTCCGGCGAGGTATGTCCTCCGTATCAAGCAGCACCCGATCGTCAACTCATCTCGGCGGATTCCAGGATAGCAGCTTCCCCAAGTTTACGATTAGCCGCCGATCTGCCCTTGCATCGCCCCAGACCGCAACTCTGACCGAACTCACTGACGACGAGCGCATCGTGGAGCGACTGGTGACTGGGACCGAGGCTTCCGACTCTAGACCCGTTTCTTCGGGCTCATCTCCTGAGAAGTCTCCCGGCATGGCGTGGAAAGACACTGTTTTGATCAAGACTGATATACATATCACGAAAACCACATTTTCGCTCACTACGAAAGTGCCCACCTCGCCGACTAAGTTGGTGAATGCTGGTTGGGACACGTACGCGTCGTCTGACACGGACTGAGGACCGAGGACCGGAGTTATTGCTCTTGTTTCTGACAATAGGTTGTATTGTGTTCGAACGGTGAACAATACTGTCTTATTCCTCCTTATTGTACTACTTGCTCTGTCTCATGCCCCGTAGCTTATTAGTTCGAATGTATGTACGCTAGTCAGTTGGCGCCTTGATTGTAGGCAGTAATCCAGTTAGCTTTGCCTCCTGCTCTCAAAACCTTCCGGAGCAAAGACATGCGCGACATTGTTCAATGCAGTGTAAGTACAGGTAATTTACTGCTGCCCATCCGGCTTCAACGAACTCCGGCCTGCACGCAAGATCTCATCTGTTGAGAGCAGGTTGACGGCAATGACCGAACTGTGCACATAATATGTCAGCTACTGCGCGCTGAAAATGACGTCGCTGGGCGTACCATGAATGCAGCATCTGTCTCTTGACCCTGTAGTTGTCCCACACTCCCTCCACCGTAGGGTCGAACGGTTCACCCGACTGCAGGTCAATACCCACAACGTTACCGTCTGCTTGCTCATCCTGCACACGAGCTAAATCAGTACACTCTATGGGCAAAGGACGCGTATCACGGACCTGCAGGGCAACGACGACGTCTTGCACGTCAAATCCGCCATTCGCTGCAAGCGTCTTGGGGATCACCAGGAGCGCTTCCGCAAACGCCTGCACACCCATCTTTGTCCGGCCCTTCGCGCTCTTCTTCACGGGGCCCGTGAGGTGCGCTGCGCACGCCACCTCGAACGCGCCTGCGCCAGGCACGAGAGATTCGTCCTCCAGCGCGTTCTTCACAGCACGGAGGCCGTCGCGCAGCGCGTCCTGCGTCTGCTGGATGGTATGCGGGTTCGGGCCCTTGATGAGGAGTGTCACACTCTTGGGATCCTTCACGTCTTCGACGAACGTGAACTTCTCCTCGCCGAGCGTGTGCTCGTACACGAGGCCTGCCCAGCCGAGGACGTCGGGCGTGAGGTCATCCACCGAGTTTTGTGCGACACCGCCGCACACGAGCTGCAGCCTACACCAAATCGGGCGTTCAGCGAGAGTCCAAATAGTAGCAGTGAATATCACTGACCGCTCCATGTTACGCCGCTTTGCCCGACGCAGGGCGAAGATACCGTTCTTGGCGAGGATATCGAGACTGAGGGGATCAATGCCTTTCTGGTTGATGATAACAAAGTTCTTTGGCTTCTCGTTCGCTCCGACCGCCTGGTCGCAAACCAGGTTTTTGAGCTCAACAATTTTCCTGCACTTCGCATCCGTAAAACGCCGCTCCGACTCAACGAGCTTCTCGCGCTGTTCTGCCGAAGAGTAGAAGAAACTAGAGTTGACCTCGCTGAAGTGTGGCGTTAGCTCTGCAGTCATGACAGGGTAGTGTTGAGCGATCGCAAACTTACGTCTTCTCGTACTCCAGACTGACGTTCAACGTGAGGATGAACGCGTTCTCGACGCGCTTGGGCATGTCAGGATGCCTAGCGCCATGATCCAGAACGAGGCCGCGGACAAGTTGGGTCTCTGATGCCGTCCGGTGCTGCATCTTCATGATCTCAATCATGTGAAGATCGATGGGTTCCCGGAACTGATTAGGGCCTGTTTGAAGAGTATTTAACAGGCGGTCCAAGATGGAAGATACTTGCGTACGAACCCTCAGCCGGAGGGGGCGGGCGAATTGTCAACACAGCATCAACGACATCTGCAGCCAACTTCTTCGCGAGTGCGGAGTTGAGTTTTGTGGCAAGGGAGGTGTAAGCGACATTAATTAATGTGGGACGGTCGAGCTTCGCAGGTCGCTTGAACTCATCGAGGAACTGATCACATCGTTTGAGTATACGTATAAAATTGAGACAGGGAACGACATGAGACGCACAGCAAGAGCCCCCTTCTTCGCCAAGTCGAAGCCCTCCGCGATCACGGTAGGGTGCACGCCCTCCGAAATGTACCTGTCCGCCTGCTTCAACAGCTCACCAACGAGCAGCACCACGGATGTTGTCCCATCTCCAACTTGATCGTCCTGTGCGACAGCTGTGCGCGCAATCATTGCGGCGGTGGGGTTCTGGATTTGCATCTCGGAAAGCAGGACCTTGCCGTCCTTGGTCATTTTGATCTGCCCTGAGCCGTCCACGAGCATCTTGAGTGTGCCTCTCGGGCCTGACCAGATGCATGTTCATCAACCGTTTGATTAACAGCTAGTACGTGTACTTACCAAGGTTTCCCTTCACTACGCTCGCCAGACCCATAGCCCCGGTCGTGTTGACCTGTTACGCGTCCAGTCACTCTGCGGAAACTTAGCGACATGAACGATATACTCACCTGCAAGGCGGCGGCGCGGCGAACGCTCTCAGCCTTCGGATTGATGAGCTCGATGCTGGAGGACATTGTGGAAGATGTTCGGTCTGAGATGCGGACCAGCGAGCCTCTAAACTCCAGGACAGAGACTCTATTGCTCTTGTCGCGCGTATTATGTAATTAACGCGCTACCCTCCCAAAGAGGGAAAGCGTCCCTCCTGTCGGATCCACAAGCAAATAACCATGAACCTCCGACAACGAGACGACCACCGCGGCGTAGGCCATCTCAACCAAGCAGCGTTATTTCTATCTGTACATGAATACGCTACAAAGCAGACTGCACTACGCATACTGGCGAGCGCTACTACTTCTGATTTTTCTCTATGAGCTTCTTTGCGTCCTGCACAAAATCCTTTAGAACTTTGACATCTTCTCCATCTCCTTCCTCACCCATAGAGCGCTCAATACGCTCATACAATTTAGCTATGCCATGATGAATGCTACCCTCACCACCACCCACGAAGGCTGAGATCTCCTCCATCTCCCCGATCCAGCGGTATGCCTTTGGAAGCATATCTGGAACAGCACGAGTAATCCGCTGCAGCGTCGGCCGCTGCGAGTCGTACAACTCGTGGAGTAATGCCTCAGCCGTCGCAGGGGAGGACGAATGCGCCGCTTCGTACAGCAAATGCGTCTCATTAGGAGCCGATGCATCACAACGTCATGGAGGCTTACCCAAGATCATCGCAGTGCAGATACCAGTCATCCCTTTAGTGATGCCCTGAAGACGAGTCAAATCGATTTCGACGTGCATGGGGTGGTTATATACCGCGTATGACATCTTCAGTGCGCTCGCATCTCCGATCCCCGCGCCTTCACCCCTTAGTGGCGATATCCGCAACCCGTATTTGCTGAGCCCCACAAAGTCATCCAGCACTCCGGCGTCAGCAGGGTCTACTGACGCGTAGAAGACGGGGTCGTATCCGTCCTTCGGCGGCCCACCGATGATGCCGGCATCGACGAAACTTATCGCTGTCCCAGAGAACAGACCCGCGATCGTCTTAACCGTCTGCGGGTTGACGGCGTTGCAATCTGCAAACGCGACGCGCCCGGTGCTGGGCTTGGCAGCCGTGGCGTGCGCTTCCCGGTAGCTCTGCGCAAAGTTGTAGGCTTCGCTGGGTGGTAGGATGCTCAGAACCCACTCCGCGCGTGCAGCGAGTTCAGGGAGGGGTACGTCTTGCATGCCTGCGGCGCATGCGCGCTCTCGGGTGGCATCAGAGCGGCCGTCGAGGTTCGTGAGTACTGTGCAGCCTGCCGTGACCAGACGTCGGGCGACTGCAGAGCCCATCGCTCCGGCAGAAACGACCGCTAACGTCGGAAAGCTCATTTCTGCGTCAAGAAGAGCTGGGAGAGCAGTCAGCTGAATACTGTAAGTCTCCGTCGACTACGCACTTACAGCTCAAACACGAATCAGTGGGCTGCGCAAACTTGATGTAGCAAGCGACCTGGAGGTGTAGAGGGCAACTAGAGATTCTGCTAACCGTAGCGATTCAGTTCACAACCTGGGCGATTGGCACCTATCACGCTATGATTGACACTGAAACCAGTGCAGATTGTAGTGAGATGAGCGTACGAGCGCAACGCTTGCACTTCGATCGACGACAGGGAAAGCCGCGGATAACGGCGGCCCGGGTGTATAAATAGCTCAGCGACGGAGGGGGCACACTCGTGACCGTGGTACAAGCTCTCGACATCGATCTTATTAGCAAGAGTTCCTAATTCTGACTGTATGTCTCTCACCAAGTGAGCTCACAAGGAGCACACTGGACCACTTGATATCCAGATATCATGCCATCACATTGACCCTGGAAACTGCGATCACAACGATGCAAACATGGAGATCGCGAGCGTTAGAACTTGGGTCAGCTGCGGCGGGTTCTGGAATAAATGGCCGGTGTGCTAGTTTTCTGCACACCTTCTCACATCCCAACGCTGTCTAGCATTGCGCCGCGGTACAGGGATTCGTACTACTGTTCGTATTCCAAGAGAAACCACGGACTTCTTTTGAGCTACAGCCTACAAGTCACTGAAGGTCATCGCCTGGCTATCAAAACGGGCCGTTTCTGACTCTTCGATAGCGCCATGACTATGGTGTGTTCGGGCCTTTTCGCTTTTATCCTTATCTTCCTCCGTCCCTAAATTCGTTCGATTTAGACGTCGCACTATTCTGTCTGGAATGAACGGGTGGACTTCAACAAACCACCGAACAGCACTGTTTCCCTCACGGATCTCGTCCAGTTGCTGTTAACACGGCTAGGAAGCGAGACTATGTTCTTGACGTACGTCCGGGATCACATCACGTGCTGAACTGTAAACTCACGCTTACTGCAGACCCAGCAAGGTGTGTGATCAGAGGTAGTGGCCAGAAGTCCACATACTAAACGAGCCTCGAAACAGCTAGAAGATCTTGAGAGCCTTTCGCTCTGTATCCTCACGGACGTGCGAAGTGCCCTGAACCTATCCCGACCCCTCATCCACCGTCTTCCCGTAGAGATCTTGCGCGAAATTCTCTCCTACGTTCCCTACAGAGATGATGACCGCGGATGCGACGACTTCCTCACTCTTTGGGATTCCCCCTCTGTACAGGTATCTGACTGCGTACATCTGATGTCGGTGTGTCGCCTCTGGCGTAACATCGTATCGGACTGCGCTTCGTTGTGGAATAATGTCCGGAACTTCACGCCATGCGGTTCATTATGCGCCGTCCGTCGCTCATCCCCCTCCTTTCACATCTTCGAGCGACCCGGGGATGAGGACGCAGAAACGCTTTTGCACAATCCTCTCAACGTTGGCGACCTCCGGGTAGTTTACCGTTATACGCTACCTCTGGATTACCTCAAGGCACCCGCACCACTCCTACACACTCTGGTAGTCTTTGCTACGTCGACCGAAGCGCGCCAAGCATGCGTTGACGGCGCCAGCAACGTGCTATTCGATGGACATACACCCTCCCTTAGACGGCTGGCATTACACTCACTGAACCCGCTCCCTCAAAACAACTTCGCCAACTTGACGCATGTACTGCTCAAGAAAATCACACAACTCGATCCCGCAAGGCTCCTCAATTGGCTCGCAGCATCTCCTCATATTTCGGATCTGGTCTTTGTAGAAACATTTTGTTCCGCCTGGGACGGAACATATCCCGACATGCCTCCTCTGAAATTCCTGAGGAGGCTCGTACTCGCGGATTGTCTCGAGGAACAGTTCATATGGGTCATAGCTCTCCCCGCTCTAACCCCCCGAACCGCAATACGACTTGATAATGTCAAATTAGTCCCTCGCGGCAGCGCCGTTCCTCCATATCCCGCCGGCCGGGACATTGTCAGGCTGGCCTTGCGAACTGATGGAATGATGGCCCTCAGCTCGACATCGGGGCTGCTTCACCAAAAGAAGGGCGAGCAGCCTTGGTTTGACGGAGTACATTCGAGAATATCGCTCAGTGCAATTACCGAGTTCTGGTGGCTTTTTGGTTATAGCAGGGCGAATACAGCGAGCCATCTGCGGCAGTTCCTGACCTCGATGCCCGCTCTAGAGACATTGATAATCCTTGGACGAGACCTGCCCCATGTCATGGCGATTCTCAGCCCCACTACAGCCCAATATACCGGCGGACCATCACCAACAGTTCCATGTCCACACCTCACTACCCTGCGCGTCATCATCAGCTCGCCCATCTGGCCGCACCGCTATGAGCTACCGACATCGTCCGGCCTCGCTCGCTTCATCGCCGCTCGCGCGGAGAGCGGGCATCCCATTGAACATCTCGTGCTCGAGAGCCTGCCATATGAGGATGACCCCCCGGATCCCGCGAAGTTCGTAGACGGTGTCGTGTTCGAGTGGAAGAAACACGTAGAATGGGCGTCGTTCGAGATGACTTTGCCTGACGTCTGCGCTCGCAGCGCGCATCCGTACTGGCCTGCGTGGTCTGTGTTTGCAGAATGAAGTGTCATGCTCCTTAAGGAATAGTCTCCCATGTTGTACCGGTCCATCACGAGCATCTTGTAATTTTCAGTGTATTGCAGCTGGACACAGAGACGGTCAAGTCACACCCCAAAATGCCGGAAGTGCACACCAGAACTCGAGTACTCAGGAGTCGACGAGCGAGGTTGCTAATTTGTGCCGACTGTTTGAATGCCCTGAATACGTACTGATGATTCAGCAGGTTTGCCGCAAGGGAGTCGCGTAAATGCAGCAGATCGACTATCGATGTCCCAATTACTGGTGACCGGTTCATGGCTGGTTCCCAACAAGCACAGAGAGCCTCTGGGCGGTCGGAATCATTGCACATTTTGTACATTGACGCCTGCCGCCGGGTGTCAAGTTGTCAACCACGCTCCGGGCCCGGGACGGAGGAGGGATTGCGCCGGCTCTCTGTCCACGTGATACCGAGTTACATAAGCACAGATGCGCCACGGGCCCACGGCGACGCAAACAAGTACTGCGCGTGGTCCGCATCCCATTTTATGTTCAATCTCGGCTTCATTCACCAGTCGCTCGCCGACAGATAAGGACAGAACACCAGCGGACTGGAAGCGATATCTTGATTCCACCGACCCTCTGTACCTCTCTGGTTATCTTTTCTTGCACAACCAGCTCCTTCCTGGCCCTTCAATCCGTGTCGTACACGGATCATAGCCCGCATTCATTTGCGCCACATTGAGAGCTCTTCTGTAGTTAATGGCCTCCGACATTCTTGCTACACCTCAAAAGGATCATGTGCCGGAAGCCTCTCAGAGATGGGCAGCTTCACTTGTCAGCTTCAATGCTCAGATAACATGTCTAGACTCCTCAACGCCAGCGCAACTCAGTATGGGACCTCCGCAACCTTACTGCGTTGTGTGCTAGCAAAGTCAAGGCGATGTCTAAGTATTTCTTGGGGTAGCGATGTACATATCGGATATCATCGATGAACGGTGAAAGTCTCGCCGAACGAGCGTGGAAGCTTGCAAAAGGTTAAGCAGACTCTCACGAGACCGCTGGTACACCTGACAGCTTCGTAGTTCCGACACAACCGATGCACAGCGCAAGCCAGAAGCCATCCGCACCGAGGCTAAAGGAGAGAGAATTGCTATCCTCAGTCGGACATCAGTCGAGTGCCAGATTTGAGGCAAAGAGTGCGCAATGCGAGCACAGGATTTCCGAGAGGGTTCAGGAGGTGTGGAAACTAGAAAACGGCCGAGCATGTCAACACAGACACAAAAAATCACAATAGCCACCAAAGCAGCCGCGATCGGGGAAGCCGTCGAAAGGCAGCGCCATGCCGCCTGGTCCACCGATATTTGGATAACATACCCTTTTTTACCGCAGAAGAGGGCGTTACTCGAGTAGATGGACCACTCGTATCCACTGCTGGTGATTAGGATATTGCTGGAACTCCGATTTCCAGTAATGGGAGCCAACGAGCCCAGAGAACCTATGGAACGCACTGTCAGATCGCAAAATAGCAGCCGGCGGCGCGTCCCTCCCGTCACGTGAATGCGTCGCGACTCGGACGTGTCCGGGTCTACGCTGTGACTTGTCTTGTACTTCCGTTTCCTAGCCAGCTTCACCAGCGGCAAGATACGGATCCTGGACACAGCAGAAACATATCTCACGAACTTCATAAGTGAGGTTTCTTCTCCTCTCAAAACGTTCCGAGAAGAGGCTTACGCACAGCACCTAGTTGTGAATTGTCGATGTCGAGGACTTGAGTGCAGCCAATGGCGCTTGCTCCCGATGAAAGCTCAGTAGGACCTGTGCGAAATGATAGTTCCAAAATATCTCTCACGTTAGAGACCTCACTCATGCACTTCAATGGCGAAGTCACAAATCTGGAGTGAGTTCTGGCTGTGCAGTTAGGCTATTGAGTGTGCTGAAACCCATGTTGCAGTTCAACTACAGTACGCCCAACTGCAGGTATATCACGTCTCTTCTGACTTTTTGCTACCTAGCTACTCGCGGCAGATCGAGCTCTCGCTGTATCCCTTGCCAGCGTCCGGGAGCGGTTGAACGGTCTGTGTGCAATCAATCGCCTTCCCCCGGAGCTTCTAGCCATGATATTCTATCACGTTCCGATGACCTACCAGCATGTATCTCCCTGGGAGTCGAACGTACAAGCATGCAGTAACCTTCTACCCATCACATATGTCTGCAAGCACTGGCGAGCAGTTGTTCTTGGGGCACCATATCTTTGGAGTCATGTCACGCCCATCTTTCCCGCTCAGATCTCTCTGAGCCGATCTCGTAATCTACCGCTCCGAGTGTACATCACATATGATTCTCATAGGGTTCTCGAAGAGATCCTGCAATCTCGGCGCCCGATCCTCGAGCTTTGCTGCGAAGGTGATCATATCTATGGAAGGATGCCCTCGGATTATTCTGCGTCGCACCTCGAGTCATTCACTCTGGCTAACTATAACTCACCCGGAGAAACTCTGCGCAATATCACACTGTTCGATGGCAAAGTTCCGCGGCTACAGGAACTCGCCCTTGCCACGTCAAACTGGCCGCTCCCTTCCCATCCCCTTCCTGCTCTTAGACGCCTCTCCGTCGACGCCTGCAACAACATCCAGATTTCCGCCCTTGTTCGCGTTTTCTCATCGTCCCCCTACCTCGAGCACCTAGTCGTAAGAGGTAGCGACCTAATGATCGACCACTTGACCACAAAGCCCATCCATATGGATCGTCTCGAAACGATTTATATCAAAACTATCTCTACTCAAGCTGCCACCGGTATTCTTTCTAGCGTTTCGGTGAATCCAGGCACCGCGGTCTATCTCTCTGGCATCGACACGTTGGTGATTCCGCGGTCTCATTGCAAACCGGATGCCTGCCGTGTCGCCATATGGCAAACAGCCGAGAAAATAATCCTCGCGGCGACAGGGTCATCTACTGCCATCTGGTCAACCTGCAAACCTGGTGACACCATTGCAGCTCATGGAGCTGCATTCGACGCCATGCAGAAATTACCCTTGGAGAAAGTAACTGAGTTATGGATGGAGGACCTGTTACCGATTTCCGCACTGGCTCAACACCTTAACGCGCTCCTGCGGGCTTTGACGAATGTCGCGACGCTCTATATCCACATACCACACGCCAGCTATATTATCCAACATCTCATGGATGATGAATCTAATCCACCCCTATGTCCTCGTCTTGCAACGCTCTACATGCACTCAGATCTCGAAGGAGATGACAGTGAAATTGACATAGACTTCATATGCGAACTCGCAGAGCGACGGAAACGGATCGGTCATCCCATTCCTAAAGTCGTTATCGACATGCTTGATCAGACCGAGTTGACAGATCCGGACTTCCAGGAGGACATCGACAGGTTGAAGAAGAGTGTCGGGAAGGTAGACCTCGCCAGGGGTGGTAAGATCGCTATGGATATGCCGGTGTGCTGCGACACATGTCCGCACCATTGGTGGAGGCCTTGGAGTCGGAGGTGGTGGGACATTCGTAACGGCGACACATATGACGACATAGCTGGATGGTAGACGTCTGAGGCGTTTTGGTATGTTTCAATTTTCCATCGAAGGACTTAACGCCTCAGGCTGACCACAGCTGCACTCGCAGCGCAGTATGCGCACATGCTCAGCAACATTCGCCTCAACAGAATATTCATGGGGTCAAGGAGCAACAGGAAATATGATCTTGTATGATAATGAGAATATAAGTTCTGTGGACACTGATATCCGTCCAATTGCACGCTGTGACGACTAGCCTGGGACACCATGGGTCGCGTGCGTATGTGTGGAGGTTGCTAGCCTCCGTAAAACCGTAAGCATACCCTACAGAAAGCCATGGGTGCATGTTTACATATAGCGCAGTGGGGTTTGTGGTCCTGCCAAGTGTTGGCCAGGTCAAAGTTCGCGGCATGGCATGGTGGAGGGATACACGCCCAGTGCGAGGAGCGAAGTCTCAACGCTGCTAGTGATCAGCTTGATTTGTACATCATAATTGTCACCTGGGGTGCTCGAGAAGGAATCATTCTGAGTGATAATGGGAGTTGTAGACACGAAAAGTGATGGACAGATTGAAGTGTGGCTTGGAGGGATGAGAGGTGCCAAGAGCGGCAAGGACCGAGAGCGGAGGGGTACAAGATCAGACGCGGTCGCCAGCGGAACCACACCTTCGCCCTCTTCCACATCTTTCGACTCGAAACCTGTGGATGTCTCAGCCATCAGCTGCATCTAAGCCTTCTCTCCAGGGGGTCCGTATCAGAGCCAGGAAAGGCGCTGTGAAGGCGCACGCAAAACACGAACCAGCTGGTACGGTCTCGTCGCCCATTCCGATCTGCCTATCGCTGATTCCTTGCTTTGGACCAGTTTTCAGAGACCAACTTTTCAAGCATCTCGAAACTGTCCCCGAAGGCGATTTTGAAGCGTTCACCAACAAGCTAGTCCAAGCTGGGTCTACTCTAGAGTACCTCAAGTATGCAGACGTTCTTTTCGAGATTCTCCTCGTCGGCGGTCTTCTCCAGCCGGGAGGCAACTACGTCGACGATGGTGCCCCGCCTTCGCCTTTCTCCGTCCTCAAGGCAAAGGAGCCTGTGGAGGTGGCAGACGTGAAGCAGTATATCGAGGTCTTGAACAAGCTCATCAGGAGGTTCGTCGTGGCACCTGTGCTCGCCTACTTTCTCTCACAGCGCACATAGATACAAGTATCTCCAGAGGCCCTTGGAAGAGACCTCTCTGCCCACTCTTTTGCAGTACATCAACCGCTGGACTGATATCCAGAGGGAGAAGCTCGCCACCGCCACGGGTCTTTTGCTCTCGCAGGGCCTCGCCAGCGCGAGCTGCCTTCAGAGCTTGACCAAGGACCACCTTATCAAGAATGGTATGTCATCTGTGCTCTTCATTTCTATGCGCTAAACGAGCCATGATCAGATGTGTCCATCAGCGTTATCACCACCATTTTCCGCGCATACCTCATCGACCAGAGCATGGAGCACCTCGCCGCGACCTTGAAGCGCGGCAGCATCAAGGACCTCCTGGCGTTCTTCCCGCAGACCAAGCGCTCGGACAAGGTCCTCGAAGAGCACTTTCGCAAGGCGGGCCTGCCTCAGGTTGCTGAGTGGTGGATCAAGCGTCAGTACGCATCCCTCAAGGAAGGTGTCGTCAAGGAACTTCGCGAGAGACTGGACCACGAGGAGTCGCATGCCGATGTACGTTCAGTCATTCTCTCATCATCCTCCCTGAGCTAATATCATAGACAGATTGTTGCAGCGATCAAGGAGAAGCAGGAGGAGCAGCCCCTGCCCGACACCGAGTTGATCCAGTGCATCTGGCAGGGCCTCATCTCCTCGATCGAATGGAGTGCTCGCCAAGATCAGAACGAGGCTCTCGCACTTCGTGAGATCTCAGTCAGTTGTTCTACTAAGGGTCATTGCGGTCGATGTTGACGATAGGATAGAGCTTCGCCGATATCATCGAGCCATTCTGCAACGGTCCGAAGACGGAAGTCGCCCTTATTAATGCCGTGCAGGTGCACAGTTATGAAGACACGCGGGTCATCAAAGCATTTCCCCAGGTTCTTAAGGTGCGTCGAATCCGTAGGCCCGTGCACTGTGCGCTCATCTATGCCTGCAGGTTCTGTACAACAAAGATTGTATCTCGGATCAGGCTATTATATACTGGCATCAGAAGGGTTCTAAGCCTCAGGGCAGGCAGCACTTCCTGCAGGCTACGCAGCCACTTGTCAAGGTTAGTTTTGTCTATCTGATGTCAATTTTTCGGTGCTGACGCCGGCGCAACAGTTCTTGCAGGAGCAAGACAGCGACGAAGAGGACGAGTGAAGTTAATCGTGCAATTGTGAATACGCGCTGCAATGTCCTCGACTGTACTTGTATCGCATCCTGGTTGACGATCAAGTTATAGCATACTCAATTTCGTTTTGCTGGAGCATTAGGACATGTTCGTACTACATATATCAGTATCAGGGTCCTAAGGTCGACAGCAGGGAGATACTGGTACATTGCGAGACTCAGATAACAATTACTCTCGACAGCATCATCAGTCGACCAAACAAGTTCATTTTCCCTTCCGGGCGACCTCACCATGCCTCAGGCATAGGCGGGAAGTCGCCCGTCCAACCATTTGGGTGGCCGACCTGCAAGAAGATACCATCGGAGCCATTCACCGGCAGGCCGAGATCAGTCAAGCTCTGCAACGCAACGCGTCATATCGCGGTGATCAGCACCGTGCGGTATGGACTAGCGGACTAGCGGGGGTGCTCACCTGCTCCTGCAACCACAGCGGGATCGCCGACTGGTCGAACATGCCGCGCTCGCCCGCCATCATGCCGAGCTCCTCGACCGTGAACGGCGGCGGGGGCATGATCGCGGGGTCGATGTACGGCGGGGGCACCATCTGCTCGCCGTGCATGACCATGGGCATCCCGCCCGGCGCGAGCCCGACCTTGCGCCGGAGATTCGCGAGCATGACGCGCAGCGTGAGCGCGTATCTGGATTCCAGCACCGCGTCAGCACGGGCGGGGAGGCGGCGCGTGGGGCTCGCGTACCTTTCTGCTGCGACCTCGGACAGCAGCTGCGCGAGCTGTTCCACCTGCGTGGAGATGGCGCCGAGGTCGAGCTCCGCCGGGAAGAGATTAGCCATCTTGAGCAGGAACAGGCCCGAGAACGCGGCCATCACGAGCGTGTCGTGCACCGCGTATCGCAGCGCGGCCCTGCAGTGCCGGCCCCGTCCATCAGTGCGCGGATCAGGCGGGCGAGACGCGGACGAACCTGTATGTGTGCGAGTTGAGCAGGTTCGAGAGGCAATTCGACGCGGCGTCCTTGGCCTGAAACGCGAGCTCGCGTTGCTCGAATGGCATCTTGTCCCAGGATACGCCACGGAGGGCGACGCAGACGAGCCAGAGCTTCGCGTAGTGCAGCTCGCCTGCGAGTATCTTGCGTGGCAGCGCATCCTCGTCCATGCTTTGACCTGCCATGTAAAGGGCGACTGCTTAGCAAGCGCCTATCGGACGTAGAAGACGCCAAACTCACGGTGCAATTCATCGCAGTCCGCCCACCACTTGTCAAGCGCAATATTCGCGCGCCGGATGAACGCAAGTGTATTGTGGTTCACCTGTCCGTTGAGCGGCGACAGCGTCTCGTAAATCTGCGCTGGAGAATGACAAGCGCATCAGCTTCCATTCCCGGCGGGCGCAAGGACCGACCCACTCTTCTGCGCAATAAGCTCGACCTGCGAGATCAAGCGGACGTCGGTAGGGGACGCCATCGGGTGCTTGAGCAGGACCCTGCAGTGCCGGATCGAGAGTTCGTCCCGCAGCACGATCGGCCGGCCAGTCCCGAGACTCATCCTGTCAGGCTCGATGAGTGGCGCCGCCACAGGGTCGGGAAAGGGGCAGGGAACACGCACTGATGGTCGAACCAGTAGAGGCATAGCCAGATGCGGGCGGAGACAACTGCGCGTGGTGTGGGTCAGACGATGCTTGTGGTGGTTGAGCGGGTCGGACTCACCGAGGTTCCGCTCTTCCTCCTCAGTACGCTTCTTGCTTCCCTCCGGGTCTGCTAGCTTCTCGAGGGCTCGGTGCAGGCCCAGGTCGAGCGCCATCCGCATAGCGTGACCGCTAGGCAGCCACCCATTGGTGCTCCACGCCGCAAGCAGTAGCATGCCTGTTGAACACAATAATTGAGTCTTACTCGGCAAATAGTCGGGCAGAAACCTACCCTGTACGGCTTCCTTACGAACAACAGGACCAAAGAGCGTCGAGCGAGCGATGCCCTGTGCCTCCTCGAGGGCCTTGTAGAACGTTGGGCTGAGCGGGCCCGTCCCAGAACGGATCTTGCTCGCGACAGCGAGGATGGCGTCGAACGTCCACGGAGTGCGCTCCATCAGGGCCTCGTATGAGTCATATGCGGGGTCAAAGACGGGTATGAAGATGTGGCAGCCGGAGAAGAAACTGTGAAAGTGGTAAGCGGGAAGACGAACACAACTTGAATAGGGCCACGCACATGTGGTAGAGCTCGCGGGCTTCATTATCGGATACAAGACCCTGTATAACGAGCATGAGTGCAGAACACCATGTTGGGTAGAGTAGAGCATACCTTCTCGACGACATGAGGAAATGCATTCCGAGGGGTAGGTTCGGCCCTCTTACGCTTTTTCACCCTATCGAATAGCAATTCTTGAGTGAGGATCGGATATTGGAGCATGAATATATACCTAGTCGGGGACGCAGAGGGGACAGCAGCAGCCTCGGCGGCAGCGTTCGCGAGCCCCTGGAGCGCTTCGATGGGTGCGTTGAGGGTGGACCTTGGTAGGGTATCTTCTGACTCGTCGTCCGACGACGGCGCAGTGCTGGGCACGATGCCATACGTCGCATATTTGTGAGGCTACGATGGGATGAGCGACGGGTGGTGAACGTCGTCTATGAGCGGACTTACGGGTGGTGCGAACCCTGGCAGGGGAGGGAACGCTCGGCCACCACGCGAGGAGCCTTCACTCGGGCCGGGGGAGCTGTACATGTCCACACCGTTCCGCATCCCCGGAGGCGGGGGCGGGGGAAGGCTTCCGCCGCCGTTGAAGACCGTCTGCTGCATGATGGCGGCAGTGGCTTGACTCTGGTTCTGGACTGCCATCAAAATCCGGTCCAGCGAGGACTGCATGCCTATCATCTGGCTCTGCATGACCTGTAGGGGTGTCTTGGCACGATGTACGTGAAGAAACGGAGAACGACTCACGAGATACTGCCCTTCCAACCGAGAAAGTCGTCTGCGAGGAAAAACAGGGGCACCTTGAGAAGGACGTCGACGACGACAACGAGGGCACGACATACTCGACACTAGCGGGGGACATGCCCTGTGCATTTTTCTTTTCTGGTTTCTCAAAGACGCAGGGAGTGCCGCTCAGCTGGCAGCGACGACAAGGAGACTGCACCGGGCCGGGCGGATTGTCGGGCCACGGGGGACGGGCGGCGCGTGAGGACGGCGCGGGGTAGCAATGGCAAGCGACGCACCTCTCCCTCACATCGATTCTTGCCCTTTCGACAGGCGGTGCATGCGCGGGCACCTCGCTTGGGGATGTGTCCCGCTGGCGGCGGCGGCAGCAGCAGCGAGTGCCCCGCGCCCTGGTCTTGCGGCGAGGGCGCCATGTCCGACCTGCCGCTCCCGGAGGTGTTGATGGTGAAGCTGGTGCGGCGGCGTTTACCTGGCTGCTCGTAGTCGGTCGAGGTCGGTGACAGAGACATCGGCGGCGAGCGCGGCGGCGGCGACGACAGCGACGACGACGACGACGACGGGCAGGGCGACAGGGCGGGCGAGTCGCGCGCGCTGACCGCTTTATCAAACCGCCTCTGGGCCTCGCCCGTGAGAACGTCTTGCCCGCTGGCGCCCGCCTTACGGGAGCACCCATGCGCGCACGTCCTCTGTCCCCCTCCGACGCTCCTCCTCCTTCGCCCATCCGTCGTATGTTCGCACATCTGACAGCTTCCTAGTCCGCGAAACTAACACTCGAATCAGTTGACCTCCTCCACGCTTCGTGATGCGGATTTTGTATCGTATGTCGCGACTGCCCAGGCCCCCCTGCTTCCTGTGGCGTCAAGGTTCCCCAACGGAACGGACAACCATCTGCACACCCCGACGGCGCGCGGGATATTCTTCAAGATATAACATCCCCGCCCGTCCCGTCCCGGGCCCTGCGTGGCCTGCCTCGAGGCCACTGGACGCCGTCGCCATGATACACCCAGTGGCTCCCACCAGCCATCCGGCGGGAGTAGTTGCACGCTCTGGGGCATGTCCCCCCACCAATCACGCTTGCTTCCTGCATTCTCCATAGACTCTTGCATTAGCAAGCACCGGGCAGCATTGCCTACGATCGTCGTCATGCTCCCCACGCACTTATCTGACAGCAGGGCGGGCACCTGATCACCCCGCTGGCCTCGTTGCATAAATAGCCGTCTGCATGGCGTGCGCACATTCAGTTCACTGCCCGCCGTCTTCGCGAAGCACTGGGGCCCTCTTCCGTTGTACGTACAGCTCGGTGCTTCCGGCGGAGCGCCATTCCAGGCTACACCTTGTTATTCGCTCTCTCTCTGGTCTCATCCTCGATATATTGTCACCTTGTTACTACCGATGCATATGAGACAACTCCAGACGACTTCAGGCGATCGTTGCTGTCCATGCTGTCGCGGGAAGCTACTTGACAGATAGGCACCCTTGGCGTTGATGGTCTTTTCGACATCGAAGAGAAGTCGCGAGGGTCCTTCCAGTATGTGTTCATGACCCTATCTCTGCGCCTTCTGCGTGGCCTGCTAGGAACATGATCTTCCATAGACCTGCATGAGGACCAAGCTCCGGCGTGCAATAGTTTAGCCGAATACAACAAGACCTCTTGCAATCTCTAGCATTTTTCTCCCAACGGCAGGTGGTAGGTATCAATCTCTCGTCAACCTGCTGTGGCTCCTTTCTGTCATCCAGGCGCAGACAGCCACACAGAGCGCCGCAATGGTCTGCGAACGATACCGTCTATGAGGGTAGTCGACATTCTTCATCGTCATGTCCTTTGCAATGTACAGGGCGTAAATAATATCTGGCTTACCAATAACGTAGTCGGTATACGTTTCGGATGGAGAAACGACGTGGTTGACAGCCATACCTACGTTCTAAGACGGTAAATTAGCGTGCGATAGTTGTTTTGCACTAAGACCTCTTGCAATCTCCACCATTCCTCCCTAAGGCAGGTGGCTGATATCAATCTCTCGTCAACCTACAGTGACTCCTTTCTGTCATTCAGGCGCAGACAGTCACACAGAGCACTGCAGTGGTCTGCGAACGATACCGTCTATGAGGGCAGTCGACATTCTTCATCGTCATGTCATTTGCAATGTACAGGGCGTAAATGATATATGGTTTACCAGTAACGTAGTCGGTATACATTTCGGATGGAGCAACAACGTGGTTGACAGCCATACTTACGTTCTAAGACGGCAAATTAGCGTGCGATAGTTGTTTTGCACTGGTACTGGTGATCGACCGTCCTGTGGAGGCTCGCGGCACAGTGAAGGCTAGGGCTAAGCGCTAACCATAGCCAGGCCGAGATACTGAATTCCGGTCATGGAGAGAGTTCATTACAACTATCTCTGCTGAAGTCTTGGCTGCGCTATGTCATACTACCCTGCATATGCACTTCCCATACATACCTAACCTCGCCTCTTTTAGTTCGCAGATTGCAGAGGCCTTTGGGTTCAGTCCCGAGTCATCCTTGTCACAAACGCCTGATTACCCGATCAAGATTATGCCGCCAGACGAGAGTACGGAGCGCCCGCAGCACGGAACGACGACAACGAGGGAGGTGACGGTGTTGAACAACAGGCGAAGAGTGCAAGGAGAAGGTGAGGGGACCGGGAGGCATGACGAGAGGCTAGAGTACGATGACGGTAGGGATCAACACACCGACGAGCGGTAATGAGGCTATATGAATGATGACTGGTGGTTAGAGCAGTTTGTTAGTGCCTATGACGCTGCATCGAGACAATGGTATGCTGAGTTTCGATGCAGTTTGCCTGCCTCTGAAGTTTTTTAGTATCGTCCTTACCTAGGCGTGCACTGCAAAATACGTAGACTCTAGTCCAGGCTTGAATCGCGCCCAGTGGCACTGACAAGAAAATCCACTTGGATATGTTCTGACATGCCTCACGTACTACAATATTTAAGGAGGACTTCCGAACAGCCAGAGTCCCCAGAATCCAACTAGCTTGTACTTGACTCAAACCACTTGCGAGAGTCCAAAACCTGTCTATCCGCATCGAGCGCTTCCAGCGTCCATATGATAGCCGGCGGCGAACTTCACGTGACATCCTGACTTTGTGTCAATCACTGCATTGAAGAAATGGCCTTAGATCTCGTAGAAGTCCGTGTTTCATGCGGTCCCATCTACAGTTCACAAACTTGCTTTACAGATCACCCATCCGGGTCTTGCGTATGTTGCGCTGGGAGGCTTCGCGGTAGCTGTGAGTATCGTGTTCCATTGGCTATTGTTTTGCCGTTCGTAGGTGGCGGGTTCTAGCTCCAGAAGAGAAGAGTCAGCAGCGGAGGTAGAGCGTCTGGAGTACTATCGCGGGCTAGTCCAGACGCAGATCTTACGAGACTGTTTGCATGGATGTGATATGGGTGTGCTATTGAGAACAATCTGATCCGTCCGCTACTTTTATACTCAATTCACGAACTGACCATATGACCTACAGTTCAGTCTGTTCTCCCTCCCCGTCAAGGATAAGGTATGTCAAATAGCCTACTCACCGCGTGCATCATTCAGAATGCCGTCTTCCAGCTGTACGTCAATGAGGTAGTCCTCGGCACTGCGTTTGGCATCATCATCGGCCCATATTGCGCAAATGCATTCGACCCGCGTTCATGGGGCACCGACCAAAACATTGTCACACTCGAGCTCACGCGGGTCGTCCTCGCCACGGGTCTGTTTGCTATCGGCGTCGAGCTCCCGCGATCCTACATGTGGGACCACGTGAAGGGGCTGCTCGTGATGGTCGTCCCCACGATGGCGTTTGGCTGGGTTATTGTCGCCGGTGCGTTCGCCCTTCAAAACATGCACCGCCAGCATCAACGCTGAAGTTCCGACACAGCGGTCATCGTCGGCCTTTTCCCAAAGTTCGACTTCGTCTCGGCGTTGGTCATTGCTGCCTGCCTCACCCCCACCGACCCAATCATATCCGCAGCGATAGTCGGTGCGCCTTACGATGTTTGCATCGTTCTGAGAACCTATTTATATGCTTTGCTTGTGTCACAGGTGGCAAATTTGCTACGCAGAATGTGCCCCAAAACCTCCGTCGCATCATCTCGGCCGAATCAGCGGCCAACGACGGCATGGCGTATCCCTTCCTCAGCATTTCCATATACCTCACCGTGGAATCCTCTCGCGGCGCAGCGTTCGGGAAGTGGTTCCTTGTAGGCTGGCTATGTGCGTATCTCTCTGTCACAGGGCGACCTCGTTGTTTGCGCATGGACTAACCTATGCACGCAGATGAAGTCATTTTGGGCACGGTTCTCGGCGCCCTTCTCGGCCTGGGTTTCTGCCGCCTCATGGAGTTCTTATACCGCAAAGGGTACATCGGCAGAGAATCATATATCGCACAGTATCTGGCCCTCGCGCTCTTCACGATTGGTATTGCAGATGTAGTGGGCAGTGATGACTTACTCGCCGCCTTCGCTTGCGGTCAGTTCTTTTATTTGTCTGTAGTGTCGGTCTGATCACCGCATTTTCTCTAGGATCTGCCATCAGCTGGGACGGCCACTTCAATGACCAGACAGAGGATGATCTGTTCTCGCCCGTCATCGATCTACTCCTCAACTGTGTATGTTTCATCTACATCGGCGCATGGCTTCCCTTTGAGTCATTTCACTCGCCGGAGTTTGGCATCACACCCTGGAGGCTCGTTATATTGTTCATTGCTATCCTGCTCTTGCGTAGGATCCCTCCGCTGCTATTATTATATAAATGGATACCTGAGATCAGGAACTGGCGAGAGGCGTTGTTTTCAGGACACTTTGGTAAGCCCTTGTTCAACGCCGCTGCGCGAGACTGAAATCTAAATAAATTCATGTAGGACCGGTATGATCACCAATATCTACCTACAGCAACTCCTGATCATTCTTTTGCTACATAGATGGGCGTCGGTGCAGTTTTCGTGTCCACTTTGGCCGTGACACGTCTACCCCAGCCACATTCCCCGCCGCAGAATCAAGGCGAGTTATTGGCCGCAACAATCCAGACAATCGTCTCCTTCGTAGTCCTCGGGTCGATTATAATCCGTGAGTTCGCTGTACCCCGATATCCGCGCACGTACTGAACTTCTATCAGATGGTCTGTCCATCCCATTCTTCTCTTTCGGCCGCAGTGTGCACACACGCACGCTTTCCATGTCTCGCACCTTTACTTTAACTGCGGGTCCGGACTGGCTCCTTTGGGCCCGTCGGGCCCCGGGTCCGGATGATACGCGATCAGACACGCTTGCAAGATCTTCCGACATCGAAGCGAGCAAGGGAGCAGCAGCTGGCGGTGCCTTCGGCAGCGAACCGCACTCCCGCGTGAGCACACCGAATAACACGGCCGAGCGGGAGGCGAGCTTGGGCGATATGACGTCCCACATCGGGTCATCCAGCAACCTAACGAGACGGGCCATGCGGCCGCAATCGTCGGGCTCTACTGATCATCAGGTTCGTGCGGTCTATTGAGTCACAATGCAGTATCGAATCTCACTGCATCGTGACAGCACGTGGCGCCTTCGACTGATCCTGCCACGACGTCGTCGCTGTCTTTGACGTCCCAGTCAGCCGAACCTACCGAACCCGGTGTGCGTACGCCCAAAACTGCACACTTCCCCAGCGATGGCATGCTTCCCGAAGCGAACAGCGCGACCCACGAAGCCTATCCTACAGCAGTCCGATCATCTGGGAACATCGTAGCATCTGGCCAAGAATATGGCGACGACACTTCCCTCACAGATGGACGCGAGGGCAACGCAGTCGAGACGCACGCCATCGTTTCGGGCGAGGTTTTGAGACCAGAGATTATCCATATATCAGCCCCGCCGGCACAATAACATACGCCGTGGCTCCGTCGGAGTCACGCGGGTGTTAATGTGGCGCATTGCCTACTGCCCTGGCACATGGCATCTGCGAGTAGGGTGGTGCAATGGAGTTCACTGAGCTTCTGGAGGTTGTCGAATTGAGGATCTTTTTTTCTTTACATTTCATTGTCATCAGATCTGGAAGACGTCACTGTCATTCTGGGTCGTCGAACATCAGAGCAAACAAAGTACATCTCAAGATAGCGAACGAAGGCAGAGTACAACATACAGCACGAGAGATAAACACAGGATTATAAACTATCCATAATGATATCAATAATCCAAGCGAGTGGTATTATAGACTCAAAGTAGAACTTCAGCTCGCGATTGTGGGCTTACAACATCGCTCGTACCAGCTTCGTATCGTCAGATACATCCATATGACCATTGCCGACGGACACTGGCAGGGTGTCGACAAAGGCAGACCAGCGCTCATCGGACACGATCGGAGCGCGGATGTACGGGAGGACGTCCATGTCGCGTATCAAAGATGGCAAGTGCGGCAGGACCTCGTCCATTGCTTTTGCTGCCATTTGGTCTTGGGCATGGCGCGGGAGGGTGGCATTCTCCGAGTACCAGGCAGGATCCAGCTTGACGATGTTGGCGACGTAGAGATCAATCACCGAGGGCATGACACCTGCGGCGACAGCGGCATCATATGCCATGCGATGACCTATGGCCTCGACCAAGGGTTGGCAGCGTGGAAGAAGCAGGCGGTTAATGTCAGCGCTGTTGTGCTTGATGTCTGCGAGGACCTGGCGGGCCTCGTCCATCAGCCCGGCTTCGTGTCGTGCGAGGAGACTAGTCGGGTTGTCTGGTGGGGGCATTGAATAACGACCAAGCACCAACTCGGTCGCCAGTTCTGATCGAACAGAGCAGTGTCAAACGGAGTGCACGTGATCAGACAGTCAAAACTCTTACTGATAGAGAGGACGACAATGTCTCCTTCTGCAATCCCGAGACCTTGCATTTCATTCTGATCGCCCAAAGTCGTATGAGCGTGAAGACCCGGATGCACCTCAAAATCGACTTACGTATAGGGTTGTGAATTGGTTGTGGCTGAAGAGGCCCTGAGCGCCACAGCGCTCGCCTACTGTGACGGACGAGGACTGTGAATGCTGTACCATGATTGCCTTATAGATGATCGCCATGCCGTGGCGGACCTGGGCGTCCAATGTGAAGTCCGAGAACAGTCTGATAGCTCGAGTGCGCAACGCCTGTGCCATACATGCTTGCGCTGTCGCAGCCAAAACAGGGATTTGCTGCGTCCGGAATTCCAGAATAGGAGTTCCTTTGTTGACCTTACGCCGCAGACTGTACATGACCCCTACAGTGGCGTAGCACTGCATCATTGGCAAAGCGAGACACCCGAGAGCGATAGAGCCAACCGCAACGCGCGACCACGTGCTATGCACGGGGCTGACGCGACCACGCGGCTTCTCAAGAGAGCCCAAAAGAGCCGAACCAGGGAGTCGGACATTGTGGAAGGACGTGAGGGCATGGTTGACGGGGTGGGAGCCTCCACGGGGAGGCAAGAGTCTTCGGGATAACATTAAAGCCAAGCCCTGCGTGGGGAGTGTGGACTTACTTGGATTCTACGCCTTTACACATCTGTTGACCGTCATTGAGAGGTACAACGAAAGGTCGGATACCACGATCGTCCCCATCAACGATGAGACGTGCAAATACGACTGCTATGCAGGGGGTCCCTGCGGGCATTGTTGGTGGCATAAACCTGATTATGACGATCATGAGTACTTTGAGCGACCTCGCAGAATGGCCCTACGTACTTCGCAGATTGTGGTGTGGGCGAGTTGAGGCTGAATTCGCCGGATGGAAGCAGCGTCGCAGTTGTCTCTAGCCTAGCAGCGTCAAGGCCATGGCCTACTTCTGTGAGCATGTATTGGCCACTGTCAACGGGACAGTGTCAGTAGCTTTCCCGCTTCCGGTCAAAAGCATGACGTACAGCTTCCTAAATTGGAGCAAGTCCTCGACAAGAGGGATGAGGTCTGGCCTCTTGGAGATCTGCTCCGCAATGGTGCCGGCGCACAAGTTGTACTGGATCGTCACAAGAGTAATAGCTGCTCCGTCGACAAGGACCATAGGGTCGGTATGCAGGTCCCAGAAATTCGAGTTCAGCGTAACCAGGTCGTTGATCGTCACGTCTGAGAAGCAGAAGTAGGTAACGATCGGATCGGCGTCATTATGTGACGATTCTTACTGTGTGCAAGGCCGATGGCTTTCGCCTTCGCGTAAGACAGCCACGCACGTTGGCGCGCATCAAGAGAGTAGACCGAAGTCTTAAAGACAGGTGTGTCCAATAGTGGGAGAGTTGCTCTTGAAGAAGTCGACATGTCGGAGTCGTCGCAGATACACGAAGGGAGGGAGGGTGGGGCATCCTACGAAATATGAACGATGTACTTATGCACATCGCGACCGTCGGCGCGGGAAGTTGATACTAGCTGAAACACGCGAGACCCATGGACCGGAGGGTGAGAACTAGGCCGGAATAGAAGTGTAGAGACTTGGAAGAGATGGGGACCTGCAGTCGCATCAGAAGCACACGCGTCAGCGTTTGCTCGAAATTAGCCGAATCTAGATGCCAGCCCTGTCGAAGCGAAATCTGGTTGGTATCGGGCACCGGTATTTCATCAAACAGGGCCCGATTATCGACCTCAAAAATTCAGGACGCGGGGCGTTATGAAACGACCCGACGCAAACAAATGCCGTTACGGTGAGCGTCCCTGATTAATGCACAGAATTTCGCACGTTCAAGCTTCGCGGGTGGGAAATGGGACGACCGGTCCCATAAAGCAGTATTGCACGCGACTAGATTACTCAATCGAAGCCTGCCCTAGGCGTCATCGTGGTATGGAAAATAACAGGACATCCGCGGCGCCGCCTGCCGACTGGTGTCAGCGTGCACGGTCACGGCGGTCTAGGCGCTCAAGTCAGCAAAACACAGCAAGTCCGGCCCCGTTGACCGCTGATGGCTGTTGGCGGGTGCACCTGTCTCCACCCCGGATGTTCGGCAATGCCAGGATTCCTGATTTTAGTCTGTGAGGTGCGCACCTATTAATGGATATATGATTAGTTGGTCCACAGAATCTGCGGTCCTTGCACAAGCGCGTTCTGAGCCCTGATGTAGCACGGTTCAGACAGCATCTGCCAGGCGCATCGAATACCATGAAGCGATGCGAAGCAATGCCTCCCGTCGGCGGAGATGGGGTGAACGACCTCAAGGATAACGCCAACCGGAACCGCCTGTACCCCGCTGTGGTCGATGACGTTGAGAGTTTGTGGGCTGTGGATTGATATCCGACGGTCGGCGAGAGATAGTAGCCAGGCTAAGGCAAGTATAGTAAAGGTTTGTCGGAGAACCTCATGGATGAGACCAGAATCCGACCGCCGCATACATCGAGGATGTTCTGGTAATTTGTTGCACAGATGCCATTGCAATATCGGCCAAGTTGGTAAGGCCTCAGCGTACAAACGGTTCCTCGTGATGATCGCGCGTGGTGGCGTTTCACATGATACACGGCTGACGAACGTGTCATTGACACACGCCGTTCGGGAAGCACGCCCTAGATGGCCGAACGCAAATGGAGCGCATGTCGAGATAAATCCAGTCCGACGGATGCGATGGTTTGTTCCCACATCGTGAACACAGGCGACTTGGATACCGTGGCTTCGAGTTGTCGAGAAGACCGCATGTGGAGACCAACCGGAACCTTGGTGATTTGCGGACTCGGCAAAGCGGGATGTTACGAAAGCCCTCGTCTAGACATCAAGAGCGCGTGGCAGCATGTACCAAGTGAGCTCTAGGCAAATTGGCGGAACTGAAGCGAAAGATTTGTACATGTCCAGCGAACAAGATCCTGAAGCTCGATTCGTGATCAAACGCAGAGCAGGAAAAGGAAATTTTGTGGCGCCAATGACCCCACGAGGCACGTGCTCATTACAGGCCGAGGATTGCCCTGCAGGGAAAAACGGTGATGGCTTGAACCCACACTTCTTAGGTAGTGCTTTGTAAGGGTACGGGTAACCCTCGGCATCGTTGAGGGGTAGGGTCAGCCAGGGGTACGGGTAAGGGTATCCAATAAGCTACCTTTCAGCGTTCACGTTCAACCCTCAGAAACGCTGAATGGACACGTCCTTGATGTCACGCGACGCAAACGAAGACTCCGAAAGGGTCGCACAGCTGGAGTGTCTGTACTAGTACTACAGATGCATCCTTGCAATACATGGCGCCCCGCAAAACAAGTATGGGAAGTATAATCTGCATTATATACGAGAACAGACTGAACCTGATAGTACCTGCATACAAGATCCATGGGAAATCCTGCGACTACAACAATACCTCAGTCTGCAAGAAACAAGACAGAGAGCATGGGCGTTCCTGCCAATGTCTACTGCACGACGCAGTCGCCTCCGCCTCGGTGGCGCCGATGGCGTCGTTGCGCCGCCTCCAGCTCTATCCTTAAACGTTCGCGCTCCGCTGCCTGCTGAACGGCCTGGCGCTGTTGCTCTTCATGCAGAAGTCTCGTCTGTTCTTCGCGCTCGCGGGCAATGCGCGCCTCCTCCTCCAGCCGCCGTTGCATTTCTCGTGCCTGTTGTTCGGTTCGAATGCGTGCTTCTTCCTGCTCTCTCCGCATGCGCTCGTACTCGGCGCGGGCCCTCGCCTCCTCTGCTGCAATCCTAGCTCGCTCTTGCTCCAGGGCCCGCCTAGTCGCCTCTTGTTGCGCCGCAACAGCGGCCTCGTGCTCGCGCCTCACGCGGTCCACTTCTTCTTGCTGCTTGCGCTTCTGTTCTTCGAGTTCCCTCGCAAGCTCCGCCGCCGCTGCCGTCTGCTGGATATCTTTGTGCTTGTTGACGACTTCGTCTTGGATCTGCAAAACTTCGGGACGGTTGTTGACCAAACAGGACAAGATACGATGCGCCGAAGCGAGCGTATTGTCATGGCGGAGCATCCGTGCCCCTTTCTCCAGGACGGGCTTGAAGAGGATATCGTCCGTCGCCAGCTCCTTCTCTCGTGCGGAGCCGACTTCTGCCGAGACCTCTCCCCACATGTTTGTCACGATCAGGACGTTCTTGAGGGTATCATCTCCGCACAACTTCCTGAACATGGTGAAGTTGCGTTTCGAGGTACCTCCCATGCGGGAGTCCGATATTCTGTGCATGTAGATGATCCCGCTCAATTTTTTCTGGTTCTGGTATCTGGTCGGTGACGCTCGTAAATGTTCCAATCCGACAGAATGTGCCATTAACTCACGCGTTGCATAGATAATCCGCTATGACTTTCAGGATGTCCGTGTCAGAACGCGTTGTATCATCGAATCCCGGTGTATCGATGAGGGTCACCTGACGGCCGAGAAGCGCGAAGCTCTTAGACGTCTGGACTTCGGCTGTGCAGGACCTGAGGCCATCGTTGGTCGCGAAATTCGCACCGCTGACCAAGTTGATGAACTAGCGGATCATCAGCACACTAAAAAGTGCCTGGGGTCCTTCGGATGCACTTACTGTCGTCTTCCCCGAACCTGTCGCGCCCATGACGCTTTCATGGCCGCCCCGTTAGCCGACGTCACTACGATGAGGAACTAGTACTGACGCAACGATCACTTCAGAGTCCGCCATAGTGTTGCGAATGGGGATTCCGAGGTGGGCATGTTGCAGCTTAAATTGGGTTCTAATAACTCCTTCGTGCCACTGCGGCAAAGTCGCCGCATTGTACCAGCGTGTCTCAATAATTACAAGCAGTATGTAATCACCGTTGTAAGCGCTAAGGAAGACGAACACTATGCGCGGAGTAGATGCAGGAGACGAACCATCTGTGGTATATCAGCGCCTGACGACCAAGGGTCTGCATCCGCATTGTGGCATGAAGGTATGCACACTCCGACCACTCTAGAGCTCATACCTCCAGCGCAGCATGGAGCTCATACCTCTAGCATGCTGCGCTGGCAATGGTCAGTTCCTTGAGCACTTCTCCAAAACTTACAAGGCTGATTTTCCTGTCGCGACAAAGTTTGTGATCGGCCCCGCAAGCCCCACGGCACAGTTCCGATCTTTGACCCGAGATGATCGATTTTCACCCACGTGCAATCGGCGTCATACCACATCCAGATCCATACACCGCTACAGGCCGGGCCCTGCAGAACCGTTTGTATGGGGCGCAGCAATGCGTGTCGCTTCAGTTCATCGAAGCATGGCCTCGTGCCTCTGCTCAGCGACACTTCCTGTTGTTGCCCCAGGGCGCTGAGCCGAAGCTGCGAACCCTGACCTATGCTTGGCTCGCCATAGACACCACGCTGACATGTCCTTTGTCGGAGAGTGAGATGCGCGATAGGCGTAGTGTGGGAGGCTTAGACCTGCATGCGCACATTCATCATACCCGAGATTCTGCCAGGGATGACAGATCGCAGGAAGTAGAACGCGCCTTTGCCTCTTCGAGGACGGAGATGAAACGCATAGCAACTGCCGTGGGATCAATATAAAATGCAGTTACCGCACGTCTGGGCGCGATCTGGAGCACAATGATATAAACAAATGAACATGCAGTAATTGAACAAACCTGCAGGCGAGAAACATCCGAGAAGCCACGCTTTCGAGGTACCGGTGCGACTTGTGTAAGTGGCCTTGGCGGTGAATGTGGCGCATTACGTCGACGCCACATGAGCGATGCTTGATACGGAGGCCATCGGGAAGATACTGATTCCTTTGAGAGCGTCTTGCAGCGTTTTGCGTGCCTTTCGAGGTACTTGACGCGCGCTGGCGAGGCGAGAAAGACGCTGTCAATGCCTAGAGGGGAGGCAAGACGCGTCAAGCCAACACGACATCTTCCTGGTGAGGTTATGTTTGTTCAGCTGAGTTGTGTTCCTCACCAGAAGATCCCTCGAAGCAACGGTTCAAGCGCCCAAGGGCGCTCCCGTTATGGAGACGCTGAGCACCGTGACGCGCCGTACCCGGGCGGCGTGCACTCCACATCCTGTACCCATCTCGTATTGAGCGTCGTGAAAAGCAGGGCCAGAACACCTGCCAAATAGCATTCAAGTTGGGCAGACAGGGTGCTATCATGCTCCTTCAGGAATTTGAAATGACCTTCGAGATGGTGCGAATAGTGCGCAGTTGATACGTGAAGCATACGCTGAGAGACTACCCATTCAGAGTGTTCACAATTCTTCGCCCAAGATAGGCGTGAATGGATGCGGAAGTCTGTCAAACCGGAGCTGCGAGCATATCGACGGAACCTGGATGACGTCTTGACCCCGTCTTGCCACAATACGAAAAGCATTGCCAGAACTCCACACATTGAAGTCTGAGAACACGGATACGGATGGCAGTCCCGAGGAGAAACAAAGTTACGATGAGACGACACGTGTTTACACACAAACTGCAAGTACGGAAGAACGCACCGGTCGAGGCCCCATGCATCACAAAGTCTGGCAGATAGATTCGGCAAGGGGAGCTATTGAGAGGTTCGACGCCTCAAATCGGCGCCCTGAAGATAGCTGTGCTAGATGTCATGATAATTGGGGAACAACATAACCACTAGCAGTAACTGGTGAGACAACGCGAGACCCACCTAAGTGAGCAAGTATCCAGATGTAGTCGACATCTCAAAACAGACCGGAAGATATGATCAAGCCGAGGTTGTCAAGCTTGTACCACGACTGAATCGGCAATGCAATTATTCTTCGAGGGCAGTACCCTGAAAAAACAAACCTTCAACATTCGTCGATTTTTACCGCCTTCTGAATAGCTCCGATGGAGCATGTCACGGCGTCCGCGGTGCAGGTGCCACTTCCTCGATAATACGTGTAGGCCCGAATGATGTAAAAAGGGTCTGTGAAATTTCATACGGAAAGGCAGAGGACCTGAGGAGAACGATATTGGACACACAAGACTTATCACTTTGCATGTCCCCTACCCGGTCAGATCGGTACTTGTATTCGCCGGCAGGGTTGATAGAACCGCCGGGAATCAGGGTGACATAGAGCTGAAATTCAGCGTCCGGGTACAGTCAAGCAAGGACTCGGTTGAGAACAAGTGGTGAGGGTGTATACGAAACCGGGCTCCGGGTAATAGCGCACTCACCAAGGAGGTCTCGAAGCGACCCCGCTATGATCACGAGACTGACGGCAATTGCTATGGATGTGCGATGGTTAGCCCCGTAGAGGTCTATCAGTGCCAGGGTAAAGAGACATACAGATAGAAACATGCTTGAATTGCTGCAGGTGGAAGGATCGAATGGCTTACAGTGATGGTGCTCAAAATTTGAGATGACATGAGAGTGAAGAGCTAATGACCACGGATATTTGAACAACTCGAATTACTGCGTGGTGGGGAGTATTGACGATACACGAGACATAATTCAGGCACGAACACAACGCGAGGCACGAACACAAACGCGGAGTATTGGATTATGCAGAATTTATGAGACAGAGAGAAGAAGACCAATGCGCCAATGACATTGTCGAGGCAACGCGATGCTTCAGTTTAGGTCCTGTGTCAACACGTAGCGGTACCTGACTTTGTTCGCCTTGACGTTCTGGAGCGCTTTCCCTACATCTTTCATCGGCATCTCTTCAATCCAAGGACGCACATTCTTCTTGCGAGCGAGCTCCAGCATATCAAGCGCGTCTTTCTTGCTTCCGATACTGCTGCCACCAATGAGGCAACCGTTGGAGGCGAAGCTGAAAGGGTGGAGCGACGGGAGCGGTTGGTTGGCGTCGGGAATACCAACAGTGATGAATTTGCCGTGGACGAACAGCATGGAGAGGTAGTCGCTGAGGGGCGTGTCCGGGCTAAAGACGTCACGCGTAGAGACGATGAGGTCTAGCGTGTTCGCTAGTGGTTTGAAGAAATCCTGTGCCCCGTTTTACGGCGCATATAATCAGTAAGCGAAGCAGAAAAGATAGTATGGGGACTGACCTTCTCCTCAGTGTTGATAATATGGTCCGCCCCCATCTTCTTAATATCACCCATCTTACTCTTGTCATGAGTGAATGCATAGACCTCAGCGCCCATCGCTTTGGCCCACAGCACGGCGTAATGCCCGAGACCTCCAATCCCCATGATCCCGACCTTCTTGCCTGGACCGGTGCCGTACGTCTTCAAAGGAGAGTAAACAGTCAAGCCGGCGCACATCATCGATGCAGCATCGCGAGACTCTATTTCGTCTGGGATCGGGAAGACGAACTGCTGGTGCGCGCGAATGGCGGTAGCATACCCTCCCTGAGAGACTACGCCGTCGGGGTATTCGCTGTTCTATTTATCAAACAGTTAGCATATAGTCGACTCGCCGTGAGATGTACTCACGTATGTAGAGATGCTCTTCGGACAATAATTCTCATAATCGGATTTGCAAGGCCTGCACTGCATGCAGCTACCGATCTTCGCACCGACTCCAACCCTATCGCCCTTCTTGAACTCCTTGACCTTGTCACCGACACGCGTCACATGCCCGATTATCTCGTGGCCGACAACGAGAGGGAGCTTGGACTCGCCCCAGCCCTGGGTGAGCGTATGGACGTCCGAGCCGCATACACCGCAGTGGGTGATGGCAATCTCGACGTCGTCAGGCGCGAATGTCTTGGGCTGGAATGACGACACCTTGAGGTCGTTCCAACGAGAGGGGTCTGCTCGAGCTAGGTCAGTTTCCAGAGTAATACTTTAATCGTCGTGATTGACCTGTAAGAGCGTAACCCTTGAATTCGACGGCAGACATGATGGGCGACGAGGATGTTGTTGAAGAGGAGAAAGCGGGATGGATGGCTTCGTTTGCGCGACGCCCATTATATATATTATAGCATATATCCGGTGACGTCGACGGTCTCTGGTGATGACGTTGAAGAAGTAGCCGTGGCTTGACAGAAGACGAGCTATGACATGTCCAGATCGGGTAGCCCACTTTCCTCATTTGCGCACGCATCGCGGTGTAAGGGCCGCGTCTGGCCACGTGGTTTTGGTCCCACCGCATCCGTTTGCGAAAAACCGACACGGTCATGTCTTGAAAGAAACTTACGAGGGATGGTCAAGGATAGCAGGAACAAGAACAGTCCGTCCCAGAGAGAGACATAGAATCGGGACGCATAACCTGGCTTGGCATCACGCGTAACGACCGGGATATACAAGACAGAGGATATCAAAGAAGCCTCCGGTCAGCGAAGCTATGCCAGAAGTCCTGTGGTAGTAACCTTCGATGGATTTATGGATTCCACAGATACCATGGAATCAAGACCATAGAAGACGCATGCGAGACTGATGCAGGGGATAAGTATTCGTCGGGGACGGTGATAAATCTTCATTCAAACTAGTGTTGACGACTTCCCCCTCGATGGTAATCAGGGTCATTGCAAAGATCTTTAAGTTGCGTATCTGTGTATCCGCAAGTTTTTGCGCAATATTTTGACGGGAGGTACCCCAAAAATCAGAAGTCGGAGGCTCGGAAGACAAGATGGAAGACCAATGGAAGACAAGCCGCAAGCGCCTGGCCATGGAAGCACGTCGACCTATAGACCACGTGATCTTCATGCATTTGGCTCGCGCCACCGAATTGGACTCGCAAGTCACCGCCACCTTCTTCAGCAAAGGCATACGCGAACTAGGTCGTCCTGGACCATCTGTGCGATCTTTCGCACTCACACATAACAATCACACATATTGAGTGTGGAACATCCACCTTGAACTGCAAAGAAAACTGTTGTATACAACTTTCGGGTACTGGGACTTCGTAAGATGCCCCCTCGACGCATTGGAGACGCGGATTCCGACTCGGACGTCTCCATCCTCGATGATTTTGACGGTGTCGGTCGCGGGAAAGGCAAGGGCAAAGGCAAAGCCATTGACCGACGCGTTAAGGACAAAGGAAAGGGGAAAGCGAAAGAGGTTAGTGCTAGCGTGTCTGCATCCTATACTGGTGTTCACGGCGTGCATACAGCAACCATATGCTTGGGAGGCTGCATATACCCGATCATGGGATACAGTACAGGAAGATGAAGCCGGCAGTCTGCAAGGAGCCGTCCAGGAGCTCATCGCCCGAGGCAGACGGAGACGGTAGCACCCTAGTTATCCTGTATATGCGTGTGCTGACTTGTCTTGCAGGCTACTGGCTCCTGCTTCTGCGATTCGACGGACTATCATTCGACACCTCATACTCGTAATTGACCTCTCTTCGTCCATGATGGACCGGGACATGCGTCCGACGCGGTTTGACCTTATGCTTCAATACGCGCGCGAATTCATCATCGAATGGTTCGACCAGAATCCGCTGGGACAGATTGGTATAGTTGGCATGCGGTCGGGTCTAGGAGAGAGGATAGGCGAGATGACGGGTCAGCTTTATGTGGTTACGCATCAGTTCAAGTGCTGACGTTCTATACGTTCCAGGAAATCCGCAGGAAGTACTCAAAGCCATTTCCGAGAGACATAAGCTGGAACCAGGTGGCGAGCCAAGTCTACAAAATGCTATTGACATGGCCCGAAGTAGTATGAGGTAAGCCCCTCTCCCGTATTAGACGTGTTTTTTAGACATCCTGGCATTATAGTCATCTTCCGGTACACTCCTCTCGAGAAATCACGATCATCTTCGGCTCACTGACCACATGCGACCCGGGGAACATCCACGACACGCTCGAAGACTGCATCAAAGACCGCATCCGCATCTCCATCGTCGCGCTCGCGGCCGAGATGAAAATATGCCGTGACCTCTGCGACAAAACCGGCGGTGCGTCCATTTTCCTTATTTTTGAAACACCCCGACCCGGCGACACCTTACACCGCTCACCCTCGCCAAGGCAGGCCAATTCGGTGTCGCACTTAACGAGGGGCACTTCAAGGACCTCCTCTTCGAGCTGATCCCCCCGCCCGTCGCGCGCGCACTCGCACGCACCGGGGGCGCGCCCGCGAACCCCGCGGCGGACCTGATGATAATGGGCTTCCCAACGCGCCTCCCGGACACGTCGCCCCCCGGGCTGTGCGTGTGTCATTCAAAGCTCAAGAGCGAGGGCTTCCTCTGCCCGCGCTGCCGCGCCAAAGTGTGTGACGTCCCTACGGACTGCGACATCTGCGGCCTCATGATCGTGAGCTCGCCCCATCTCGCGAGGAGCTACCACCACTTGTTCCCCGTGAAGGCGTACCAGGCTGTGTAGGTCCCCTTTTACCATTCACTTGCAACTGAGATGTGCTAACGGGGACGGTAGAATATCTCTTGAGGATACACCAAATCCCGCGCCGAGTTGTCACGGGTGCTCAACTGCCTTCAGGGAAGCTGCTCCAGCAATGGCAAACACCTCGGATGGCATGAGCCCGCTTGGACGCTACAGATGTCCCGACTGCCATAATGACTTCTGTACCGACTGTGACGTCTTTGTGCATGACGTCGTGCACTGTTGTCCCGGCTGTGGAAAGTAGAAAATATCATTAGACCCATGTAGTATGATACTTTAGATCTGACCACGCAGGGAGTCTCCCGTGTGGCTTCTGCACCGGTCGGTGTGCTCGAGCCATGACTCCGACACCATGCACAAAGTATGAGTGTGAAACATCACTTTACAGTGGAATGTACAATCGAGGTCGTCTCGAAACAAAATGTGTGAGGTCATTACATAAATACTATGCAGCTACTAGAAAGACGATCGTATCCGAACTCCCAAAGATGTAAAGATGTGTGGGTTTGCTGAACAATGTGTGTGGGCGCAGAGGCATATCTGCGGCAACAGGAGGCATGGTGTGTAATGGTAAGCGGAGGGCTACAGCAGGAGTCCGGCGAGAGAACAGCAGCGAGAAGCGGGACGACATGCGAAATAAACATGGGGAGATTACTCGAACGGATTTGTGCGGCCAGCCTGAACGTGTGTGCAACTCATAAGCCAAGGAATCCAAGAAAGAGCGAAGTGCATAACACACCTGGTGGTCCCCTCCTCTGTCCGAACCCTCAGAGCAACCACACAACCACTCCGTCCACCACCGTACTGGCTTCTCTTCCTCCTCCTCTTGCTGCGCCGGCACAGGTGCGGGCGGAGGTATGGGCTCTGGTGGCCTGTCCGCATGCGGCGTCCTCGTTTTCGGGGGCGGAGAGCGCGGGCGGGGCAGGTCGAGCGGCACTGGCGGCGGCGGGAGCTGCTTCTCCTTTGCGTCCTCGCTCGCCCGCTTCGCCGCATGCGGGCGGTTCGTCTTGTCCCCCAGTGCAAGCGTAGCATCAGATGCGTCTGACGGGGTCATTATCGCGGAGTCCTGCTGTGTGCCGGAGAGGTCGAGCACGGAGGGCGTGGGCGTGAGGAAGGGGTTGTCGCCCGGATCGGGGGACGGCGCTGCGGAGAGCGCGGGGCTTCCGTCGATGTCGTCGAGCGGGACGGCGTCGTCTGTCGTGCGCAGCTGGTGGTGTGCGCCGAGGCCCCCCGTCGACGCATGCTTGGATTGCCGACTTGGCCACAGGAGGCTCATCCGCCGGGTGACGTCCCCGACGAGCGAGGGGGCTTTCGACGAGCTTGTGGATTCCCGTGCGGCCTTCCGCCGCTCGCGCTCTGCAGTCTCCCAACGTCGGAGGTTCTGTTGTGCATAACCAGTCCAGGTAAGGTGGGCCCGAGCTATGTAGATGAGAAACCAAGACGCACCTCCTCCACTTTGCGAGACTCCTCCTCTTCGTCCTTCGTGGGTGGGTATCCGTCCGCCACGGGGTCCGCATCCTCCTCGTCTAATGCACTATACCGTCCTGGTGCATGTTCATGTTCGTCGAACGGCTCTACCGCGCGCGCCTTCCCTTTTCCAGCGCTGCTTGGTCTACATGAGGAACCCTCGTCCGCCCATGCGCCCGCTCGGCTGATATCTTCTTCGACCGGCGAAGGGGGAAGGGAGGGCAGGGGCTGCGGCGAGCTTCCAGCTCCCGCTGGCAGCGTCGACATGTGCTCGGGGGGAGGACGGTGAGGTGGGTGTGCAAGTACTGCTGGTGGGCGTCAACGGGAATGGTGGTGCAGCCCGCAGCGCAAGCTTCACGTTCTCGACTTTGCCGCGGAAAGGCAATTGAAAGCCTGCCCGGCCGCCACCTGCCGCCACACCCATCCCCACGCCGCACACATGCTATTCGCACCACCCGCGGTCAAATTCGCCCCCCAGACGAACAGCAAACGACAGCATCAGGATTGCAGTGATGTGCAGGGCATTTATTGCGCCCAGCCCACGCAGCGTCTACTACCCAGGCGAGGGTCAATGTACAAAGGAGTGCATGCATAACAAGTAAACGAATTAGACGAGACTAGTCAATGTGTCCACCCGTGCGAGGTCAAGAGAGAGAAAACAGATGCAGCACTACCTACGCGATAGCCCGCAGCCAGTCCATCCAAGCGAATGTCCGCAATGTCGCGCGCCCCCGCGCCCGACATCTCATCCTATGGGTATGTTCGCACCACATCCGGGTATTTAGAACCGGCCCGGGTCCTTGCGCTGCATAACAAGGCTCTCCGAGCTGCCGTCCTCGTCCGAGATGTGGTAGCGCAGGCCGCTCGATTTGCTCGCTGGCTGCAACATCGGCATGTGCGAGTCGTCCGATCCTCCCGCGTCGCGGCTGTACATCGTGCTCCGCGGGCTGTTGTTGCCGGGCGTGGCGTAGTATAGTAGCGAGTTGCGTGCGGTCTCCTGCATCTGCATGATATGCTGACGGAAGGCATTCTGCGGGGCGACAGCGATCGGTAAGCGAACAAGGGCGGGATTTGTACGGACGTACCTGCTCGCGCCAGTACTGGTGACGCTTCTCGCGCTCACTGTCACGGTCCTTCCTGTGGAAGATGTACAGGCCAATCAGGGTACCGATAACGCCTAAGTTCCCATCGTCAGTAAAGCATCAGAATGATTGCGTACAAAGACTCGCCTCCGAAGATGCAGACGCCGACGACCACGTAAACCCATGTTGCGACGTGGTCCGGCGTGTTGGCACTTGGACCGCAGACACCAGAGGCCATGCAATTGTATGTCGAGCACCTGAGAAAGGGGGTCAAAATGCTTCTGACAGGGCACAATCGGGGACATACTCCTTGTCGGCGTCACAAGATACACCAAGGTCCTTGGTCTGCATGCAAGCAAGGTGCTGAGAGTCGCAGTAAAGGCCAATTTTACAGTTGTCACTACGATTGTGTGAGTGGTGGCGGCTGAGCCACTTCAAGAGATCGCTTACCGAGATACAATGTCTACGAATTCACTAGTCTTGGAATACCCGATGTAAGCCGTGTTTTGCACCGTGCAGTTCTGGCCAACGGTCGCATTCGCCCACCTGGATAAGTCGCATCAGTTCATTGCTCTATCGTTGAGATAGGCGAACGCACATGCAGATATTGTTCAGACAGACCGAGCCATTCACGTTCAGTCCAAACCCAGAGCGATCGGCCAGTTCTTTGAAATTGGGTGGGCCTTCACATTCATCTGATGATGGCGCGGCATCATGCGAGGATTAACGACACATCCTACTATGCACAAAAAACCTATACCATCACGGTTGAACTGGCAAGGACTGCCGACCGGGAGCACAGGCTGGCAAGCGTCCTCTTCGTCCGGGCAGAACTGTCCGGTTGTGCACTTGGGTGGCAGCGTCTGCGTGCTGTTGTAGCCAAAGGGAAAGTCGTCGCGTCTGCATCCTTTCAGGTCGCACAAGCTGGAGGAATTGCAGAAGGTGACCGAGTCGCAGTCTGTCTGGAACTGATAAGTGCCGACTTCGAGACGTTGGTCACTAAGAGAGCACGCAGTGCCAAACGTAGCGTTGCCAGCGTTGGCGTGGAGAGTCCATGAGGAGAAAAAAACGAGCGAGAACGGGAGCAGCTGGAGCATGGCTGGCTGCCCGTCGAGGAGAAGGGGGAGAGGAGGAGGGGAGGACAAGGGGAAAGCTTTGGCGAGCGGCGAGCGGGATGATGAGCGAGGCGACCAGATGCAGACAACCAATGGGCGCCGCCACGTGGTCCGCTTCCCGTTCGGGCACCTCCTCGGCTGCGCAGCCTCTTGATCCTCTCCGACCTGCTTCAGCGGGCAGTCCGCCTTCCTCTTGCTGCTCCTTCGCTCGCTCAAACAAACACGGCGCATCATTTTGACAACTTACAACTGCTATCCATGTCTATTTGAGGACCGAGATCTGCAAATCGTGAGGGCGCCAAGGGACTTGGGCTGTATCTTCGGCTCGCCCGCTTGGCGTCTCGTGCGGGAGCGACTGCATATCTCTCACAGCCGCAGTGATATTTCCAAGTTTTTAGTCATCTCCGGCGATAGGTAACTTCCTCTGGCTTGTGCATATAATCCGATAGTTTTTCTAGCATTTGATCACATTGAAAAGGCGTTTCTATATCGAAGAACCGGCTCTCATGTCCGCCTACAGATTCTTATCAGAGCATGACCTACTATTCATCGAATCAGAGGAGAAATTTTCACGATTTGAAATCAATGCGCCCTGGACGAGCCTGCGTAAGTTGCCTGTCTGTTTTCGGGCTGTAGGCAAGGGTAGGAAAGGGCAATTTCGCACATGCTGGTGTTGTACTAACACTGGCTACTCGATCCATTTCGGATATCAATCTTTTACCTCTCAAGGTTTCTATGCATCTTTGCTCAAATAGAAACATTGTTAAGGTCAGCCTGCTCGGTATGTTGCGATTATTGGCTCCGTTCAGATCGATCGCAACACACGATTGTCTCGAGTGCGATAATCATAGACTGTGCACCGTTTCTGCCCAATAAGGCTCACTCTTTGGGATGCGTCAACTGGAATACTATCGTAGGTGTGGTTCTCGCGACCGACTTTAGGAGTCACAGCTTCCACTGGCAGCGCCGATTTGAGATTTCTGTGAGTGAGTCGCCGCAACATGCCCGCATGCGTGGAGATCACGGGATCGTGACGCGTACGCGTCTGTACGCGCGTCGCGCTTTCGGGGCATGCCGAGCTTCGTTCTGCTGCTCTTCCACCCTATTACAGTTCAGAGACTCTTGCTACAGCATAGTTGGGGGAACTTCATGGCTGCTCCGGTCAGAAAACGCAGCTTCTACAACGACTCCACGCTAGATCAGTCGTCTGTGGATGAAGGAAACGCGTATACTCGGTATGTTGCTGGTGCGAATCACTGCACATGGCTAACGCAATAGCGCGCGCCAAGGCATGAACTATCCAATTGTGAGAAGTTCTATCAATTCACCCAACACATTTACTTACCCATGATTCCATTTCAGCCTTCGTTCCCATGTACAAACGACGGAAAACGGAAGGCCTCAACTCACGATTTGATCGAATGATCGAGACCGTAAATCTCATGCACTCGACGCCGCGGAAGACAAATGGGAGACAACGGCCGAGGAACACGTCCTCATCGTCAACTACTAGCTACGACATGCCGAAGACACCAACAGATGCATACAGCGGAGACCAGGCAGGACGAGTAGGTCGCGAGTTCCAGATCCTCAAGATGAAGGAAACGCCTATCCGTTCGCATGCAAGCCACATGCTTCGAGAAACCATGGATGACCAACACGCTAGGCTGACATCAACCAGGGATGCTCCTGTGAAGCAAGTCGTGGCTCCGCCTGCTTGGCTACGCGCGACCATATCGACTTTGCATACGAAACACCCTCTGCGTGTGATCCTGCCTCCTGGTACTGTCGATAACACTGCTCCAGAACCTACCTTGGAAGAGATTCCTGAAGAGATGGCTGACTCTGACGAACCTATCTTCGCCTTCTCTGCTCCGAACTGCGGCGACCTTGCCATCGCACAAGAGCCGTTACAAGGCCAAGATCCGATCGAATTCTCAGTCATACAGCCGCATATAGTCACTCAGCAGGCTGTTCCAGATGACAACTTCAGTGTCGGGCTGCCGTACATCTCAACTTACCAAAATAACTTTCCGCCCCTGGTGCAGCCTGATGTAATGGCGACCCGCAATTTGCATGGTGATCCTGCCGTGGACTCTCTGCCCTTATCTCTGCCGGAACACGTTGAAAGATACTACACCCCTGCTCGCGCATCAGCGGACGTACACACCAGCGTGGACATAGCATCCTTGATGGACGAGTCTGACGCTGATGAGCTGAAACCATTCTCAAAGCCCGGACCTTTTGCCCAAATCCGATATCAACATGATACACGGCTACAGTCGTCTGCACGCCGAAATATTGACTACGCTACTAGACCGCATTCGCCTTACCTTGACGCTGCTGTCCGTCCTCAGAGTCCTGCCTCGCCCCATACATCGTCCTCGCCTCTCGCAGTGTCTTCTGATCTCATGGTCGGCTCTAAACCCCTCTCGGATGTCTTCCAAGACGATCCTGCGGACAAAATTGCGAAGAAACACAGCTTCATATCCGCGCTGAAATACTCCCTGACTCCGCCTGTACCGCCCGATGTCTTTTTAGGCAATCCGACTTTGACCAAAGCTAAGCCGTTCTCTACACCTGGTTCCACGCACACATATGGCTCCCCGCTCAAGTTTTACTTCGACGACCCTGCAGAAGATCCATGCTCGTCGGACCCGCTTGACGAGGCGGACTATGCCCTCGCTCTCGACTACGACGTGGGCGGGGAGCGGATGTGGGACTCCGGTGATTCTGGTATCGACATTCCGGACCTATACAACGACAAGAGCAGTAAACTGTTGGACGGAACCTCCGTGTTCGCCTTTGCGCCCGAAGGACCGACTCTGGCGCCAAGTACTGATGCGGCTGCGAACACCAAGACCGTCATACAGGAATACACAGCCCCTGCCACGGCGCCTCTCAACGAAGATCCCGATCAGCCGCAGATGGGCCACAACTCCGATGATATGTATGCATGGATCCTGTCTGATGGATCCGGTTCTCTGCAAGACGATATCGCACAGGACGAGGAAGCGTACGATTCCGGTGAGAAGAAAGTAGACGAACCAACACGAACCCCTCCAGCACCATGCTTTGCCCCAGCTCCTGGGATCTATCTCTCCCCTCTGCGCAATGCTATAGTTGAAGACGACAAATCCGATGTTACGAAAAAAGTCGCGAACGATCAGGTTCGACCCGCTGATAAGAACAACTCTCCCGTGCGTCAGGTACTTTGCCATCTATTGACGCTGGACGCTAAATCATGTATGATTTTGATCTTTGTCAGCGAGTTGACGACCGTCCGTCTTCCATTGCATCTGCCGCAGCGGGAGCGGTCACGGAGAGCGCTGCCACGATCAACTTGACACCGATCGATCAAGCTGATCCGCCTACTGCTTCCCCTCGACGTGGGTTCAAGACACTGCGAGAGGAGCGTCAAGAGTCCCTCCATGAACTGTCTCAGGAATCCAACGATACTATTGAATCATGGTCAGAAGTTGAGAAACATGAACAACAGCATGAAGTCGACGAGGTAGACCCGGGTGAGACGTAATCCTCCCCCCGTACTGAGACAATCCAGTCATGTATACTGCCGTAACAAGTCCGTGTCGCATAATCGCTACACGTTACTTGAAGCTCTGACCTATTTTCGACATATTTTCAGGAATGGCGTCTTGATCCTGCCTTTTGAGAAAACCGATGCCATAGCTGCCATAATCTCTGTCGCGTTCACGTACTCTATAGGCTGCGGAGAGGTATGAGAACTTTGGTGTCACACTTGGGTGACACCACCATGGTATTGGACCCTCTCCTCCACAGACCCTATGTCAGTACTTCTGCAGAGCCCCGAGCGTTCCTTGAGTGTTCCGTACGCCTTCAATCCGGTGTTCTTGCGAAATGAATTTCGGGACCACTTGCTAAAGGACCCCGCTGATCAGGCTCACTCTCGCTCCATACCCCGACGCTGTGGTGATTCCTGGTTTTGTTGTTCTCCGTTTTTATTCTTTGTCTCACAGTATAAAAATGCATGCGTCGGTGATCACATCATCTAGTTTATTCTGCCTCATACAAAAGCTAAATCCCGACCGAGGTACAGAGTCCATGCGACCCAATTATTTGTTGCTTGGCTACCACGTGGGATCCAGACATGGACCCACAAAAGGTCAACAATGCGTCAACTCAGCGCGACCATCTGACCTCGAGCGAGGTTGGGTACAGCGTTCTAATACGCCGTTCGAGCGGAGATCTGCTTCTATTGCAATCCGCCTCGACCAAACCTCCGTTCCTCATGCTCAATGGGCTAATTATATCATTATAGCTTTATCATTACCCCATCGTCACATAAATTACATATCACGACTTCAACACATGTCAAGCTTGAGTTTCGGAAGTAATTGAACAGCCTACTGACGGCATTGCACTCGTTACAGATATGCACTGGGTCTGCTTATGCGCCTACTCTACGCTTCTAGTTTGAGCTGAGAGCCTGTGTGATGGCCAGATGGGTGACTACCTCTCTACATTTCACGTCGAAACTGCCCCATGTACTACACGAGTTTTTCTACGTCGACAGACAGCATCTTCTGCCAGGCTATGTGAAGTAGCCTCTGTCAGAGTTCGCACCTCAACTTCAAGTGTGGCTTCGTACGTTCCGTCTTGGTAAGTTGTCCTCACAATCACACTACCGCCTGGAAGCGGTCTTGTGGCATACCACTACGTATATACTGTAAATAATCCAAGAAAGAGATGTGTACACTGTTAGTCAGAAGTATGATATAACATTGTCAACTATGCGCACACTCGTAGGCAGAAGATTGGTGAGTGAGAATCTTATGGAAAACGGCATGTGGACTATGTTGATCGTGTGGACAGACCTGACTATGATACAAGAGTAGTAGAGTGCGCATCCCAACGTAACACAAAATTAGGACGAAGGTATATCGGCTGTTTGCGATACGGGGGTTGAAACCTCCTGAGATAAGCGGTTGATCACGTCCTTGATCAGAGGCCGTTGGCTTCGATCTGCATTCCAGCATTGCTGCATGAGTGCCCAGAGACTGTCGGTGAGCCCTTTGGCGGTCATCTCCAGCTGACGCTTCGGACGCGCTCCGGATAACACCCGGTAAATGACCGCAGCATCCATCCGACATTCGGGAAATGGAGGACGACCCGAGAACATCTAACGCAGATCGCTGGTGAGAATCCCCCTAAGTTATGTCGTAACGTAAGACGCACCTCCCACATGACTACTCCTAACGAGTAAACATCTGTGGCCTTGGTCGGCAGAGCCCTATCCAGTCCAACATCTTCTGGATCAAACAATTCCGGCGCCATCCAGCGAACAGAACCGTTCGTGATGGAAGCTTGAGAAGGCATGAGATTGGGGTCGTGCACGATGGCTGAAAGGCCAAAATCTGCTATGCGTGCGTGATCTTCTTCGTCAACGAGGATATTAGCCTGTTTTGATGCACGTTACACTCGTGAAAGAATCGATGACAATACGTATACTGACGCATTTGAGGTCTCCATGAAGTAGATCAACCGAATGAAGATACTGTAAGCCGTAGGAGACATCGAGAAGCTAGAGATGTTATGGTACAATTTAGTGCTAACATAATATGTGTACTTACCAAACTGCGTCGATTTGCAGTGGGAGTTTCTAGCAGGTATCTGGTAACATTGTCATTTTCCATCCATTCACTCACAATCCCCAGAGCGAATTTCGTTGTATTGATCCCTAAAAATGCCACGATATTCTTGTGCGTTAGGCGCTTCCATATGAGGACTTCCTGGCAGAAGTTCTGGCAACATGGATAAATGGATGAGAAGATGTATTGTCTTGGACACTGTGGACGGCACAGTCACCTTTCGAACTAATCGCTCGCCATCTTCGTACCGCAATCGCAATGCCTTGATAGCGACTTTACGCGATCCCATCTTTCCGCGCCACACGTCCGCATAGCCACCTCCAGCAACAGGATATCTGCCCAAAACTTCGAGGGCATCTCGTTCAATCGTACAAGAAGTTGGGAGAGTCCCTCCTTTTACGCATAACCGACGAAGCGTTTGCACCCAGTGCAAATTGAGCTCCGGAGGAACACCAGGTAAATCGACCGACTGACGCATGTGTGAGTTAAATGGTACACGGATGGAGTTGCAGTGTATGAAGTCATAATAACACTCACTTGATCAAAGAGATCAATCAAAAGTTTCAGACTTGGAGGATCCGCCTCATCTGCAGTGGTGAGTATGCTTTGCGCTTCGAGTAGTCCATCGTCGAGAACCCGAATCACGACATTGATGTTAGACTCATCGCGCTCGCCACTGCTCCCAGCATTACATAAATATGGCCGTCCCGTTACCTTTAAACATTATAACGTACTTTGTCTCACATGCATGTGCGATTGGATGCCCGTTTGTACGTTGCTCCGCCACAACTGGGGCGATTGAGGGTGATAGATAGTGAGAGACTTTCGAGCAGTATTCCATGATGCTAAGTGTGCCCTGAGCGTGAAGACTATCAATGGGACATCTTCGGGGCTCCGTCTGCGAGAAATAACTGATGCATACTTGTGGAACATCCTTCAATATATCACTGAGCTTCCTTTGAGATACAGATGTTCCAAAGTTGGCGAGTGGTGAGTGGGAAGTCGTACCCATTTGCAGATGGAGCGACTGAGACTCCGCTGGTTTAGGCGATTCACAGAGATGGCGGATAACAGGGTTGCATGGAAGTGGTGCAAGAGCAAGACGCAGCCTCGATGTGGAGAAGATCGTTCCTCGTGAGAGCTGACATGCCAGTTTAATAGGCAACGCTCGGTCCGAAGCTGTGAGCAAGCGCAGGCCAAGCTGTGCCAGCTTTCAAGTCAGAGATGCGAGCGTCAACCCAATATACATCTATATGGGCTAGAAAAAAAGTACCACATACACACACGCATCTCAAGTATCTAGACTGGGCCGAATATATCCTCAGCGCAGCGGAACATTAACTCAAATACCGACCCTACGCATGTCTACGAGCGTTAAGAACGGCGCCGCGTACTTGGATTTGACAGTCAGGGACATATTGAGGTTTCTGTTTCGAGAATCTGGTATTATGTTGCACGTCATCACAGAAAAGAGATTTTGGTTCGAGTTAGCAGATGCACAGCGCAACTACTACAACTTCACAGGAGCAAGCCAGGGGGACTGGCGAATGCCGAAGTCCGGCGCCTCTGGGAGACCAACAACGATCGAATCACGTGCATAAAATTTCACGGATGCGTACAACCGGCGCCTTTTTCATTTCTCCAGATTCAGTTTCTCAACTCACATCTTTATCAAAAAAATGGCCGTCGCTGTCGCGCTCTGGTGAGTATAGCAATGTTTGTCACGATGTATGCTACGGAGAACACTGACGGATGTGTTCACCATGTAGGAGTCTTACCGTCACATCCGAGGAGCCGGAGGTCTTCGTTCCTCCCGGTGATGTGAGGATCACGAACATCGCTCTCGGCGAGGAGCTTGCGGACGAGAACGGCCGTACCACTGTAAAGCTCATGTACACCAAGCCTATGTCCGACGACAGTGACGAGGAGGACGAGGAGGATGAAGAGGATGAGGAGAAGGAGGATGAGGAAGACACCCCTCGGGCTGCGACCACTGTCCTCGCGTCTCTGACCCCCGGCAAGGTGAGCGTGCGCGTTGGCATCATCTGGAATTCAGAACTCAGCCTGCGCCACAGATTGAGCAGGCGACGCTCGACGTGATCCTTGAGGGTGACCAGGAATACCTGATTGAGGTTATCGGCAAGAAGTGCGCTCCATACTCTTGTTACGTTTGGCTCTTTTGCTAATATGCTTAACAGCACCGTCTACCTCACGGGTAACTACATCGGTATGCGTCATAGCTGCTTGAATTAAATGGACGTCAGTGCTGATTCGCACGCTAAAGACCAGACTCCGATGGACCAGCCGCCGTATGACGACATGTCCGACGACGACGAGGACGACTACGATCTCCGTGAGGTCAGCTCCGACGTTGAGATCGACCCTGAGGAGATGGACATCCCGAGTGACGATGAGTCGTAAGCCCCCTTGTGTTATAACAATAACACGGTCAACTGAACATTCGCGGTCAGTCGCTTCGAGGAGGTGGCCGAGGAGCCCAAGAAGGATGTGGGCAAGAAGCGCCCTCGCGAGTCCGACGCAGTGGAGGACGAGGACGAGGAGAAGCTCTCCAAGGCGCAACGCAAGAAGCTGAACAAGAAGCTCAAGGCAGAGGGTGGCAAGGCTGTCCCTGCTGAGGCTGAGGTGAAGTCGACGCCAGTGAAGGAGGCGAAGGCGAACGGCACACCTGCGAAGGAGGCAAAGAAGGATGAGAAGAAGGAGACTCCCAAGGCGGAGCTGCGCGAGCTCCAGGGCGGCGTTAAGGTCAAGGACCACAAGGTCGGCACTGGCCCGCAGGCGAAGAAGGGCGACACCGTCGCGATGCGCTACGTCGGCAAGCTCACGAACCAGACCGGCAAGGTGTTCGACAAGAACACAAAGGGCGCGCCGTTCAAGTTCACGCTTGGCAAGGGCGAGGTCATCAAGGGTGAGATACAATCAATATCTGGCATAGACGGGATGATGATGATCGAATGCCCTTGACAGGCTGGGATGTTGGCATTGCCGGCATGCAGGTTGGCGGAGAGCGTCTCCTCGTCATCCCCCCTGCGATGGCGTACGGCAAGCATGCTCAGGGTGGCATCCCTGCAAACTCGACTCTTTGCTTCGGTACGTCAATTTTATTTGGGCCCGCAGTAGCCTAGAGATTCTAATACCCCTCATAGAGGTTAAGCTGCTCAAGATCAACTGAGCATCCCAAGCTATCAAAACTGAACACTAACACCACATGTGACATATCCCATCCCTTCTACCCGATCCTTTGGATGAGCTTGGAAACAAAATTATCTTACCGCGAGATGATGCCTTATGATCGTTGGCTTTCAATTCGTACACTCTGCACTTGTTCAACTCGAAATGCTTTCCAGAATGCAATGCCCGGTCGATGTATCTTTGATCACTCCCATTGGTCCTTGGTGTGTTTGCCGAAAACCGCAGGTGCCGTAGGTGATCCCACCCTCAGTGGACATCACATGTCAGGGTGATGCTCATAGCTACGAGCAAGCACGGACATGATTCAGATCGTAGAGATTTAAAGAGATTCATCGACGCGCGAACGATATATAACGTTATGCAAGTACTTCGGCACTGGGGATGAGCCCGCCGACGTTACCTCACATGGCATTGCAGCTTGAATGCATAATCTGAGTGCTCAATTACCATCTCTAAACCCGATGACTAGTGTGAGCTGAGACCGCTCGATAGACAATCCTGACTTCAAGCTTATGTTTATACACGATAAAAGATACCGACATGTGCGCCAGCACAATTACCAGAAAACTGTCCATTGAGCCTATCGTCAACGAAGGATTTGATAGCGAGCGAAAACAGACACCTGCATGATGAACTACGTGGTCCTCGGGAAAGTATGACGCCGATATATAGAATCCGGCACCTCACCTCAGTCTGTGGTAGAGGGCCTAACCTCGTAGAACTCGTGGGCAAACTCTTCCATCGACATTGGGACGATGTCTGGATAGAGCTCGCGGACGTCAAGTGCGCCCAGTGATTTTGCATTGTCAAGCGTATTCTCTCCAAGAACGTGAAGACTGTACTGATAGTGATTCCACACCCACTTCAGCTCAGCCGTCTGGGAGTGGTTGCGTAGAAACTCGGCTTTGCCTTCTCGCGCACGACGCCGGATCTCCTCCGCAGGAACCTGTCAGGATCCAGAGGGCTTCAGATATCTGAGGGCCCGCTCGTCGTAGCAAATGACGCACATTGATTTTGAGAGAATCGAGCGCTGCGTCTCCAGAAATACGTTCAGCGATCTCCCAAGCCTCCTTTTGGGTCACTTCGTCTTCCCAGATTATTACGTATTGATCCAGTGTCCGCTCGTCTTTCAGTATCCTCACGAGGTAGTCGCCGATGTGGTCAAGGTTTGTCACAAGGAGTTTCTTGTCACCCTTCGCGTAGATCTCGCGGTTCCTAGCTGTGGACTGCGCCTGACTGGCTGTGGATGAGGGTAAGAGAAGCTGCATCCACCAGCCAACGTCGACAAATGTATAGCCAATCCCGAGTTGCTTCACGAAATCTCGGATACATAATTTCTGTGAGCGGCCGGAATGATGAGGATGCTATAGCTAAGGGCGGTAGTTTGCACGCACCGCATCGTGCAGATCCCTGATCCCTCGCTTTCCGGGCGTGCCAAAGTCGCACGGAATGACCCTCTTGACCCCGACATTCTTCGCCGCCGTCAGCAGGGGCTTTTGCTCGCGGATGAGCTCAAATAAGACCGTGCTGATAAGGATGTCCACATCAGACAGGAGGTCCCGTAGTTCGTTGACGCTGAAGGTCTCGATGTCTGCTACGCGCACATCCACCCCCTGGCTGCGCAAGTCGGCCACCGGCGCCTTTGCGAACGACGACGGCCTGGTGGTGACGGCAACTCTCTGCAAAAATGCCGTAAAATCAAGCTCAACGATCAGGGTGTTAAGGATGTATAATTTCACGCACAAACTCCCCGTCTTTCAGGAGTGCGTTCACGATTGACCGGCCTGTCTTGCCCGTGGCGCCGCCCACGACGAGGACGAGGGGTTTGTCGGCTTCAACCATGTCGCTGAGGATGGTGAGGAGGGAAAGTCAGGATTAGATCGAAGGGCAACTATGCCATGACGTGCGAGGCCCCATGATCTCTGCCCAAGAGGGTTCGCCTTCGCAAGCCCCTTGCCATAGTTATGGAGACAGCAGATTGAATGCGAAAAGCACGTCATGGGAACATTATACCCATCGCCGCGAGGGAACTGAATGCGATGTACGACGAACGTTCTTCGAGATGATGGGGGTATATCTGCCAATCGATGCAAACAAGAGATGAACTGGCTGAGTATCGAGTGACGAACCTCTTCTCCGGCGGCCCGCTCGGGTCCTGCCGCTAGTACTGCTCAAGCGCCTAAGAGGTTCATTCTTATATTTCCAATTTCTGGAGCGACCGCACAAAGTCAAGACAGTCTTTCCTGGAATTCACACAGGTGTGCTGCGACGCACTCGTTATGAGCCACAAACCCCGTTGAGCCACAATGGAACTTGCATAGGCAACCCACCAACAATTGATTCGCAATATCACGCAAGTGTTGTAGATTGTCAGAATATAATCTCTTGCGATGCCACAGGTTGCACTTCTGTCAACGAGCATCTACCCAGAACGCCAGAGATAAGACCTTCATTGTATTTCGAATGTAGTAGACAGCGCCTCAGTACACAGAGTTTTGTGCGCCGAACGAACGCGTACTTCCCGTGCCGCCAATCCCGAACATCTCTGTCCAACATCAGAGGCCCTTGTGGCAAGTGCTGTGAACCTTGGAAGCGAGCCTTTGCTGAAAGACTGATCCGTGGTCGGTGCATCTCTTCCGCCGTGAGCAACGACAAGACGTTGCAGCACCGCCTGGCGCTTGAGTCGGGAGCTAGACCATTCAAAGCCAGATTTCGATCATTCGAGCTCGGCACGATGGCGGGACGGACGCATCAGCTCCTATGTCGCGTCCTGCCGCAGTTCAGTGGATGTGTCGAGAGGTATGACCGAAGGCGATCCTAGAGACGCTACATAAGAATGCCGTGCAGCGGTACTACTGCCACAAATCCCCTCAGCCACTTCGTGCGCTTTGACTCCAGTGATCCATATAATCTTCGAAGACAGTCTCAAAAGATGTCGAGCACATGCACTAACATGTTTCCCCCTAAAGCAAAATGGGGTGTCGACCAGATTCCGGATCTCACTGGTCAGGTCATGCTCGTTACTGGTGGTAATGCTGGTATTGGAAAAGAGACGATCAAAGTATGTTATCGAGTTGCTCTTTTGACGATCTTGCTTATATTACGCACCATTTCATGTCAGGCTCTCCTTGCCCGTAACGCCAAAGTATACCTCGCTGCGCGCAGTGCTGAGAAGGCGCAAGCCGCTATTGAGGAGCTGAAGGAAGTAACGGGGAAAGAGGCTATATTTCTCAAGCTAGACCTAGCGGATCTGAGGTCGGTTAAAGCTGCCACAGAAGAATTCAAGAGGTAAGGTCTCGCTCCATGAAGCTCGCGCAAAACTCATTCGAAATCATATACAAACAGCAAAGAGTCGCAGTTGCATGTTCTGTTCAATAGCGGAGGAGTGATGTTCCCGCCTATCGAGCAAGTCACGGCGGACGGATACGATTTGCAGTTCGGTACCAACGTGCTCGGTCCGTTAGAAGTAATTATAACGCATATGAAGGTCTGGACTCACCTCCTTTCCGTAGGGCACTTCTACTTCACCCAACTTCTCCTTCCCGTCCTCCTTGCGACGGCTGAGAATTCACCCAAAGAGATCGCACGAGTCATCAACACGTCTTCGATGGGTCATTCTTTCGTTTCGGGGATTGAATGGGACACCCTGAAAGACGGCACGAAACGTCGCAAAATGGGTACGCAGAAGCTATACTTCCAGAGCAAATTTGTACGTTCCCGCCCTCTATATCGCCCGCGGCATCCCTCACTATGCGTGCAGGCTAACGTGGTGTTCTCGAATGAACTGCACCGGCGGTACGGAGACCAGGGCATAGTGACCGTGGCCCTTCACCCTGGAAACCTAAACACCGACCTTCAGCGTCATGGCTCAGCCATTGTGAAGGCGCTTGGGGTACGCATCGAGCTGCCGACGGGAAACAATCTCATTCATTCGTTTCCAGGCTCCGTTGTTGTATCCTGCCCCCATGGGTGCCCTCACGCAACTCTGGGCTGGCACGACGCCTGAGGGCGCCGAAGTCAGCGGCAAGGTCCGTTGTTTTACCGTATTTTGACGCGTGGCTCAATCCCTTGCCAGTATCTGATACCGTGGGCACGCGTTGGCGCGGCTCGTAAAGAAACTGATGACCCCTTGACTGGGCAGAAACTCTGGGTTTGGCTGGAGGAGCAGACCGCAGGGTTGTAGACGTGTACGTGTCGCATGTTCGGTTCATCTGGGTTCTAGTTGGCCCGAGTGCTACCAGATGTCAATGGTCTGACGCCGTCAGATGCGTCGGAGCAGCGTGCCCGATCCCTGTATATAGTAACGCGATACCAAGGCCGTACGAACCACAAAAAATCGTGTCCAGTTCTATGTTTATGTGCCCACTGCGATTAAGCAAGTACGCCCTTCCGGTCTTCTTTCCGCTGCACCGAACCGAGTGAGTCTAGAACGTCGCACGCTCGAAGATGGCCGTGTACATACCATGCGAACACCATGACTAGCGGCCAAGTAGAGCCTGAAAAGCCGTTCACAGTCCTCATCGCCATGGAACGGATACTCGGCGCCGAGACGATAGGCAGCAGCAAAGCCTGAAGTAACGGCCAGCTCGTGCATGTTGAGTACTGTACGTGAGCACACTTTAAATAGGTTTCATTAATGAGTGGAGAACAGAATACGTACGAGACCATGCTCCGGCGTAGCTGCAGCGACAAGCGTACGTTCAGAAGTGCAGTCACCGCGGAGAATATCGAGACTCACTGAGTGCGGTGCTTTCCATTGATCCACATCATCCACGGCACGACGCGCGCGTAGTGCTGCCAGCGATGGCTTTGCTGCTTCCACCATTTCTCACATATCTTCTTGCTTGGATCGATGTCCTTCCACGTCCACAAATTTTGTGAATTATCGCGGTCGAGGAAGATCGTCTGGAAGACATGCCGATCCAGAGGCGGCTCCGGGCGCCCCTGCGCATCCTTACCTGTACGCGCAGGTTCGCCTACGCGTCCCTTCTCGGCGTCTTGAGCTACGCGCGTGATATCAGGGACAGGACGGCACTCGTTCCGGTGGCCGCTGGTGTCGGTGGGCTTGATAGGACCCGCCGGTTTCTCACCGCGGAACTGTGCTTGGTAGTGAGTCAGATCGAAGCTCATCTCAATTTTAGACTTGTCCTGCTGGTATTGCATCGTGTAATAAAGGGGCCGGAAGTTGTTGGACGCGAACTCAAATGCGCGCTCCGTGTCCTCTCGCTCGCTTGATGGCATCGAATCCGATAGAGGCGCGTTATGGCACGGGTCGTAGGCAGTTTCGTAATACTGCGCCTTCGATCAGTATTCGAATACTAGACAAAGCGATTGCTGCTCGCCTTTTGCATGTACTGGAGGTCGTTATGTGTAATCGTTACATCATACAGATATTTGACGCTTCCGAGTATCTTCCTTTCCATCCACGACGCGTCCTTGCCGAGTAGCTTCAAGGCAGAATCAGCATCGACAGCCAAGATGAGTTCGTCGAAGTTGTCCAATTGCGGGCCAGTCTCCAGGTCGCCATCACAAACTTTGTACTTGATGTGGACAGGGCGGCCCTGCTTCGAGGAGCGCGAGACGACATCAAGGACCTCGTGGCTGAGCTTGAAGGTCACATTGCCACGAGAACTGATCTCCGATTGCCAGGCCTGATATACATCGTGTAGCTGTGGACCAATGAGATGCAGATAACCACTTTCTAGAACGTGACAGACCTTCGGAAACGCAAGCATGGTGGGAATACTCGCGAGCAAACTTTTCTCATCGTACTCAAACAGCTTCATACTAGGATCTTTGAATACTCGTTCCTAGAGAGCTGAGTCAGTGGATGGGCAACTGCGTCTTGAAGATCCAATCTTACCAGGATTGCACACGAGACATATGGCGTCTGATTCCCTGTACCAAAGAAGAGTGCGACCAGAGGGTATACCATCTTCTCACCGAAGTCGTCGGAGAAGCGGAAGAGCTTGAGCATCGCGTGAACAGGCATCAATGCGAACACGGGCTCGAATGTCTTGATCGTAGTCAGCGCACGTCCAAACTTAGCGATGTCGCCTTTGAACTGGGCGACAAGCGACGTGGGATAGACATTCGTCCAGAAGTCGTCTCCCTTGCCAAAGCTGATTCTATTAGGAACAGATACTTGTTCGTTCAACCAAATCTGCGGCGTGTGATACTGGAACTCACTGCATGCCGACTTCTGTCGCCTCGAATCCCAGCATTCTGAACATGCACAGGGTGTTCGCGAATACCGGGCTGCAGCCTTGCACTCCGTCGTTGATGTACGCGGCACCGTACTTGTCCGCATCGATGTCAATGGAAGTGGCCATGCCTCCAGTTAGCGGCGCTTTGTCGAAGACCGTGACTTGGTACCGATCCGGATGACGGCTGAGAGCGTAGGCAGCGGACATGCCAGAGGCACCCGCGCCCACGATGCACACGCGTACTGGTTTCACGGATGCCATCCGAGCGAGGACGGTGTAGAGGGTGGTGCGACGCAGAGTGTGTCCGTGTCAAGGTGACATACCAGAAGCTAGGGCTGACATTTGGACGGTGACCGGTCAGCAACTATCCTCATTTCGCCCAACAGATCATTACGAGACGGTAGCTAGAGCTGAAGAATGTGCACATCACGTGTCAGACCGTCACCCTCGATCGCGTGCGGTGGGGCCAGGTGGAACTTAACGAAGGGCCGCTCAGACTCCGGTGTCCCCAGTCCACTCCTGAGTCCTCTGTGATATACGGCAGGGGATCGGGATCGTATGGTTCATTCCAGAGGCCTTCCGTAGCGCAGAGGTACAGTCATCTCGGTTCATAGCGGGCACGCTGGGCATGCCAAACCCGTCAGCCCTGCTGCGTGCGAGCATGCTGACATCCCCTGTGACTTGCCATCCTCCCGGGCGACGGTGTGCGGTGGAAGAGCGAAGCAGTCAGGGCGGGTGCTTCGTAGAGTGAAGCGAGCGAACCTGCGGCACTCAGTGAGGAGAATGCATGCCACGGAGGCGAATAAGACGGAAGACATATCGATCTACCCTTGATCAAAGCACAACTACATATTAGGAATCGTGCTGCAGAGGTTCAGGTAGCACGGACCGCGCCTACGGTCTGAGATTACGATTGACAGAAATGGGAGCGGAACAGTGAACACTATTCCAGGATCGTCGACGAGCCTTGACGTGGAATAGGTCACCGGGGCAGGCTGGCGCGCATGCAAGGCAATCGTGTTGTTGTATCGCGGGACTGCCCGAGGGGAATTCCATGGCGCTTTCATGCCGGCACAAGTCGCCATCCGTCCATAAGACGTGTGCGAGTGACACTCCATCTACCGAGGTTTCCTTCTAGGAATGCTCTATGCCGCATTGCAGTTGAATGACCGTGTAGACTGACGAGGACATGAGAACACCCCCCGTGGTAGCAGCAGGCTGCTGCGATAGCACTGGATATGAGAGAGTGACGGACGGACCTATCGATTTGGAGTCAGTTTTTCCCGGCATGCCCACCACGAAGCGTCTCCTCCAGCGCACATCGGTGTAGAGTCGCCTGTCGTAGAACCAGATGATCCTCATGTGGCACGGCACTAGAGAGGGTAGGCGAACGAGAACAGCATGTGTATGATCGACGAGTATTGAATTGCACGCGAACAGGGGAAGATCGATTGTAGTACGGTCGTAGGTGTTGTACGGCGAATGAGGAGGCAGCACGTCTGTAGACGTGGCCGTGGCCGTGGAACATGTTACGTTCCGAGACGCGCCGCCGGATTAGAGCCCAGTGTTTGTCGCCGCGCGGCGGTCTTCGCGCGGCGGTACTACAAGCTCAGGATTCTATGAGCTGCATTGCAGATCGAACCAGGCCCGATTTCGAACAGCAGAGTCTCTGCTACAAATGAAGAACACTCCCTGTCAATCGAGTAAGAATTTGTGAAAGAACGGAAGAGCTGTGCCAAAGACAACCGGGGGAAGCGACCAAAGGACAATATGCGCGGAGTATTGATCTGTTCCGCTCACAAGTTACAACTCAGCAAAGCGAGGAGTGGTCAGTTCCTTGACCTACCGCTGCGCGCTGCTCCAAGTCATCTAAGCAAGCGTTGATCTCTTTGAGAGGGTATGACTTGAAGGTCTTCTAATGGCGGCGAAAGCGTGCCGTCCGCACGCGGCGGTATTCGACGAAGCTTCTGGGAATGGGGCCCCTTTGTCCGTCCGTGAAAAAATTACGCACCAGACAGGCCAGCCGCACGGTTGCAATTTGAACCAGCAGCCTCCGTGTCCAAAGCGTTGTATAAAACCTCGGAGGCTGCTTTACTGCTTCAGCACCCTGTACCTCCAATGGTATCCCCACTCGCTACGACGACCTTCCTCCACATCATGCTATCAGTCGACGTGCGCGGCGCGCAACGCTTACGAAGTCTCGTAGGCATCCCGCTGCACGCTGGTATGTGTCCGTGCCTGTAGCGGCCGCGCTCCGTGTCCGGGCCCTCTCGGGAGTGTAACAGCCACGACGAGCTGTCTCGGGGGCAGCCTGTCATTATGTCAGATTGTCTCGGGAGGCATGCCTCAGGATGGCTAGCTACCCTCTTGGGTAGGGTCATTCTGACAGTCTATAATTTCTTTTGCACATATTGTCCTGCTTTGACAGGATTCCACTCTCCCTAGAGAAGGCATGCTATCAGTTGATCTGATAGCCTTCCTTCTCATGGGATGTGTGTTGCTGCCACCTTGTATGCAAGGGGACAGCTGCAGACATACCATGAGAATGGAAGACCCTCAAATCATACTGATGGTATGATTCTCAGAGAGCCAACTTGAGAAACACAGACATGCATGAGCACATACAGGGCATGATGGTGTACTGTCCCATAGACTACAGCTGCTTGCTGTAATGCCCACCAAGGGTGAGGGTCTATAGGCATGGATATGGCAAGCAGAGACTGCTCAGTTTCCGGAGTATTACCTGATGAGACACTGAGCATAAACAGGTTGGAGGATGTGGTGTGGGCTGTAGCTCTGTGAGCTCCCAGGTCTCTGTAAGTCTACTGATGGCACCTCCCTGTCACAGAAATTCTCGAGCTCGAGCTTCCGAGATAGCCTGGCCCCTCGAATCCGGTCCGTCGCAAGGTACAGTTCCGCAGTTCAATCATGGTACGCTCTAGCCTGCTGTAGCCGAAGGAATTACGCTGACGAGGAAATGTGCTTGCAGACGAGCACTGCGAGCATGCAGTCGCATCGACGATGTGCGCTGGCAAGTTATCCTCTCGCGCGGAGAAGTCGAAGCATCGTGATGAAGTCGGACCAGCCTGAGAGATCTCGTAAACTCGACGCAGATCCAGTGCGGCGCGCCGAGCAACCGGTCCATTAACCTCATGACAACTGAAAGTCTTCCCCGCCGTCTCTTCCTCTCGATTTCCGCGTCTCCGACAATCCCTCGAAAGGACGGACGGTCAGGGGCGAGCGAAAAGCGACATTGTTTGGCCGCCTAGCCGTTCCACATCACTGTCATCCGGTACACGGCGCTGCCTTTCCAATCACGGCCGGTTTCTCACTTTGATTCGCCCCAAACGATTTCTGCGTCGTACCACACGATGCCGCTACACTCTTCCACGTCTCGTCCGAGGCTCATAGAGTCATGAAGATACAAGGTTGCTCTGTGGGATGTTTGCTGTCAGTCGGAGATGTGGAATAGACGTAACATGTTCAGGAAATTGTCCCCGGTTCGTGCCTGTCCTCATGAATCTTCCAACATTAATTCATCGGTGCAATGCGCTCAATGACAGATTGGTAGCATCGTCCGGCCACTACAGAGGGCGCGCCCACCGACGATCATCCAGAATTCCCCCTGGCACGATCGAGGATCGCTTCTACGATCACTCCGACCAATCGAGTAGAACGCCAACAGTGGTAACCTTCGCGGCAGACGTCTCGACGACTGTAAGAATCACAGCGGTAGAACTAGCGACACAAGGAGTCAGTATAGCCCATACAAAAGTCGACGGAGAGCCGGCTGAGACGTGGACGATAACGTGTCCTAGTGCTACCCCGTATCTTCAGATCTCATGACGCCTCTGTCTGCGACAGGTGACACTCAATATGCTCAGCAGGCTGGTGACCAGTGTGGCCTTCGGTAGTTCGGTGAGTCTCAAGAACTCGTACTATCGTACGGCGTCATCTTCGAGATTCACTGACTCTTACATCCGCCAGATGATTGGAATTCTACCCTGCGGGAGTATTGCGCGGAAGCCATTGCCGCGGTCTCATGGCCACTGTAACCGGTAGACTCTGCCCCAGAGCGGCTCTCAGACAATCACGAGTAGGACCGTGAAAGGATATTTGTACAGAAATACAAGGTTCAGAAGCACGGGCAACGTCACTACAGCTTCGCCTTCCCCTTGGTGTCCTCATCTCTGATCCGCGCGACCACCTTGCCCCATGTCTTGCGGCGTTCCAATGCATGTAATCCATCTGCGTATTTTTCGAGTGGATAGACCTCTGGGTAAACGACGGGCTTGACCTTTCCAGACCCGAGTAGCCTGCGAGGGAGCAATTTATCCGTCAATATCCATAATTCCGTCCGCTAAGCGATGTAGACATACTGAAGTAGTCCTTGCCATACAGAGGGAATATGTTCCGGCTCCTTGCCTGTCGGCCGATGTAAGTCGTGCACAGGCGAGGGGGGATTCGCCACTCACGTCCGTAGGCGCCCCAATGAACGCCGACAACCGACACGTTCTTGAGTAGAACGAGATTCAGGGGCAGCTTCTCGATCTGGCCCGCTGCGAAGCCGACCACGAGTGCACGCCCCTTCCAAGCGATGCATTTCATTGAGTCTGCACGCGAGTCAGCGGCATTCTTTAGCCTCGCCGATCATTCACGATAGTCCGTACCCTTGATAAGTCCCACCGGGTCGTATATGACATCAGCACCCTTGCCGCCGGTCAGCTTGAGTACCTCCTGCTGCCAGCCCGGATTCGAGTAGTTTATAGCATGGTCTGCACCACCATACTTGATGGAAATGTCCATTTTCTCTTGCGAGCCTGAAGCGGCGATGACTTTGGCGCCGAGGGCTTTTCGCCGTTATTAGTCTGGCGTGGTGGAATGGTGTTTATAGACGGATCATACCTTTGGCTAGTTGCACGGCAGCTATACCCACGCCGCCAGCAGATGCGGTAACAAGTACCCATTCGCCTGGAGTTTGAAAGGGTAATTTAGTCGACGGGGACAAGCTCCATCAATGCACAGACTTGCCCGGCTGCAGTTGTGCTCGTCCCACCAAGGCCTCATAGCTCGTGGGCCAAGTCACAAACAATCCTATTCCAGCATTCGAAGCAGGTTAGCACCTATCCCTGAATAGCCACGTGAGAGGAGTACGTACCCGCGCCTTGGTCGTACGACATGTTGGCCGGCAGCGGGAGCAGCTGCTGCCAATGCACTGCGACCTTCTCCGCATACGCGCCCTGACCAGCTCCGAATACACGATCTCCAGGCTTGTATGGGCAGCCTTTCGGGATGGGCGAGTTCTGGGCGATCTTCCCGGCAAACTCGGTTCCAAGCACGAATGGTAACGGGTGCTTAGTCTGATGTTTCCCCTGTGCTTGCAGTATCTAAAGGCACGTGTGGTAGTCAAAGCTGCAAGCGAGCTACACATTCACTTCGAACTTACGTCGAAAAAGTTCATCCCTGCGCTATAAACGTCAACCAAGACCTCATTCTTGCCGGGCTTGGGTTCCGGAGCATCCTGCGTAACGGGAATCTTAGACGGGTGAGCGTCCACCTTGACGACAACTGCGCGCATGCTGAACCCAAGTCTTGCTAGTCGCGGCGAACAGAGAGTGAGAGATCAAGCAGCTGGGATCATCTACTCTCGACTCTTGTGATCTGAAATGTCAGGGAAAAGGTCGGGCATGTGCGCTCGGTGTTGAGGATAACCGAGGCCCCATTCCCCAGACGCGTTCCGCGGCATGCGGGGTAAAAATCACATGATATATTCTCATCGCTGGAAGTCGAACAAAGCAGTTACAGCAAAGATGCAAAACAAAATGCGAATGCGGTATGTTATGGTACACTGTGATGTCGTGTCTACGTGCTCTTTCGTCGTCAATTACACTGCTCCTAACATTATGCGAATCCGAAACCCTCTCCTCCCTCGTTGATGGCAAGAAGTAGCTGCTGCCGTAGCATCTCGTATGAAGAATATTGCGGTAGATCGATCTGGTTGAAGCCTGGGCGTACCTATGTCAGTGATTGACCAATGTAACAAGTCAGATAAGACGCACATGTGTGGGCTTGTGGCAGACGGTCCGTATCTCCATATGCCTTGTGAATAGAGAAGCGCTGCACGCCTTGTACGCCCTGCAATTCAACGAAGCCTCCAAGGGGCACGCGAGAAGTGCCTGTCGCGAAGCTGAGAACCTTCGCCCTCTCCTCACGGTTGAACGACTTGAGAGCGCGCCACCACCAAACAATCACGGGGTCAGAGCTGGTATAGCCGTTGTACTCGGTCGCAGACCGCCATTCGTCAACGTCAATGTCAGGAGTACCGGAGATTAGTAGTTCCAATTCCTGCTCATTGAACTAACACAACATTTTAGAACTTGATTAAAGGCTCGTGAAGCACGGCTACTCACGATCGAGATCAAGTCCTTCGGGATTATCTCGTAAAATCCGGTGAGGAGAGACTCGATCTGATCCTTGATGGAGGAATACAATCGGTACTGCGCGGAAAGTTGCACGAACTCCTTCTTGTTCTCTTGAGTGACAGGAATGGAAGCACCGCCAGGTTTGAGGTCAACAATCTTGGTGACGCCGAACTAAGTAGCCTAAGATCAGTGTGCCGTTCATAGTCTATGGACATATCGAACATTACCTCATCAGCCTCAACACTGAAGGTCAGGTCAAGGGGTGTTGGATCATTCTCTAGGATCCAGCATAAGGAGTTGTAGTATTCGGGGTCGACCCATTCTACATCTCTGTAGTCGACAGGTTTCGCAAGGATCTGGCGGTAGAGACTCCGAGCGAAGTACGCATCGAGCAAGCGGCCGTCGTAGATAGCCTTCCCGATGATGCGACCGACGAACTTGAAGAATGACAAATGCTCGGGGTTCACCCAAGATGCCTTGTTGGGCTGGTACGTCAAACGATCCGCAGCACATGGCTGGAACAGCGCATAATTCGGGTCGAACATCTGCCGAGCGAGAATCTGGAACCATTCTCGCGTTACACCTCCCGCATCGACACCTTCCTCCTCATAGAACCGCACGCTGAGCTTGCCATACTTGATTTGGTCGCCAGTCTTGCGTTGCAAGTACTGGAAACTGTCTTCGAAGACGCGCTGCCGCCGCACGTTCAACTGCAACGTCCCATGGTGTTCGCGTGCATGTGGTCGACGATGGAGTTGTTGATTGAAGTAGTTCCGCTTGTTATCGAAATCGAGCACGCGTGGGTTGTTCACCAACAAGGAGAAGGAGCCGCTCATCAAGGACGGGTTGTTGCGGACCATGAGGTTGAGAATCTTGCGGTGGGCGTCCGTGAAAGATACGAAGAGGTCCTCCATCGACTCGCGAGTTGCTGGTGGTGATCTCGGCGACGCAGACGCCCGCAGTGCCCGCGCAGTGGTGTTCACTGGCTTCGAACCTACATACTTGCACACCACCATGAGAGATTCGATTAGTGGTAACAGTACAGTGGCGATATGCTCCATTTCGGGCTTCTCCTCGATGATGGCAAGGCAGTCTCCAAGGCGCTTCCAAAGCGGCGTGAAGCGGAACGACTCGTAGATGCTTTGTACCTTCTCTACGTCAGCCTCGCTAGGGCTGGTCCCGGACGTCGTAGTGGATTTCGGAGAGTACATATAATCGATGGTTTTCAGCACACGCAACAACTTGGCTTGATCAGATGATGCCGCTGAGAATTTCGATGCGATGAGACTAGACAACGCGTCATCCTTGCACTGCTGTAAGGCATCCGCGAGCTCGTCTAGAGCATTGTATAGGCTTTGACCGAACTCCTGGGCACGGGATCTAAGTTCGTTGGCGATAACATCTCGAGCATCGGGGATGTACGAAAGATGTTGTATGAGGGTCAAGATTTGGGAGAAGGTGCGTCCAGAACACTCGCCAGCGGTCAGGACGTTGACGATGGAGCGGAGGACAGGGTGTGGGATGGCCGGAGGTTTAGAAAGGAGAACTTTCTCCTCCTGCTTCGCCGTCACTGGGGTCTCCGGGACCACTGGAGTTGTAGCTACTGGAGGTTCTTCCGCGGGCGCAGATGCTGTGAGAATGCGTTAGCTAACGGCTATACCTTCCAGACAACAACAACAATCTACCTTCAGCAGGCTGCGATGATTCGGCAACGTTGCTAACAGTCTGTACTGTAGAAGGACCAGACACAATGGCAGGGGTCTCCGGCTGATCTGCTTTCACCTGATTGCTATCCTTGAGTGTGGCTAGTGGTCGCGTAATTGTGGCAAGTAACGCGACCACCGATTCGACGATCGATGGTGTCTTCAAGATCGACGGTCGGTCCAGGAGACTTAACAACAGGACAACGGGATAATGAGTCTGCAAAGCCTGCTTCTCCTTGCCCTTGCCCTTCTTGTGCGTTCCGCGCCGCATACCGGGAGGAAGTTCGTGCTCAGTCAGGAAGAACAAGGACGAGAGTTCGTTGGAAGAAACAATGTAGACCAAGGCTTCGAGACATCGTTGAACAATCAGCTCCGGGACCATTTCGTTCTGCTGTTGGGGGAGAGACAATGTGTTAAGGTAGTCCGAAGGCATTCGTTGCTTCGCCGCCGATCTTGGAGTTTGTTGAGTTCCTTGCTTCATGCTTCGGAAAGACATCTGAGCAAAGCTCTTGTCTATCGCAGAGAGATCGCCTGATCCATCCTGTAAGATATTCAGGACTAGATTGAACAGATCGGTTCGAGTCTTGGTATTCTCGCAGAGATTGACCAGGACTTTATTGAGCAGGTTCTTCCTCAGGACCGTCGGGAAGAAGAGGAGTCGCAGGAGGGTGACCAGAGCGGATCTCTCCAGCAGCTGGATAGCGTCACGCGTTGGAAGAGGTTTCTGAGGTGTCTGGTGCACTGCAGGTGCCGGCCGCGTGGGTTCAACCCGTGCTTGTCTTGCGTGATCACGGTGTATACCAGCTTCGGCCAGCATGTGTGAGGGCAAACTCTGGATCAAGCCATCGTCCGAGTCCATCAGAACGACCTGCCGAAGTTGTGGATCCAGGCTAGCAAGGAAGCTGGCAGGATCGATGTCTACGGGGCCTCCAGCGTTGCGTTGCTGAGTAGCAGTTTCTTCGGCTCTCTGGCGAGCACGCTCGATGCCCTCTTGCTGTAGGATTTCCGCTCGAATCTCTGGGGGAAGGGCATCCAAAAATTCAGGGCTGATTTGCGAGTCTGCTGGACGTTCCACTCTTGCAGCTCGTTGCTCTCGAACGTGTTGGTTGAGAACCTCTTCTCGCATGTCGTCAGGCAACGCTTCTAGGAAGGTGGGGTCAATCCCAGTATCGGTGATGTCGACCGGACTACCGTGGATCATCACTGTCACACGTTCGCCGACCTCCGATGGACCGGCCTCCGCGACGTCGTTATCAGGGCTCGGCTCACTCACGTCTGCTTCTGTGGTGCTAGGGCCAGTGCCGCCTTCGGCAGTTGTCGGAGGCTCCACAACGGCTGCTAAGTCTGGCACGATCGGGGCCGTGGCGTCAAGCATCTCGGTGTCCTCTTCCGTCGCGGTGACAGCCTGTGGTACAGGGGGTTGAGTTGATTCACTTGTACCCGGAACTGGTACGTCCGCTCGATGAGGTTCTGGAGCTGTGTCCGCTCCCGTGGTTGGATCCTCGTCTTTCCTCTCCTCCGGCTCGAGAAGCTTCGCTGCTTCAGCTGCGGCTTTTGCTCGTTCTATGGCTTGGATGGCTGCTGGGAGCAAGACAAGTACTACGTGGTTAATGAGCTTGTTCAGCCTATTCTGCTCGAATCTGCCGTGCACAATCTTGACCTCCTCCGCCCAACGCTGAACAGTGAGGAGAGGGTCGAAGTTGCTGCGGTTCTCTGACCGGGGGTCTGTGCCGCGAGGTGCCCGCTCTAGTCTGAGTTGAGCTGAGATTCCTGCTCGACCGTGAGTTCGCAGAGGTGCCAGTGCCGTCGGAGGGAGGTCGATACGAATCGCTTCCCCACCAAAGTGCCCATGAGAGATGATATGTTGGAAGAACTGCGCGGCGCCTTCACCTATTGCATCCTCAATTGTCTGCAATAGATCAGGGGGTGCGCCGGGCACAAACATGTTCCGTTGTGCGCGCCGCCTCGAATGTGCCACGGATCCCCGAGATGCGACAGAGCCGGGATTAAGGAGCAGTGGATGAGTGACAGACTCAGGAGCGGTGGGTGGGGGATTTCGTGGTCGACCGAATATCTCCATATCATCGTCCTCACCTGCGCCAATTAGCCGGGCACATTTAAGGAGCCAACAGGAACATACCAAGCACACCACGGCGACGTGGGGGTCGAACTGTTCCCGCCCAGAAAAGTTGGGGTCCATCTCTGTCATTTGCGAAAACACCATCGCCGAAAGCGTTGGCAAAGCCAGTAGCGATATCCAAGACATTGGGCACGGGTGCGTCCATAGCCTCGGCATCGTCCCCATAGCTGGTAGCGTTTAGTCAATAGTTTGCCAGACAGACGATAGGTACTTACTCTTCTTCAGATCCGACATCTCCCTCCTCGAGGTTCATTTGCATAATTGGGACTGTCGGTTATTCAATAGCCATACTGGATGAATCGCACGGATATACTGACCTCCAGCTTCATCCTCTTCATCACCCTCATCCTGTACATGATCGAGTATCTCGTCTCCCACAGCGATGTCCTGTGCTCACCAGTGAACAATTCAGTCACGGTAGGAGAGACTGAGGAGGCTTAGCTGACCTGCCACATAACTTCTTCACCCTCATCATCTTCGTCATCGTCTCCTTCGTCATCGTCATCTTCGTTCTCCTCCTCGTTCTCGACAAGATCTTCTTCCTCGTCTACATCTTCATTGTGCCAACCTTCTTCAGACTCTCCGCTCGCGTGCTCAAACTCGTCTTCGAGGTCGTCTTCGTTATCCTCCGTATCTGTCGTGTCCTCGCTACCTGTCTCGTCGCCGAAATCCATCTCAACGTCATCGTCTTCCTCGTCACCATTCTCATCCATATCATCGTCGCCATACTGCATATCTTCCATCTCCTGGATTTCCATTCAGATCGCGAAGGGTCATACAAGGCGTTAAAATAGGACTTACACCACCAAATCTGAGCAAAATTGCAGATAAGGATTAGTATCTACCTCGGGAGACGAACTCTCAATTACTTACAGTCCAAGTGATGAGTTGCGATATAGATCAGGAGTCTCATCGCCTCCGTGGTCAGCTGTTTCTTCTTCTTCTTCGTCTGATACGTATGAAATGACACTCTCCGCCTTTTCTTCCTGAGTCTCTCTATTCTTGTCGGAGACCCGACTCATCTTGATGGCGATTTTGGAGCTAATTAAATGTCATTAATTGAATAATGCGAACAGTCCACCGTCACTTACAGATGTTCAAGCGGTTTGAGAATGCCCGTAACCACCGTGCGAATATGTGGATAATTCAAATCAACTTCGGCGAGTGCGTTGGTCAGTGTCTGCACAAAGTTCTTCTCCAGCATGACCTTGGCGATATGGGTTGGCGATTCATCCGTCGTTTTCCGCGTGTTGGCATTGAAGCGGACGGTTAACAACCGGTAGGACAAGTCGGCAAGGGCCAAAAGCCTGCTGTATCGTCGTTCCGCAGCTTCAGAGGGTGGCAGATCTCTTACAGCACGATTGATTGCTTCAAGAACGAACTTGCGGACGGAAATGAGATCCGATGAGACGTCCTTTGTATCCTGGCTGAAAGACGTGTCGACGCATAATGCGACAATGACTGACATCGCCCAATTACAGAGCATGATCTGCTTCTTCGCTTCTACCGGAGGTTGAGGGTTGATGGTGTCGAAGAATACCAAGTCGGATAACATGAACTGGATTGCAGCAGTGCGATATTTGGTGGGGCCTTCCTTGGCAGGAGTCTGAATCCGCCTTCGTGGTGAGAATGACAGGAATGACATCTTGCAAGCCTCGTAGGAGAATAGCAATTCCGTCAGGCACTGCATCAGGAAACAAGCGTAGGTATCATCTGCTGGGCTGACTTGGTCCTCGCGCGCTTGAGCTGTCGGCGAACTTGAGGACGGGGAAGGATCAATGCCAGCTTGTTCTGAAGTCTCGCCGTCCTGCGACTTGGCATGTTCCGTGGTTGATTGAGCAGTGCTGTGAACAGCTCTGACAGCCTTCATCAACTCGGAAAGCAGAAAGTGGACGAGGGACTCGAGAGCTTCAGAGGGAGCGTTGTTCAGGTTGGGGAAGGGACCTTCGACCTGCATGTCAATGTCCTTGCTTTCGCCTGCGGCTCCCTTCCGCACATCTTGATCTGGCGGAAGGCTTTCTTTGAGGCTGATTGCTTTGCTGCTGGAGAATGGGTGCAAGAGCTGACAGAGTTCGGCGGTGGCCTTAGTGAATACGCGGGGTTCGCGCAAAGCCAGCGCACCGCAGCTGGAAACGTAGCTGGTAACATCGACCAAACGATTACGAGGATGGGAGAAGAATCGCTTGATCTCCTGGCGCATCACCCGTAGCAGAGTTGGCGCATCCTCCGCGATGTGTCTAAGAATAATCGCCACATATGACTGTGTTCCAGAAGCACTCGCAGTACCGAGAGAGATACGGAGGTACTGGAACAACAAGGAGACTCCGTCGCGTCTTACGAACTCATGCGCAACTTGATGATCCCTCGTCAACATAACGAATATCCTTAGTGCAGAGAGGAGTTCGTCCTTGGGTAGGCTAGGGAGCGCCAGCAACCGCAAGCAGAAGTCGAATACGATTTTGCGGGCTTCCATAAATTGCCATTCTACGGTCACTGGTGCTGTTTCAACAAGTTCGCCTTCCTTCGGGATCGTCACCGATCTTGGCTCTTCTCCCATCGCCAGCAATGCTTCGACTACAAGGAGGTGGGCTGCAAGCCACTTGGATATGACGAGGTGTGCACCTTCCTGGTTCGAGGGATTCGAGGTCAGGACAGCAAGAAGGACATCCATGAGCTCTCTTGCACTAGCTTCCGGCATTTGCGCCAGGGTCGAGGACGGATCGCTGAGCACAAGAGCGAGCAGACGGCATCGCACAGCCATTGGCTGTTCCTGAGCTCCATACGCATCTGACGAGAAGGCCTTGATGTCATCAATGAGACAGGTCACGGACTTCTCGCGATAGTTGTTGGGGGAACCGACGAAGACGCGCTGGACGTCAAACACCAACGTAGGGTGCTCATCCACGAGTTTAAGAGCCCGGCTGCCTATGCTGTCCTTCAGCGGTTCGCGTGCGGCGTTCAGCTCCTCCAAGAGCTCCTCCGATGTCTTCACATTGACGGGTTCTGGATCAGGTGAAGAGGAAGCTTCTGCGACTTCGGGGGAAGTGGCGGGCTCGGCAGCAAGCTCAGAAATCGCTTCCGCAATCTCATCTGGAGGTGTCGCGGCGTCTGCAGGTGCAGGTGCAGGTGCAGGTGCCGGTTCAGGTTCAGGTTCATGTTCAAGTGCAGGTGCAGGTGCAGGTGCAGGTGCAGGTGCAGGTGCAGTGGCGGGAGCAGCCTCAGGAGCAATTCGGGCGGGTTCAGGATCGGGTGGCAACGGGAATGGGTTCGTGAGGAGAAGCTCCGTGGCCGCATTGACATTGTTGCGAGTTCGGGTAAGAGCACGTTCCGCAGCATAACGCGGGAAGCCCATGTCAGTTAGTTGCTGTATCCGAGTCTCATCAGGAGGCGCAGGGGGGCGGGGGATGCCGAATGGCGTAGTAATAGTAGGTGGCGTCGGGCCATGCGAGGCCTCCTTGACTTCCTCGCCCTCAGTGATGAGCAGTTCCATGACTATCTGCACCACAGACTTGGTGAGGCTGAGAGGTGCGGAGACCAGCCAAGGGGCTTCCCAAAGATCGCGGAGTAAAGGTAAAGCGGCGAGGCGCATCTTCACGAAGAAGTTGTGAGGTTCGAAATATGCTGGGTCCGTCTGCGGTTTGTCGGACGTCATCGCGAGGACGGTTTGCGAGGACTCGAAGAGGGGCTTTGCCGAAACAATAGGGTGAAGAAGGTGGAGCGCAACTTTCAAACCACCGTAGGCATGGACGAGCTCCTGCTTGGCGATGTCCGAACGCTCCTCTGCAGGCACTCGGCTCACCATGTCTATCGTGTTGATAAACTCACGGCAAAGACCGAAAATGGCATCAAGTCCTCCATGACGGTTGAATGCAACGAGCAACATGGTATGCAGCAGTTTCTGTGAAGTTCGTTCTGCAGACCGCATGGTGAGGATATAGATGTACGAGAACATTAGGCCACTCACCATCGACTAGGAGGATTGTTGCTAGGCCTTGTACCGTAGTGTAATAGGCGAATAGGGATAGTTTGTCGTCTGCGTGATGGGTGAGTACACCCATACAAGTATCACAAGTATATCGGAGCATCACTTACCAAACGTCTTCTGCTCGAGATGCTTGACAAGCACATCTGCAACGCTGTTTGCCGCGTCACGGATCTTCTGCTTCTGCGTAACATCATTGCTGCGCCTCGTCTGGAACAACCTCACGACAGCTGTTCTCGAAATATGAATACTCCCAAGTTTTGTTTGAGTAACACATCATACCTTGGAAGAAAGGGGCCAGGCAGCTTGGAATCTGGCTCGCGATGTGCTTCAAGGCCCTAGCATTGCATTCTGCAGCGCTCTCCGTCTTGCCCGGATCAGTCCTGGGAGTTGTAGTAGCTGTCGAGCTCTGGCCATGGACACCATTCGCGATCCCATCCGTCGCAGCATCCGACGTTCCGTGAACGTCGGCAGCCGGAGTGTCTGCGGGGGTAGCTGTAGATGGTGTTGGTGTCTCAAGTGTTGCATCGACTGAAGCAGCACGCGCATCGATGCCTTGAGACGCCAGGCCGGCCTTCAGCACGATGTTCTCCCAAACACATGCACGATGGAGCGCGCCCAGCTCGGGGATGATCGTGAATGAAGGACGGGCCAATAACGATTGCAGCAGTGCGGAGGTGGCACGATGATGGGAATACCCAGCCGTAGCGTAGATATCGGACAGAAGCGAGAGGCGCGTATGCAGAACGACCAAGCCACGGAATCGTTTGTTAGCTTCAGAAAATGTTTCGTCTAATATCAAGAAATCAGTTGGTATTCTCTGCAAAGACAAAAGCGCGTACGGTTGACATGTACAAGGGGGAGCAGTTTTGATTGCTCCTGCAAGTTCTCCCAGAATTCAGAAGTGTCCTCGAGAATCTCGTGCACCAAATTCACGAGGAAGTCCAAGGTCTCGTTGGTCGCCGACTCGGCCATAGTCCTGATCACCTGCACTATCGAGTCGGACGCAACACTGTTGGCGAAGTCGTATGGGAGGCATGGGAGTGCCGTTAGCTTGCCAAAGAGTTTCAGAGCGTCCCCATCCGCAACAAAGTCGCGGCAGTGCGGTACGTGCTGGAAGAAACCTTCGAGGAACTACATCGAAGTGAGCTATTGACGCCACTGATAGTCACAGATTATCGCACCTTGCAGAACACATCGAGATAGGATACGACTATGTTATCATGAGAGCGCGATGGCGAATCGTCACGATTGGCAGATGACGCATCTTCTCCGTGTGCTGCATCGATCGCGGGAGAAACTGGTCTTGTCTGCTGCGTCGGCTCAGTTTCGGCAGACTCCATGATGACATCCTCGTCTGCTGAGGCTCGTGGGGGCACAGAAGGGGTGGTTGTGAGCGTATACCACTGCTTCTTGTCTTCCGACGGGACAAAAGAGTCGCCTAACTGCTCAATCTTCTTCATTGTAGCCTTGATCGAGGTAAATACCGATTCTTTTAGTGACGGGTGGTGACGAATCAACTCCTCCATTGAGGTCCCAACAAGAACAGCGTTCTCCTTGTCCTGAAGTATCCTCTGATGCTGTTCTGATGTGAAGATGGAGAAAATACTGGGGACGATATCAGGTCGCGCAGTGAGCTGTTCTTGTCCCTGTTGATTTAAACATAGCGCGCCGATGGCGTTCGGAATAGCTTGCACAACCTATAAAACTACTTAGCTAGCGCAACAAGATTCTGTGACAAGCTCGGCTTACCTCGATGACGGGCTCAAGGCCGGACTCGATGAGTGCGTAGAAAACCTCGGGGAGGTTCTTCTCCTGGATAACAGGCAAACAGGTAGGCTCATTGTGAACGAAAGTCGCCATGGTGTTGATCGCTGGGCGTGCCATCAGTATCGCATGCGAGAATCGAAAGGCACAACCAACTGACCAAGTGCCAGGATAGTCGGCCCAAAGATTTCACGGTGTTCCATAATCTTCTTAACCGAGTTGAGGAGCGATGAATCCAGAAGACCACGCAGTCCCTCAGAAGTACCCGACGACTGCATCATTCGATGCATAGAGCGCATGAGATGCTTTAGGACTGCGGCCCTTGCGACAGACAGCTTGCCTATAATTGTATGAGCTGTCCATTCTCCTGCTAGCAATATCTGGTCAAGGGTAAACGGACCATAGGGGATGACAACCTCGATCGCCGGAAGCTCGCCGCTGCATTGCGACACATCCAAGTCCACCTCGTACTACGGGACTGTCAGATCGAGGAAGGTGCGCCGAACGAAATAGATGTACCTCAATCCTATCCACGAGAACCTCTACACCACGCGCATTGCAGAACAGCTGGAACGCGTTCATGAAGCCGTACAGCACATTGTCGACGAGTTGCATCGTTTTCGAAACAACGTACAACCGATTCGGCAACCTGTTCTCAATGATCTGGACTAACAGCGGAATCAGTCCCGCGCCCACAACCATGTTGCCCCCTGACGCATGCGTCGCGAGGAACGTGACGAAAGATAGCAGCGCTTCCGCGAAAGACTGCGGCAACGTCGACATTGGCTGAGCGACCTCGGCGACAGTCTTCCGCAAGAGAGCCATCAAGATTCCATGATTGACACCGGCATTGACCGCTGTCAGAATATCTTGCATCTTGGTTCGGTAGCGGGCTAGAGCATCCAGGGCATAGATTGCTGCAGTCTGCACCTGCACGTCCACTCCGCGATCAAGCTGCAAAAGTTCTGCGATGTGTGTGATGAGGTCGGGCTCATATAGGAAGAGCGTGGATTGCGCGTGTGATTCTGAATGCGTGTGCCCGAAAATCGCTGTTGCGAGGAGGCGTGCAGTGACTAGTTTTTCACGCTCCTGTGCTTGCTGAGGTGTGACAACACGAGCTGCACGAATCCGGGTCAGAAGCTCGAACTTCTCGTTGTCGGGAACATCGTGGGCTTCGACGATGTCGGCAAGAATGTTCATAGGTTCCTTTGTAGCGACCGTCTCGCCGTCGAGGTGGATCACAACGGCCCCTGAGGGCGTAGGGATGCCTGGACCGCTCGAGGGAGCACCCGGCTTGCGTGGAGATTGTGAAACAGGACCGAACACGTCGACCTCTGCCACCTTGCCCTTCTCCTGCTCCTTCACAATAGTGGCGCCCGCAGCGTCTTTGCGGTAGAATGTGAAGTTAACCTCGCGTGCTTCGTTGGGAAGGGCATTGACTTGCGTCTCGCCAGATTCACTGACGAGATCGATCAGGTTGATGTCATACTCGCGCAAGTTCGGCCATCTCTTCGCGAGGGAGATGAGTCGAGGCGTCGAGATGTTGAGGGCGTGTGATACTGCCGCCTGTGCAGAATACTGCTGAGCCGGGCGTAGCAGTAGCGTTAGCGCGAGAATTAGAACATCGATATCCGACGTCAACATCAAGCTGCTGAGCCGCTGCAAACATGGTCAGTATCGGGCGTACAGCGGAGACACTGGCGACGCACGTCGTATGAGTTGTACGTCTTCCTGTTCGTCGAGTTCTCCAGCAGAAGACGCTCGAATCGAAGTATCTCGCAGACTGTCTTCTTTGTGAGTGGTGTGAAGACATTGACTTGCAGCTTGTCAACGTCGTAATCGCGTATGACTTCTTCGAGGATCGCGTCAAACTTGTTCAGGACCTTGATCCATGCGTTCAGGTCGGATCGCGGCCATTTCCAGGTGTCAATCTGGCTAAGCACTTCGTGCAGGTCCTCGTTCGGAGTCTCGAGAAGCTTGTTGATGAGTTCGGCGACCTGTGGTAGCTGCAATCGCGGAAACGGTCATGCGCCGCGCGTAACAGGAGCGGGAAAAAGACACACAGGAGCGAGAGCCTTCTTGGATTTGTGAAGGATCTTCATCTTCCACGACGACAAAGTCGAGGAGTAAGACTTTTAGCTGTGTTCCCCCGTTGCCTTTGAACTGCAAGGATGGTGAGAGGATGCTGGAATGGAGCCGGTGGCGGACCGTGTCAGTGCTTACGCGGACAAGCACTAGTCGGCGCTTTCGAGGGCCAAGGGCGTGTTATGACGAATTTCCCACAACTACAACTCGTCAATAATCCCGCCTTTCCCACGCTATCAACGCGTCGCGTCGCGCTCCGACAACGATGGGCAAACGCAAAATCGTAGCAGCCTCCGACAGCGATGGCGACGATGACTACCCTCAGACACGTCCTTCGTCTTCAAAGTTGGCCAAGAACACCCGCACCACAAAATCTCGTCAGGTGTGAACCTCGGCTTGTCGGCAGATTCGCGTGCAGCCCGCACTTATGCGTGCCTTTGCGTGCACAGAGCACCAGGGCCCAAATTAACGACGTTGAGGATGACGGACACAGTTCTGAAGACGTAGAACTCTCGAAGAAGCAGAAAAGTGCAGTTGTGAGTCGCGCTCAGTCGCCGCGTCTGAGGATTCCCACTAATGACATACATGTCAGTCTGACGACGAGTCCGGCGACGTCGCCGTCAAGGTCAATGAGGTTGGCGAAAAGTACATCGATCTGGGCAAGAAACGTCGCGCAACCGTCAGGTCATTCAAGGGTACATGTGCTCTCTGAATGTAGTTGTAGGATTGTTGGCTCACGCGTGGCCCCTCTCCTATCAGGCACCGTCTTCCTTGACATTCGCGAATACTACGGCGACGAAAGTGATCCAAAGCCCGGCAAAAAGGGCATCACCCTCACCAAGGAGCAGGCACGTCTATATATTTTACTCCATCCCATCGCCTTCTCATGTTCTACCACAGTGGGAAGTGATGAAGAAAGGTGCCGACACAATTGACGTGCTGTTCGCAAAGATGAAGTAGCCGTGAACACGAACGGATATCATCTAATACCTTTTCTGTACATTCAATATGCTATGTCTGTATTATAGTCGTGCAAGATCTTTAGGTGGTGACCTGCCAGTAAACCAGTCCGAACATGTCGTTGTTACACACAATGGATGCTCTAAGCCAGACCTGCAGCGGCCTTGTGTGCACCCTCTAACCCCCCCATGGCAACTAGACCCCACACCCATGCCTTCATCTGCACCATACTAGCGGTCCAATCCATCCAGAATTCAGCTAATCTGATCGACTTGTCCATCTTTTGATATTGCCTGCAACAGTCCATCGTCAGATAGACAGACTGGCTCAAAATACACGAGCGAACGTACCACCATCCCGAGAAGTAGCTGCACAGAAGGCTCATGGACATCAAGCCCTTCTCGCGTAACGCTGCGAAGAGACGTTCCCTCTCATCTTCCCAGACTGCTCTGGAGCAGTATTTCGCCGTGATGAGAAATACTCGAACCTGTACCGGGGTGGCGATCGTTAGGATCGACATGCTATCGGTGAAATTGTTTACGTACGCTCGAATGGGTCGTCATCAAAGCATGATCCAGACTCCTGAAAGAGGATCTCATGAGCGCAAGTTACCATGGCGCATTGCCGGAACGCACCTCGTAAGATCATTGAGTTTCAGAACCATGAGTACTCTCCGTGGAACTCTCCTCAGAACATCAAAAACTGAAAGAAGCAGTCCTTCTCGCTGAACAACAGCAGTACGAATAGCTTCAAGTTCTGCCTCGGTCTGCGAGGAGATCTCAATCAAGCTAGTAGCTCGTGCTCCACCCGATAGGTTATCAGGATCATCCCATGACCCTTCCAACGCAGCACGACCTAAGGATCCGAGGACATTCCAAACGCATTCTACAGAAGAGAGAGGTGATGAGTACGTACCAGTTATCGCAGCTTCAAAGACAGGATACTACAAAGCACGGGTATTATAACCTGGGTCATTGGACGATAGAATCACAACTTACAAGGTCATCATCAATGTTACCCACTAGCTTCGCGTACTTCCGCCGCTCTGCCTGCGTTGCCGGAGTGGCTGGCAAGATGAGGGAAAGCCAAAGCTTGCTATAATTGACCCGTAACTCCGTGTCGAGATCGAAGTATAGCCCGTGGTCCAGCAGGACGATCTCAAAGTTATATGGTGACTCAGACTCTGGTGGCGCTGGACGAATGAGTAGATTTCCTGCAACAAAGGTCAAAAGAGACATGAGGTTGTACGCAAAGGAAGCAACATACCTGGATGCGGATCCTACGACGTCTAAGCATAACAGTATACGCATGATAGAGGTCTGTGACATACTGCATGGAACCAGCCATTGAGATGCACCATACGGGAGAAGATCCTCGCCAACTCGATCGCAACCTTATTTCTGTCAATGTTGTGTTCCGCGAGGTAAGGCAGGTCGTCCACGCGGCCGCCCTGGATATACTCCATGACGAGAATGCGCTTCCTCGCTAGCCGGACCTGCGCTGCATGCCTCGTGAGACATGTGTAGTCATGTTTCCAGAGGCGACTCACGAATGTACATTGATGTCCTGACATTGGCAAAGTCCTCTTCCGCTCGCTGAGCATTGTTCCTCTCGTGCACGAAGTCCATCTCTTTTGGCAGGTTCTCCCGCATTTCCTCCCCCAACCAGGTGAATTCGAACTCCGGGAACCAGTGCTTGATCCAGCCTGCGCGCAACCGTAGGCTGAACGCCCTCGGATGAACTGCAGCGAAGTGAACTAACCTAGTGACACTTCCACCATCTCCATATCTATGTCACAGAACTCTTGAAGGTGGGGATGTTGTATCTAGCATATATGAGTTATGTGTCCAAGCATACCAGAGAATTCTGCCTCACCTTCACCGCCACCACCTCTCCTGTGCCCTTCAGACGACCCTTATGCACCTGCGCCAGACTCGCGACACCGAGCGGCTGTGGATCAAACTCCTCGAAAATCTCCGAGATGGATTTACCCATATCAGTCAAGAACAGCTGCTCGATGTCCTCATACGGCGTCGGGTCGCACTGATCCTGGAGGGGACGCATCGTGCTTGTCCATTCCTTCGGAAGCACCACACTGCGGCCTTGTTACGATATGTGCGTTTGCGCCGCGGGCGAATGAACACTGGAACTTACAGTGAGGCTATATGCTGCCCAAGCTTGATGAAAATCCCTGGGAATGCATCAGGACGAGTATTCTCAAGCTCATGGAAATGGCACCTCACCTCCGTTTGCCAATAGTTCCTTCAGCACCCGCTCCGCACTGCGCTTGTGACACTCCGAGTACGCTTTCTGCAGCGCTTCATCGGTTTCAAATGTTTTTGCAAATGTGACCTTGTAGTCGATTGCTCCCAGAATGGCAGCCTCTACGCAACGTCGAGTAGATCAGATGCATACACTGAGGGTCGACATCGAAGAAACGCACTGGCAACCCTTGAGCATCTCATGGCTGCAAGCGTGACATGACGAAATGGTTGATTATATTCGTACGCCAAGTAACATGTTCCGGATAGTGCCAGGAGTGTCGCAGGGTAGACAACCCATCTTCTTGAGCTCTCCGCAGTATTTGAGCTATCCCCCGCATTCGTTGATCGAGTTCGTCTAGAAGCAGTGTGGGGGTTGCGGGGGGACAGTCGTTTCAGGCTCCTATGGACATGCAGCTGGTGTGGTCTATGCGGCAGGCTTCCCCGGAGTATCGAGTACATTTTGAGTGCATCACCGCGGCGTGTAAGCAGACCCGCGTTCGTGGATGCTCGAGACAAGCGCGGCGCACCATCGTCATCGGCCCCGCCAAAATCTGGCGGTCACGTTATCGTTCCTGGGTGGCTGCAACTGAGGTCCACTCGAGAATATATAGCCATACAATGTGATGAATAATTCCGTATAAATGTACAGAGGCAATGCGCTACATGATCATGCTCAAGACAGTGTGATATCATGCGGTATGAATGAATCCTGGGAATAATGCGTGTTCAGCTCGCCGTGCTCCCCGTGCTGCTAACCCTCCTGCTCATTCTAGTTGATAGTCTGTGCGATGACATTGCGTCTTCGCTTTGGTGCATCGCTTCCGCGTATCTACCGTACATGTTAGCAAAGCATTAATGCGATTCGGAGCAAGACTTACAGAAGTTTGTATCGGACCAACTCATTCTCTAGTTCTTCGTGCCGTAGTCGAGCATTTACCAGCTCATTCTGTCCAAAACGATCTTCAATGACCCTGCTGTTGTCTGTAGTATATCACGCCTACCAAAAGTTCGCAGTGATCAGTGTTCAGTTGAGTAAGACTAGACTCCAGCGTCTTCCTGAATCGAGCATTAGGTGATACGTAGAGGGAGGTGATGAGACGTACACTTGTGCAGACAGATTCCTATTACTGTTCCTGAGCGCGTCCATTTCCATCGCATGCGCATCTCTGGTCTTAACGAACTCCTCGTACTCGCGTGCATATAAGTCCAGCATGAATGGGGTAATCCTAAGAGAGACGGCGTCTTGGACGAATTGATCGACGTCGTACTTTGCACCGCCTGGGTCTTCTCCCTCTTTAGGTGTATTTCCGGCCTTGGAAGACATGAGACATATGACTCCACAGCGCTATCTATGTTCACGTACTCGGTATACCTCGAAAACGCGAGTATTGAGGAATGCCAGCAACTCGTCAAACTTCATGGTGAGGAGCGTGGTTTCGTTCTTGAGAAGTAGCACTAGACTGAAAGCAAACATTGCCTCAATTCCACTAGCCAGGCAGTTGTCATAGATTCTGAATACGATATCAGTCGGGAACCTGAGACGTGGGTTAGTAACAGCCCTTGGATGACAACGGCATGGGCGCCACCGTACCGATAGCTGAACATAGTCAGGAACCATTGCGAACAATACATGTCGGGTTTGACGCCCTGTCGTAGAAAATGCACGTGCAGAACTGGTGCCAGCTCCTCCGTCAAACGCTCAAACTAGATAGCGTCGGTTCAGACGGGTGCGCTGCAGAGATTGAAGTAGAACATACTTGGAACTACAAGACAACTTGTGTTAGAAAATGTCATTCATGAAGTAGGGTCGTACTTACTAGTCGTAGCTGCAATTTCGGCATGTCGGGGAGGAAATGGCCTCGCAAGTCGTACGAATACATGAGCCTAACAAGTAGACAGAACGCCTCTTCATCTGGCATCTGCGAACATTGAGCAAGGACTACACCACAACGATGAAGACACGTACATTCAGCAGTAGAATCGCTGCGACAAAAGGCAGACCCTGGCAGTATCCGACTTGAGTGTCATACCTTGCTAAATCAATGAACTTGCAAACAGTGCATATGTGAATCCACTCACAGAGAGTATGCCTTCAATACATTGAACAGGTTCTCCTGTCCAATACCGTCCCCATCAGTAAAGAAGGTGTGCTGTGGAAAAGTCCTACGGTATGATTAGTCAAAGCTCATTGAAAACTATTGACAGCATAATCCGTACCTTCCAAGGTCCCGAGTTATAGCCTTTTCATGAGGACTTGCCTCCTTGAGCAGTCTTAGGTATGTGCTTTCTAGCTCTGGATCCTTTGATGCGGACCTGATGGGTGAATCCTGGTTAATGTCGCTGACACATATCACGGGTAGGTAGTCGCACTACATTAGTTGCCATATCATCCCACGCAATGTCTTGGGTATTCCTCTCTCAATTGCCTTCGCCAGCTCATCCGGGTGGTCGGACGCGAACTTCTGATAGTCTGGGTGCGTAGCGCAGTCACCACGGCCGTTCGGATGTACGAACCTCCTGGCATACCTGATACAACACCGCCCCAAAAGTCTGACATTCTGATGGTAAATACACCGCATACATCAAGTGATTATGCACAGACGCACCCCAATCAACATCCTGCTCCGGGGTCTCCTCGGTCGCATCCAGATCGTGGTGTAGACGATTGAACTCCTCCTGCAACTTCTGGCTTCCTGCGCTCAGTCGCTGAGAAGCCCCTCCATCCAATTCTTGGGCCTTCTGGGTATCCAGCCGCGATAGAAGGAGCGGTGCACTGGTTGCCGAGTGGATCGTGGAAGTGGAAGTCGTCTTTTTGTGTCGAGATCCATGTAGAGTTACAGTATCAATATCTGGCGAGTGCAGCGTGATGGAGTCCTGGTGGTCATCCAAGGTCAAGTTGGAAGCGCTGAGCTCGAGATCGTCCACAGCGGAGGCCAAGCTCCCTCGCGCGCTGAGAGGGACCGTCGAGAAGCGAGCGCTGTCGTCCGTAACGTCCGATGCAGCAACCGACTCTCTAATGGGAAAACGGGCATCAGGGTCGGCCGGCGACAGGAGTGAGTCGAGTGTGGGCGAGGTTGTGATGTCCTTGGCCGCCGATGCTCTCGTTGCTGTCCGCACCCGGCGGTCGTGCTGAGCGCTTTGCCGAGTCGACATTGTTGGATCCCGGGGGTGGGGATGTCAGGTCAGAGGTATGCTCTAAAGTAAAGTGACCGTGCAGGATGATATTGCAATTTGGAGACGACTGCATGCATCGTCCTGCCTGCGGTTGTAAACGGCGCCGCCACACGGAGTGGTGCAAGCGTCAACAGTGTTCGGCGGAAGCGAATTCGCCCTTGCTCCGACCACCACCTCCGTCCAATATCATTTCTGTGCCTGTCGCCGTGAATAGTGTGCCCACTCTTGCCCGTGATCCCTTGACGGATGTTCTGATTCATGATATGAAGTTTTGTATGTGGTCCGAGCCCTGGATCCAGACATACGCACCAACTCAGTTCTCACTGGACGGAACTTACGAACACCGGGCTGCTAGTAGTTTTCTCTGGCGGCGGTGTTTATGTGGACTCATCTGAACCGTGAATATTGGACAGTCAAACGCCACTCGAGATTTGTTCGTTCGACAATTTCCTGCCTCGAGTTGACAGGACGGAGGACATGCAACATTCATGCTGCAAGACCTTGAAGCGGAATCTTGACCCGGGTCCATCATTGTTTGTTGCATTACCCCTGACACAGAGAGGCAAGGTGAGTAACTACGAGCTGGCTGTTCGTTTACAGCTATCACTGATGCATTCCGTCGCCGTCGACGCCAACCAAGGATGGTGATTAATGCTAGTGGGCAGACTATACATTGGGTATCATGGACCGGTCACTCCAATATTGATATTTATTGCGGCGGCTGAAGCCATTTCCTGATTGCTGCCTGTTCGCACCCACGTTGACACCATTCAGTGCGTGCCAAACATCAATGTCTTAAGGACGTTTTGTATCGATGCGCTCGCTGCCAATCCTGAGTTTTCCCCATGGACCTCGCAGTCTTGACTTATTATCTACCAACATACCGACCCGCGACGAGACACTCTTCAGTGCAGGTACACCTCAAGTGATTACACAAGATGCTACAACTACAGCGTGTCTTGCCGTTTCCACGGATCCAGGGCGTAGGTCAAATGCAGTCTGCGGCATGTTCACCACCTGATGTGAGTATGTATAAGCTTCTAATTTTACTGTTCAAGCTGATACTGTCGCCACTGTTATCATGGTTCAGTGCGCCCAGAAGCAAGGCCCGGCATCTTGCAATATTGCGTTTCACGTTAGGCGTAAAGAATTGCTATCTCTTGCGTGCTCCTTCGTCTTGTTATTGCCAACCCTTGCTATTGCTTCGAGGAGCAAGCCCCCCTCAACTCAGGAGTCAATCTAGTATCTTCCCGCTTACAACCATGTCTGGTAAGTTTCCGCCACTTGTCGCTCAGTGTGAATGACCTCGACTCCTCACGCGTCTTTAATAGCATTCTTGGCTTATCTAGCTTCGAAACGCCCCGAAGATACCTCTTTCCATTACTGCTGGAACCGGCAGCTTGTGGAGGGCTGATGGCATGCTGCATGGGCGCGTGCCTCTATATCGAGACGCGTCTCACGTGACCGTGTCTGGCCAATCACAAAGCGCCCCTTATCAAGGTTGTGCCTGTGCGGGGGCTCCGTGTGCGGCAGTGTGCCAAGTATACACGGCTCGCAGCACCTTATATCGCTCGCGGACGACGTGCTCCGCATTCTCAGCCTATCTGCCTCCCTTCGTCATGGGTGCCTCCAGCTCGAAGCCTGCTGACTCGTCGCCCGTCGCCCAGAGCTCTCACCGTGCCACGTCCAGCGACGAGAAACGAGCTATGGTGGACGACATTGTCGAGACGATGTCTACTCTGACCCTGCGTCAGCCAAAGTCTGCGAATGGATCGCTGTCATTTGACAGCATCGACTCTTGGGAGTCGGAGGTCTCGTCTCAGCCTAAACTCCAGCTCGCCCGGACGATCCTGAACCATTCCAACATCCGCGAGGCGCTCATGTCGCGTGAAGCCAAGATTGCGGATGCGCACGTCTTCAATACCGAGCTAGACTTCAAGACAGATCCAATCACGAATCAGAAGTCGTCCGGAAGGTGCTGGCTGTTTGCGACCACGAATGTGCTGAGGTACAACGTCATGAAGAAGCTGAACCTGGATGATTTCCAGCTGTCGCAGGTGTGTTGAGTTGTACATAAAGCAGTACCTATACTCTATCTAACTTTGTTCCGTAGTCCTACTTGTTCTTCTGGGACAAGTTGAACAAGGCCAACTATTACCTGGAGCAGGCTATCCAGCTTGCGGACAAGCCTCTGGACGATCGCGTTGTATACGAGCTCTCGAGCGGTCTCATCAGCGACGGCGGTCAATGGGACATGGTCGTAAACATTCTTGAGGTGATTACTGTGCATCATTCTCTAGGACGTCTTCTAAGGCTTCATAGAATTACGGCGTGGTTCCACAAGCACTATACCCAGAGTCCCTGCATTCCTCTCTCTCCTCCCCTCTCAACAGCTTGCTCAAGACCAAGCTGCGGGAGCATGCCCTTGTCCTCCGCGATCTCTCATCATCTCTTCGCGCATCCTCGCTCCTGTCCGAGGATGCCGCCCTGCGTGCGTTGCGCACGAAGAAAGAGGAACTTATGAAAGAGGTCTACACGGTGATGTCTGCGGTCCTCGGAGTCCCGCCGAAGCCGGATGAGAAGCTGGTATGGGACTACTACGACAAGGACGGCAAGGCGGGAACCTGGGAGGGCACAGCTCGAGAGTTTTATAAGACTTTTGCGGTTGATAAGTACTCCGTATGTGTTCGATATCTATTTCCCCGCTACGTCTTAGGACTCATTGGATCTACTAGCCATCGGACTCGTTCTCACTGATTAACGACCCTCGCAACGAATATGGCAAGTTGTACACTGTCGACAAACTCGGGAACATCTGGGGCGGCCGCCCGGTACTCTGTAAGCAGCGTCGAATTTGACGTGCTGTCTAAACATGTATCGTTACTAATTTATCCTTCCAGATGTGAACACTCAGATCGAGAACCTCAAGGCCGCGGTAGTGAAGATGATCAAGGCGGGACAGCCTGTCTTCTTCGGTTGCGACGTTGGTCAATTCTCTGACAAAACTGCCGGCATTATGGACACTGCTCTGTACGAATATGAGGTCCATGCCGGGTTTTTCTCTGCGCTAGCGCGTTGTATGGCTAATCCGATACTATTCAGACGACTTTCGATATTTCGCTTGGTCTTTCGAAGGCTGACCGTCTACGTACCAACGAGTCGTCCATGACGCACGCGATGGTCATCTCAGGTGTGCACCTCGACCCCTCCGGCAAAGCGATCCGGTACAAGGTCGAGAATTCGTGGGGAGAGGACGCAGGAAACAAAGGCTACTTTGTGATGACCGACGCTTGGTTCAATGAGTCAGTCCGCCCTCCCTTTTTAATTTGCATCTTTGAAACTAAGGGGATATGCACAGGTTCGTGTATCAGGTCGTGATTCCGAAGGCGTTGGCTCCGAAAGAACTCGTTAAAGTCTATGAAAGCGGAGACAAGCACGTGCTGCCTTTGTGGGACCCGATGGTGAGTTGGACATGTTTCTGCATATCGCAATGCTCGCACCCTGATGTATGATGTAGGGTTCGCTTGCGTGACTGTCGCTGTAAGAAAGGTCAAACGCCGCTTGAACGCATGTATGTTGTAGATTGGTGTACGTCTATATCGAAGAATATCTGTAGCATTAAATGCTTTTTGGGCACCAGTGTGTCATCTGCATGGGCATCGCCGAATTGTGTGGATCAGGCTCCTTATCGAGGCCGGATGTCCAGCATGCTGAGACGCGTTTCAAGCTGCGCCAAGTTTGGCCTCTTTCATGAGTTGAGGCACATGGATTAGAATCCGAGTTTCTGTGACAGTGAGAAGCGCAAATCCAGAGTCTCGAAACGTAGGCGCAGCACTGAACTCTCAATGCTCAAGTCACCGATGACACGTGATGTGATAGGGCGTGCGCTCTATAAGCGCCCAAGGATCTTCTTCAGGCGTTGAGTCCCGCTGTGTCTGACTTTTGCGCGATAAGCAACCTATGGATCAGTCCACAATGTCCCCTCACTTACCGCCAGAGATTTACGATAGGATTCTTGATTTTTTGCACGATGATCCCAAGGCGCTCGCTGCCTGCAGTCTCACATGTCGAACATGGCTCCCCACCACCCGATATCACCGATTGCGCACAACAACGATTGCATGGCCATATTGTTCATCATTCCACCAGCTCTTGACCGCTTCTTCGGGCCTTGGACGATTCATCACCACGTTGGAGATATGCAATGCACATCCTTCGTCGACGGGATGGCAGGGAGACCGTGAGACGTTCGCGTTCTTCGAGCACCTGCCTGTCGTGAAGGACCTCAAGCTATCAAGACTGGTTGTCCGTGAACCACTTCATATCTCACTTAGCAAATGTTTCTGCGCTATCAAGCGCCTCACCCTATGTCGATGCATATACACTGCGGATCTCCAGGGACTGCTTGGATCGCTCTCGCTGTTGGAGGAGCTTTGCTTGGACCATGTCCGGTACGCCGATTCTGCAAACAGCAATACGGTACCTCCCGGCTCCCTCCGAACTCTTCGAATCTTCGAGCTAGTCGGAGATTCAAAGTCTCTTATTGAGTGGTCGTTATCCGCGCAGGACAGTAGGCTGGATACCCTTGAGTTCCGCATCCGGGAGCCGGAGGATGCAGCACAGCTGGACCTGATTTTGCAGCTGGTGGGTCCCAGTATCAAGCATCTGACTGTGTCAATATCTGCATGGTGGGACCTTGATAGTGAGTGTGGTTGTCGTGTTATTTGAGTGAGTCCTAATGGAATCTGTAGCTATATTGGCAGGACTATCGTTCGCACCCTGTGTGAGCTTGCGGTCGTTTGCCCTCCACTTTATGTCCCTCCAGATGTGCGTACGAGGCAACAAGTCGCTGCTGTGGGCTATCACACTGCTCGGACAACTCTCCTCGTCTCAGCTCGACAAGATAACACTTGGTATAATGGTCGACAATATGATCGACCTTCGTGCGTTGGACTCAGAATGCGCAGTGCGAGCACTCTCCCCCGCCCGCTTTATGGACCTCCGAGCGTTGGACTGGGAGGAGATGGACATGATAGTTATGCAGCCGCAGCTCGAAAGATTGGGGATGCTCGAGATCGAAGGTGAAGGGGATGCTCAGTTGCTAGACGTGTACGTTCGCGAACGCTGCCCGGAACTACACTCGAGGCAGATCCTGAATTTCAAACGTGTCCAGTACGTCCTGTTTGCCGAATGACTCGTGCTGCTTGGGTTTCAACTTGCATTGACTTCGTCATATTGTTCTAGGCTCAAGGACTCACTTGAAATATGACGTCTTTGTCCCCCGCTCGTTTCAGTGTGGAATTCGTAATATTGTCGAATATCGTGGTATTCAGGCATGTCAGGATCTATGCATTCCGGGTTTCTCCGGAAATTGTTATGCATATTGCAAAACGTCTATAAATGATCTATGGCGTTGCGAAAGAGAAGCAGACACTGTTGGGGTCGGTGGGTAATTCGCGACACCGGTCTGCGGACATGAGCCCGAGGATTCGTGGGCGCCTGTAGGCGCGTCTAGCTTGGCCTCCTACCATCACCAACGCATTCTGAATTCGGTCTATCCAGTGCTAGTAGGATCATTAGCTCAGGCGTTCTCTCCCTAACGACGACGACGACATCCACTCTATGTTTCCTGTGCCACTGAACTGCATTCCAGCTCTGTGAAGCGCAGTTGAGACCGGTTCATGGTGTGAGAGCCCGGACGAACTCCACAGTCGCTCTTTCTCGAGGGTGTGAGCAGGATGACTGGATCTTTCCCTCTCAGGCTATCCGACCCGACGAACGGCACATTAAAGTCTCAGAGCTATGTGACAAACGACGGGTACAAAGATCAGATGTCAGTGCGCGCAGCATCGGCCTCTCGGAGTGCTGGGTATTACGGTGGTTAGGCGGGAGGGGGCGGTGCTGGACACCGACATATGCCAATGGCCGTGAGTATATTCTTCTTTCCCATCTATCAGTTCTCTCTAGTTTCTGCACGCGCCACCGCTCGATCGCAGGGCAAGTCAGTCGACGTGCCTCTGTCACAGTGATCATGTTTGACTTTTGGTCGTGTTGCGTTCCCCCTTCCGAGCTATCCGAATTCGAACGCTGTCTCCACCCATCATGGCCTCCCCAACGCCCTCCTCTGCGGAGTCGTGTAGGAGAGGCCGGAATCTAGCCCGAGCTAGTGTCTCTGGGTTTTACACTTTAGCCCCTCCTACTCTGGACCTATTCAACGAATCCTCCCGTCTATCTCGCTTGGGCACGGCATCGCTGTTGTCTCGCAGTTCTCCTGCAGGCTCTTCCACAGGAACTCCGCCTATGCCTCATGTCCATGAGTGTACCACATACAACTATGCCGGCGTCCCTTACTCTTCTCCCAAACGACCACGAGCGACATCCATGCATCCTCCTGCTCGCAGCCCAGCTCTGCTTCCCATCGGCGTCGGCAGAGGCGCGCACATGCAGCACAAACGTTCAACGAGTACGGCCGAAGCGAGTACTGCCAGATTTGGTCTAGGCCTTACACTAGAACGACTGGCGACTGCACCCTCGCTACAGCCCGAGGCAGCGCCGCGCGAGGAGCGGGCTCGCCGACGTCATGCAATTGACTTCCACACCCATATGCACTATTCCGAGGTGCTAGAGCTCAACACAGGACGGGACATTGACATCGTCAAGAAATTGGAGAGAGGGACACGGTCGACACACCGTGAGAGGTCGAGAGAGCACAGCGGGTCGGACACTCAGCAGGTGGATAGTCCAGGCAAGGTCTCTGTTGGTTGCGAGAAAGATGCAGATGTGGTTGAGATGAATCAAGAGCTCGAGATGAAAGACATCACTTCTGCCTTCCCATCCCCGCCACTTTCCACACCGGCCCTATCACCTTCTATGATCTCGAGGGTGAGCCTTACCCACCCTCATCTACCACCACCCATACCCCTTCCGCCAACGCCACCGGCACTCCAGCCATCATACTTCCAGCCTGAGGAATACGACAGCCCAAGCAGCGGCGCCACGGTGATCGATCAGTCGGAGAGCATGGCCATGCTAGAACGGAGCATCGCAAAACTCGAAGAAGCATTCAGCCCAAGGCGCAGCATCTGGTCGGGCATCTCCGCGCCCGACGATGACGAGATCAGTATTTATTCTGGTTCATCAGCAGAGGCGTCTACCGAGGAATCGAGCGACCAAAACTCGCCTTTGGGCAATCAACAGGACCCATCCGACGAGTCTTCACCGCTTGACAACCCCACGCAACTCGACCCCATCCCGCCCCGCGAGGCAAGGTCCGAGCAAGCGATTCTTACGATGCTGTCAGTGTTATCCGTCTCCGAAGTCAATCTACCCATGATTCGACTATCGCACGCCTCGACCGTGTCGAAGCTGCCGTCTCCCGGCGACGCGCAGGAAGGAAGGAAAGCCGAGGAGCAGCGCCATCGTTCATCCATCCTCTTTCTCCCCAAATTTGAGTTTGAGCATCCTGAGACAACGGAGCTCAAGCCCAAGGATCTTCCTTTCCGCTCAGCGTCCCTCATCGACATCCCTTCGCATTTGCAGCCACCTTCGGCGTCTACTCCTGCGCGTGACAGGCCACGCGCAGGACACAAAGGCGGATCGTCCGATATCTTTATTCGCCCTCGTGCCGACAAGCGACCATCCACTAGCTCAGGCGCGCCCTCGCGGGAGACTGCGTTTCGGCCTCGATTCCAGGCAGATTCTCCCTTGCGGCACCCAAAGACGACACCCTTCCTCTTTCGCCCCCTGCGTCGCATCGATCCCATGCCAGACACACCTCCGCGGAACATACCGCTCAAGCGCACGGAGTCGCGCGTGGGCGCTGATGCCCCGGCATCGATCCTGACGCCGCCCACTACACCATCCCGTCAGACCGACGAAGATGCACCCCCTTCCTTTATCCATCTCACTCCGGAGCAGCAGCAGTCCCGGATGAGCAAGCTTTGGACCAAGGCGCGTACAGGGATGGGCACAGGCTTGAAGAGGGAGAAAAGCAACCGCTGGCTGAGGGGTGGCTTCATGCAGGCCAAGGGTGTTTGCTCGTGATATGCGAAGTACCGAAGTTGCACCGTCAGATTCTCGATCCATCATCGTTCGTTGTCCATCACCTTGCGTAGTAGGATTGGTACACGTCTTATTGTGTCGTGGCATGCATACTCTCACATTCGTTTTGTGCCCGTTGATCATCTATTTATTGTCACCATAGCTCTTACGTAGTATATCTTGCACTCATAGATAGTCGTGTACGCTCATTGTATGTAGTTCTGTAACACAAGCATCATCACTGTAGACGATTCCAGCAACTCGATCTAGAACCCGACTACCGCGAGTAGTGGGGACCATGCATGATGTGTGTGACTATTGTGTTCGCTGGAACCCGGAAGTCGGTCAACAGTTTCATCGATCAATAGACAGTAATATGCGGCGGCATGCTAGATGTGTTGAAGCGAAACAAGTGAGAATTTGATCATGGTGGATATCTCTCTGTCTATCTCTCCCGGTCGCGTGTAGCGTGGAGATTCCGCCCTTGCGGACAGAGGATGGAGAGAAGCCAGGCAACTGCGGGAGCATCCTGTAGGGGGGCCAGTCCACGCAATACGCCAATGAGAAGGTTATCCTAGCTGCACATCGACATGTATCGTATACCGTCACGTTTGTGGCACTCAGAGTGATCATGAGCTCCCTGAACGTCTGTGACTGGCGCGAGAGTCGATGGGGCATGGGTTATTCACCGGGCAGAACTCTGGGATCCTGGCCGCAGGGTCTTGCAAGGCAAAGTACTCGTAGCTTGGGCTAGGCCGTGACCACGTACCGTCCCGGTTTTTATTCTTCATGTTGAGCATTGCTCATGCGTCAAAGTAGAAGTACAACACTTGCAGGCCACGGAGCGTTAGGAGCGGCGTGAAATCACCAAAGATACGCTAGACCGCCGTATTCGCCGAATATGCTGTTGTCGGATAATACGACAAGAATCCCAAGGACCGCGTGATCAACATGTCCGCCAAGGTTAGTTAGGTTGTAGAGCTTTTACATGGTTCTTGGGGACCACATAGATGTACATCGTCGATGGACGCACGGCTATCCCTGTAGAATCTCTCTGGCCCGGAGCGCCTGGCGTTTACAGGATAGCCGATTGGCTAGGAACGTGACGCCACACCAGCGGGAGAACGCGTCTGATGCAGGCTCCTAAACCAGCCGTCGTTATAGAGTCGCCTCCCCAATCCGAGCACGTGTTGATTACATTAGCACAGATCACATGAGCGTCAGAAATGAACAGGACATACCAGATAAGGAGAAAGCAGTAAAGGGAAGACGACTCTATAAGACGGCTGGCCAAAGCCACCTTCCGAATTATCCCGAGCTCATGTTTCAAGGAGAAACCCACCAGAGCCGAAGTGCGTAACCCTATAATTAGGCTAGAATTGAGGGTCTCATTTAAGATAGTTGCGGCGAAACGAGACAACTTACAGAGTCACGTCGTTCGAATGCGTGACTTCGGTGTCAAACTTTCGAAGTCCATGACCGCATCGAAATGCTCAATTCAGCTTTACACGTTGTGATTGGATCGATATGGGGGTATCTGATGTACATACGCTCGATTCAAGTATACAGCTTGCTCAGACTCAACACACTGCCTGAATGTCTTCAGCTACGGGCACTAAATCTGTTCTTAAGGTGTTACACAAGGAAGGGCTCACCTTACGCACGTTCCTCGCGTCTGTTCTTCGGGACAAAGTCTTCAAAAATGATGCAGATGTCGTCGATCTTAGGCAGAATGGCCACGAGCTGGTAGAGTGGCTTGTTAATGATGCTGGGGCAAACACGTTAGCAAAGTCATGGGCGGTCGCCGCGACAAAGCAGATGTGTGGGGCAGAGCTAAAGGCACTGGCAAAGAAGAGTGCAGGAATGCACTTTAACGCCACAAATGCGACGGAGGGACAGCTAGAGGAGTTTGATGTAAAAGTCTTGGCCGAGACGATGATTGCGCAGGCACCAACTACGTGGGACCTGCTTGGAGCATTCCTAGAGGCAGATCAATCACTTGTAAGGCGTAGAGAAAGACGTCTTGCTCGACTTAATGTTACCCAACTCCACAAATCTCCAATCCGCCCACTCAGCCCGCCCATCACTGATCCTTCTGGCATTGTCGGTGTCGAGCATCCAGTGTCTGACACATCCGGGCCTTCTCGGGATGACGATCAGTATTGGCAGGCATTCTCTGATGATATGACACATCCGCCGACGTCTCCAGCGCCTGGATCAGACGGAGACATTGCTATGATTCTTGATCCTGAGCCTGTGGTGGCACTTGGGCGTGATGAAGACGATGAAGAAGGCGATGTAGATGGCGACGATGGTGATGGTGATGGTGAGGCTCAGGAGGCTGGTGCGAACAGTGCTAGTGATGGTGGAGAGCCTCATCCGGATCAACTGAGAAAGCAGCGTGCAGGGCTGCTGGCCATGGTAAGGGTGCTCGTATCACCAAAGGGTGCCGTACTGATAATCTACATAAAGAAATCTGTCGTGTGCATGAGCATTATGCTGAATAATACAAACCAGAAATGCAACATGCTACAGACCATGATTGGCCTGTTCCTGCACGCATGCAATACACCCGAGGCGATCGTTGATCTCTTGTCGCGTTGTGGATTATCGATATCTCGGTCCACAATCAATGGCGCTGTGAAAAATCTATCAGCAGAGGCAGGAACAGAGATCCAGAAGCTCGGCAAGAGCCTGCTGGCGGAGCTTGCATACGACAATCTAGAGTTTGAGATGAAACATCTCGTACCGACGGCCGAAAAGGTTCAGGATGCACTGTTGCATTTGACTACCGGTACCTTCATCCGACTTGAGCATGGCGTCACAAAAGAAGACCTGTGCTGCTCTGATGAGCTCTGGAGAAAATCTCCGCATAATCCAGAGAATTGGAAGACGACCGAGAAGTACGAGTGGATGCGGCTTGTTGAGAAGATCGAGACGGACCTACTGCAATCACGCACGTTGAATCGTCGTCAGCGCTATCAGAAATGGGCTTTCCTCCGTGACTTGATCCAGAGCGGTCCGGAGTACTTTCGGCAGTTCAAGAGCGACTTGCAGGATCCAGAAGCTGTAAATCAGATCCCGGTGGTCAAGTCAAAGCAAGTTCCTGCGAGGGCCATGGACGTCAATGAAGCTACGGTTGCTGGGAATGTGGAGGCGCTCAAAAACCTGTTCCAGCAGGCGGGAATCGGGAGCACGGAGGAGCAGAGCACAGGCCAGCCGACGCCGCCACAGCCACTGTTCCAGGACGTCGGGAACCATGTTATTCTGGTGCATGGAGATTTGTCAACTGCGGAACAGGTTGACAGTCTGCTGCACTCTCGTGGTGCGGAGGAGACTCCGTGGCGTCGGTTTCAGTCGGTCGTCTTCGTGATGGGCCTCTTTCATTTGAAGATGGCGTGTGCTGATGCAATCTGGAAGATCTGCATTCAGCCAAAGGCCGCCCAGATTGACCCGACCAGCCTAATGAAAGAAATCACCAAGATTAGACCAAAGGAAGCAGTCAAAATAGGAAGCAAACCTGGTTTCCGTCGCATGCATGAGGTAATCCAGCATGTGGGTATTGTCTCGCGATTAGACTGTTGGCGGGTCGAAGTAGAGCGCTCGTATGGCTTTGCAAGCCTTGAGGATTGGGGAAAGTCGGGCGTGCAATGGGACAAGATCCAGGAGATAGCCGAGAAGTTAGTACTAGAGTATGTTGCAGGGCCGAAGACAGCCATGGCGCGGACCAATGCACCTGAACATCGTGACCAGCAAAACGAAAACGCCAAACATCGACAGCGCCTTTACCTTCATTATGACGAGATGTCACGATCGATGAATGTAGGCGATATCGGACGTGTCGAGGAGTGCTTTCTGCCATGGATACTGATCTTTCGAGGGTGTGGAAAGCACAAATATGCAGCACATATGCAGCGCTTTCTGTATAACCTGCATTTTACCTACCCGGAGAGGCTCAGGTTAGCTGCAAAAGCAAGAAGATGCAACCAATGACTCACGAGCTGCGGATAGTTGGGCCATCCGTATGAACATGTTGTGCAACCCGACAGGGACACCAGACGGCTTCCGGGGGATAGACTGGTGGTTAGAACACAACAACTTCTATACGAAGGTATGTTACATATACATGCACACAATCACAGTACTGAATACAATGTAGGTAATATATGGGGGGCAATTCTCGAACCGAACGTTACAGCGCATCCTCCTTGAATCGGTCCTAATCGTGGTCTTCAAACGAATTCGTATTAGCTTCGAAAATATGTTCGCACTGCACCAGCGCAGTTACATACACTCTCCTGCAGAAATGGAGCAGACATTCAAGATATTAGCAAAGCAGATGGAGGAAAATCACACTCACAAGTTTCGGGAAGGTCGGACGGCGGAGTATATCATGCCAGACATTATAGACATTGGGCTACATAGGACATTGTCAGGTCAGACCGAGACAGAGGACGAGGGCCCGGACGAGGGTGGAGTGGTGCTCGATGCAGAGGACGGCGACTTAGACGTGTAGATGTACTGTATTATTTAACCAGCATGACCGGCCAATGCGCGTTGGCTTGAGTTCCCGGCTTCTGGATTGTAAGCCTTGTACCAAATGATTCCGGCTGGATTGGGCATCGCAGAGCGTGCAATGTCGAGGTTGGCGTTCATGACAAACTGCGAGCCGGGGACAGCGGGAGGTTGAACATTCTCATCCGGCACGCGAGCCGGGCATTTGCTAAATCGATCTGTAGAGCAATAGGTATCAGACGTATTGATAGTTAGCGACTTACTTACTGGTGTGTCCGAGTTGCCCGCAAAGACTGCATGTCGGAGGTTTGCGCTTGCGCCCAGTTGACGAAGAAGTTGCTGTCGCATTCTGCATATTTGAGTTTGCAAGTGGCTCTGCAATAGCGGCTAGAGGGGCCGGAGGGACAGGTGGCGGCGGTGGCGGCAGAGGTGGGAAGACAGACCAAAGTACTTGAAGCAGGGACTCGCCATATTCATCCACAATTGAATGCCACATGTCGGTCTCCTTCTTGAGGTGCTCACAGGTCAAAAGCTTGCCTGACCGGGCGCAGTTGACGATGCGTTGCACAGTAGGCTCCGATGCGACCAAACCGCCTCCGTAGTTGGCCAGCATACTATACCCGTAGTAGTGGACTGTCTTCTCTTCACGCCATGCCATAACGAGAGCATACAGCTTCCGCTCCTTGTCGCCAGTGTCGTATCCCCGGATAGCGGATTTTCTCATGATTCTTGTGGGCTTCGCTGTGCTGATAGTTTTGAAGTGGTGGAATGCGTCAGGGTTGCAAAGGTCACAACACACAGCTGGAGCCCTGGGAGCGCAACAGCGACAACCACCGGGCTGAGTATTGCACTCCAGGTGATCAAATGCTGTGATCGAGGTCATGAGAAGTGCAATGGCAACACGTGACAACACATGACTTACAACGCTTGTCATTAGAATAGACCAATGTAATAGGAATTCTTCGGCACTTGAAGCCTCGCAGCAGCGCGTTGATGAAGTCGAGAATCGCGGAAGAAATTACCTTGGTCTGCTTCCTGGTTACGCCAATCCCAGTGGTGCTTCGTTTTGCGTAAGTGGCTCGCAGTTCTTCGATATCGACATTGGAGACTTGAAGAGAATCGCCCGCATCCGAGGCGATATCGTCTTCGTCGTTGGAGCCGTCCGTGTCGACAGTGTTTGCATGAGAGGTGGAGGCGAGAGGATCTTGTGCTGAGGGCGCTCCTCGAGCTCGTTTCTTCGCTTTTTGTGCCGCGTCTGTAGTCTTGCGTTTTCGTTTCTTCGCCCTTGCATTTTGCTGCACCTTTTGAGCCTTGCGCTTCTCGGTCTCATCGTCCCAGTGAGCCTTCTCTGCGATGAGTATTGCGAACCCAAGGAAGTCCGCGCCACGAGCAGCCCGACCAAACCGTTGCCAGAGAGTGTTCATGCTGCTTGGAACCTTCCATTGTATAATAATCTCGATGTCCGAGAGGTCGAGTCCCTGAGAACCATGTATTAGAATGTGAATATATTTTCTGTTGTAACGTACCATGCCAAACGAATCTGTTACGCATAACCCGAAACTTTTGCCAGTCTTGAGTGCTTCGAATTCGTCGTCGCAATACGCGTCAGACATGATCGAATGAAAATACTTAACCTTATTGCGCATGTGCTCAGGTAGCCTGCTTCGGAGATATCTTGTAGCAGCCTCCGATTCCTTGATACTGTTGAAGAAAATGAGAAATTTTGGGGGACGAGGGTCGCCGTCTTTGAAGTTATTGGGTATGAGGAAGTCGAGATCCTTGTACGAGCTTGCGGAGAATCGCATCTTTCGGACGCTAAGAGCGATGTCGGGTCTGTCGTTTGAGCGCAGAATAAAGTCGGTTCGTGTTGATCGCAGATGAAGCATGTCCGAGACGTCGGCAAGGACTGGGCTTGGTAGGGTGGCGGAAGCGACGTAAAACGGGACGGAGTGGGGGATCAGATACCGGAGGCTCCCAAGGTGCTTGTACTTCTCTCTGAATGAGCTCCACTCGCTGACACAGTGTCCTTCGTCGAAAACGAAGTATTGAAGCCTTGATGTGAACGATGACTTCTTCCACAGACGTTCGCAATGGCCGCCGTCGCGCATGAGTAATTCCGGGTTAATTACGACGACCTGGTACTTCCCAGATTCGACATCCTGTAAATTTGATTGAAGAGTTAGATGTAGCGCTGTAGAATACGATATACATACCTTGAACGTCTCGTTTGTCGCATTGTTTGCATCTATGGCGACCGCGTTGAGACCCGCCGCTCGCAAAAGCTCAACATTTTGCTTTCCGAGTATGTTGAGTGGCGTAACCACCATAACCATCTTGTCTTGCTTATCCTCAAGCGCCATCAGGAGAGGAATCCAGAATGACAGCGTCTTCCCAGAGCCAGTTGCTGCAACTGCAACGACGTCATTCTGTTTTTCATACAGCGACTTGGCGACTTTGACTTGGAATAGGCAGGGACGCTGGCCGAATTTCTTCTCGACGAGATCCCGAATTCGTTGGTACAACCAGCAAGACTGAGACATATTCAAAATCGAAGCTAGATCGCCGAAGCCCTGCCAGCGAGGTGGGGTGGTTCTCTATTGCAGAAACCAGTGTGACAGCAAGAAACAGGCGCCGTGATGATCTCAACGTAGATCTTGCCATCTTTGGTAGTCAGTGCGCCGAGGAAATTAAACCCTGACTTAGGGTTTTGTTAGTAGATGCGCGTCAATCTGCGTGAATCGTTCTCGAAATCGCCCGAGCTTCCTGTGCGCTAGACAGCTTTGGCCAGCCGTCTTATAGGCTCGTCTTCCTTGCGCTCACTCTCTTAATTTGGTAGGTCTGCACGTGCTGCTCACATAATCCACATTTCACAAGCGTTCGGATTAGTGGAAGGCGAGCCTATAACGACGGCTGGTTTAGGAGCCTGGTCTGATGGCGCTCTCCACGCGCCGAGCTTTCTGCTGCCCAGGTCCTTTCCTGTTTTCTTGCGATAAATAGAGTGCGCATCAAACGCGCAACGTCGTCCCATTTCTGGAGTGGATTAAGATGATTGAACCTGACATCGCCGGGGCAGATGTCTGACAAGTATAGAGCAATGGCGGTGGGATCGCCGGTCTTGCAAGTACGAATCTCGAGTTCTGTCAAACATGCGAGTATACATCCGCCTCCAGGTCGGCGTGACGAGTGATCCGCTCCAAGTTCTGCCTTGAGTGGCAAATGTAGCGTCTGCAGGCGAGGACAGTAGGAAGCGAGTTGCATGAGGGCGTGCAATGTCAATTTTGTCTCAAGGGGTTCGCGGAAGGGATGTTGAAGGTTCAGGGTACGCAGAGACGGCCATGCCGACACAAGTTTGCCTAACTCCTCGTCTTCTATATCCAGATGGTATGGCGTGAGAACGGTAAGATCGTTCAATTTCTGGAATCCCGACAGATACTGCAAGCAATCTAGGCGGATCGGGCCATCGTCCCTCGACCTTTGCCTGCTGACTTCGACTCGGATCGACGCCATTGTGTCAGGATTGCAGCATTGTTTGACCGCTTGTAGGGCAATTTCCACGTCCTTTGCAGTCGAGGATGTGTAGGCGGCCAATTCTAGGCTGCGGAGCGATACTGAAGGGATCATAGGCAGTAGTCGGTTCACTGTATGCAACGCGCGTCCGTAGAGAGACAAGTAGTCTAAGGCTTTGAACGGCGGCATGGACTTTGGGACAGCCTCAATCCGGAGGTAGTTGACGTTGCTGAGTGTCAAGGAATTCAGATGAGGTAGGTCTGTCATCCATGCGAGTAGATCAGAACCCTGTTGCTCATCATTCGATAGCTCTAGATAGAGCGTCCGTATGTTACGAAGCTTGCCTCGGACACTGGTCAGCTCCAACGTCTGGGTTAAATGCAAGTGAGACAAATTCGGCAACACTTGCGCTGCATAGGCAACGAGCCCCGGAACGAGTCCCTCCCGCGTCGAGAGAGTATCATAAAACATCAAACTTCTCAGCGACGGGCCAAGCAGTATATCTAGATGGCCATTGAAATTGAAGGCGTCATCTGGGAGGTTGAGCGTTTGCAGGCGCGGAAGCAAAGGACGAGAGGGACGTGAGAGGTGAAGCATGGACAGAACATTTGCCCCTAAGCAGACATTGCAGTCCGCAATGCGTTAGAATTTGTGGAGCCATAGATTCTTGATTTTCCGTGCATAATGGTCAAATCGACGCCAGTCGGATGAGATCAACAGCTTTATAATATCCTGCAATACTATGAGACAGCTGTTTGCGAGAGTCAACAGCAATGCAGTACATACCAAGGTGCTTTCAGACATTATTTCATCTGCATCGGGATCGTCCACCTCGACTATTGTCGGAAGCGTTGATTCTAGCGCGTCCTCGGGGAGACATTTCACCAGGTTAACAAGATTCTCTTGCGTCTCCCAAAGAGTATCCAGAGCGGGCTCGCATAGTGCGCGACACGTCTGTGCTAGCGATAGAAGGGTCGACTGTCCCTGTACATCTGGCGGATGAATGTGGTCTAGTACCAGAAGAATCATTTACGGCACGGTGAGACAACGATGCATTGTCTAGTATCTCTAGATGTCAGACGAGTGCAATATTGCCTAGGCAGATCTCACTGCGGGAGAGTCTGCGGAAAGGAGGAAGGATGAAGTATCTGGGTGGTGGCACTAGCCCTTTGAGGCGTCTGGTAAAATTCGCGTACTCACAAACGCTCACGCGCTCACGTGCCATTGGGCGTTAATAGGATCTGGCAGCAAATATTGACGATACTGACGTCTCGCACGGCGCATGCTCTATCGGATGTGATGCACGATGACAGTGTACACACAAAATTGTCGAGCGAGCAGATACTGATGGCTACAGATGCTTGCTTGAACTGTGCCGATCCAGCTCAAACAAACCCTCGCCTTGCACATCAAACTTGTAACTCGAAGCGGACGCAAAGACTTGTCGCGTCACGGTGGACGCCCCATCGTAGCCACTAGAAAGGGTGGGCGAGCACTAGGTATGGCCGCATTGTAAATGAACTGTCCGATTATATGGTCAAAGGGATAAATCATAAACTTACAATGTACAGCTATCACACCCCTTGGACTACAGGTAAAGTCTATCTCCGAGTCAGCTAGCATAGATATCAAGACTGGTGCACTCATTTCTCCCGAAAATACCCCAGAAAACAGTGGGATCCTGGTTGTAATGTGGTGATGAGTGAAAATTCGCTTGCTTAGGACACCATGAAGCAACGTACCGTAGTCCGACGAACAGCGGTCACACCGTCACTAGCGATGTGGTAGACCAGCTACGCTCCTGTCTCCGGGCGAAACAGAGGCCTTGAAGCAATCGATCGACCTCCGTCCATTTCTGCCGGCCGAGACTTCCAGATCCGTGTGAGATGTGGAGATTCAGTCCGTGCGGGCAGAGGTTGGACAGAAACAAAGCAACTACAAGAGGATTTTCTATAGGGGACCAATCCACGTTGAGATATGTCAAGGAAGGGAAGATTATCCCGCCCGCAGGCCGACGTGAATCATACAGCACCAGTGGTATGGATGCATCCAGAGCGATCGTGAGGTCGTTCAGCATTGGACAGTGGACAGCTAGGGTTGTTAAGGCGTGAAGTGTAAGTTGAGTCGCGACTCCTGGATCCCTTCCACACGTTCTTGCGCTTGGCCCGTGGATCTCTTGCTCCCTTGTCTGCGGACTCGGAGTCTTCCTCTCTGACATGTCCCTCTGTCTCCTTTCTTTCTCGTCAGGCTGCGTTGACTGGCTTCGGTCGCTCAATGTTAGACTGCTCCCGTGCGCTTCCGCCTCCGCATATGGATATTTGTGTCCTCAATTCTCGTCGCTTTGCGAAATGCTCCAAGAACCTTGATATTTCACTGATCCGATTTCACCCTTCAGGTTCTCCACTCCATGTCGCCTCGCTCTCCACCACGCCTTTCCCTCTCACCTCGGAACTCGGGCCCGATGAACCTCACGGTCAAGACGTGCTTCGCTCTCTCCCTGCCAAGTACATGCCGTGGGCGGATTCTGTGTTCTCAGACTCTGAGGTCGACTTGCTCCCTCCTCATCGCCCATACGATATTGCCATCGACCTCGAAGAGGGCAAGTCCCCGCCGTTTGGTCCGATGTATCGTCTCTCGCAGGACGAACGTGAGGCTCTAGCTAAGTACCTTGACGAAAATCTCCGTAAAGGCTTTATTCGTCGCTCGACCTCTCCCGCAGCATCACCCATCCTGTTTGTATGCAAGAAGTCCGGCGAGCTCCGGCTCTGCGTCGACTACCGTGGGCTGAACTCCATCACCAAGAAGAACCGCTATCCACTCCCGCTCATCGATGACCTCCTTGATAGGATGCAGGGATGCACACGCTTCACGGTCATTGACCTGAAGAATGCATTTAACCTTGTGCGAGTCAGAGAGGGTGACGAGTGGAAAACGGCCTTCCGTACCCCACTCGGTCTCTTTGAGACTCTTGTCATGCCGTTCGGTCTCACTAACGCCCCGTCAACCTTCCAGGCATTTATCCAGGATTTGCAGCAGTGCTTGCTCCACTTGTAATACAGTCTGGCTGTATTGCCTGTGTTTACTGTGCAAAGCCACAGAACACCGTAGTTCAGCCACTGTACTACAGTGCCAGTACTCCCCAAATAAGCAAGAGACCACATGACCTTTCCGGGCACCTGATCATTTTCCTCGGCTTTTCGGCTTGTCCCGTGCTATCGGCCTTTTCCGCCCCTCGTGCGTCTGGCTCCGCACGTGCTTTTCTGAAATTCCCGCACTCCCTCCCGCTGGGACCCGTCCCGCCCTCGTGCTTGCTGCGCGCCACCCGCCCGCTCGCTTCGCGCTTCGCGCCGCCCGCCACCTGCCGCCCGCAGCGCCGCTCCCCCGCACCCTCGCTGCGCGCTGCTCCCCCGCGCCCCTCCAGCCCTTGCTGCACACTGCTGCTGACACCACCGCTACCTGCACA